>JAKWIY010003060.1:32557332-32730686 GCA_027704805.1 Solanum corneliomulleri | reverse complement strand
TGGTCCCCAAACATCTGTATGGACCATTTTCCACTGCACTTTGTTTGGCTTCTAGGAATCTTTGTGAGCTTACTCTTTTCTGTTTGCCCATAATACAGCTGTTGCAAAAGACCCATATCAACAGACTTCAGACCCTCTAATGCTCCTTTTGCAACCACCATTTTCATTCCTTTAGCACTCATGTGTCAAAGTCTGTTGTGCCAAAGACATGAACCGAAAGCACCTTCAGCAACAACGACCTTGTTTATACATCCTGCAGTGGTGTACAAGGTTCCAAATTTGGTGCCACGAGCTACTACCATAGCACCTTTCACAATCTTCCACAAACCTTTCTCAAACTGTGCTGCATATCCCGTGCTATCCAACTAACCAACAGAGATCAAATTTTTCTTGAGCCTAGGAATATATCTGACATGTCTTTATGCAAACATCCCCCTTTCCTTCAATCTCTAAGGCTTTATTGTCAGCAAGATATACTTTTCCAAAATTTCCAGATTTGAAGTTTTGAAACAAGTTCTTGCTTGGAACTAGAAAGAGCCACAAAGAAAGAATCCGAAGAATCGAAAATCCATGATTCAACTGGGCTGTTCACACTAAGGATTGGAGCATCCGCAATGTCCTTAGCTGAATTTAAAGAATCATTGTCATCTCCAAATTTCTGATTCTGTGTCTTCTTTGGCTTTGTTCAGTTCGTCCGGAAGTGCCGTTTTTCTCCACAGTTCCAACAAGTCACGTTTGATCTGTTCAGGGATTTTCCTCGATTCTTTGATTTTGATCGACCATGTTGATTTTGGTCTTTCGTCTTACTTCTCCCCCTTCGATCAACGCTGAGAGCACTGCCCGATGAATCTCCCACTTCTCGTTTGCGAATACTTTCACTAAGAACAACATCACAGATTTCATCAAACTTCAGTTTCTCAGATCCAAGGGAACTGCTAATCGCAGCTACAACAGTATCCCAAGACTCGGGCAGAGATGACATCAAAATCAACGCCTTAATTTCATCTTCGAAATTATATCCACAGAATTGAGTTGACTCACAATCATATTGAACCTCCTTTATATGATCAGAAATGGATCCATATCAGACATCTGTAAATTGAACAATCTACGCATCAAATATACCTTGTTCATAGCCGATGGTTTTTCATCATGTTTGACAGTGCCTTCAATGCCAGACGTAGTCTTCTCCTTCGCGATTTTGAACGCCACATTTCTTGACAAAGTCAACCGGATCAACCCTAGAGCCTGGCGATCGTTGAGTTTCCAATTCTCCTTCGTCATGGATTCCGGCTTCACCCTGTACAACGGTTTGTGAAGATCTTTCTGGTATAGCTAATCTTCGATCTGCATCTTCCAGAAACTGAAATCGAATACATCAAACTTTTTGATTCCAATCTTCGAACTATCCATCTTCTGTGATCGTGTTGAATCTTCTTAGCTGTGATACAAGTTGTTAGGATCGAATTCACGCACACACACTAGATGAATGAAGAACACAAGAACTTTTAAGAGAAAGAGATGAGAGATCTAGAGAGAGAAAGAGAAAACCCAATATTTCGTGGTAACACCCCGTGAGTAAACTTCCCGGCAGTGAGGTATTTTATATTAATAATCAGAGTATTTTTGGTTACGAGAATAAATAGAGAATAATAGGAAAGCCTAAAATAGAGAATAAATAGGAAAGCCTAAAATTAATCAGGCTCCCACTACCAAACAAAAAACAAGAACCAAATCGAACAAGAATCTCTATTGAACTATCTAACTAACTAAAACAAGGTCTAGGTCCGAAAATGATGGACCTAGACTAAAGAGAATTCCATGGCAGCACGAACAGTGTGTCTCACCCTTGAACTCGAAGCGACCACCGAGCTCCTAAGTGAGGCCTGTTAATAGTCGTGTGAAGATGCCCTGTACTCAACAAAAATAAGAGCAAGTTCAGAATTACTACACAACCACCGTGTACTGATAGGATAACAGGGCTATCTCACTAGTGTAACATAAACAAGCAATTACAATATTATAACACATGCATAAATATCAACATATTCAATACTATCATAAGAATCAACATCAAAATTCACATGCTTCATCACATAGTTTGTCCTCACACGAAACCCAAAGTCAAACTTTTAGCATAAAGAAGCGTGACAATCCTATTCCATTTTCATATCGGATCATGGCAATGATCCCAGTTAGCATGCCAAAACGGGGAATTCCAATCCCAATTTGTGTGTCGGAGATCATGGCAGCCGATCCAAATCACACATCACAATAACATATCTAGATCATGATTTCATGATAGAGACATTCATATGTCTCATTCAAAATCTATGATCAATACTGAAACATGCACACTATATACAAGTATCACAACGAAACGAAACAAGTGTATATCACAATATCATAGAATCACAACCATTACCTACCTCGAAACAAGATTGAAACACTTGACTGTTGATCCTTCCCTTTTTTTATTCGTCCCGCTTGTTTGTGGTCGACAAACCACAATTTACATAGTAGAACAAATAAAGAAATACTAAATTCTCGGAATACTAACTAACTATAATATTAATCAACATCACAATTCACATGCTTCATTACATAGTTGGTCCTATCATAGAACCAAAAGTCAAACACTTAGCATGTCGGAATGTGGCAATCTGATCCAATTTTTGTGCTGAAATGTCACAATTGATCCAAGTTAGCATGTCGGAACATGGCAATCCAGTCGTAGTTAGTGTGTCGGAACGTGGCAGCCGATCCCAATCACACATCAAGATCATGATTTCATGGTATCTTATTCATATATCTTATTCAACATCTATGATCAATATTTCAATATGCATACATACAAAAGTATCACAACGTAGCAAAGAATGTGTATATCACATAATCATAAAATCACAACCATCACCTACCTCGAACCAAGCTTGAAAACCTAGACACCTGAATCCTTACCTTTCTGGATTCATTCTGTTTGTTCTTGATCTACAAATAACAATTTATATATGGGAATTAATAAAGAAACACTTAATTCCGGGAATACTAACAAACTATGAACCTTAGTTCAAACTCATGACCCCTACCAGTCAGTTTAGGGTTATTTTCACCATATGATTCTTCAAGAAATCCTCCCAATCAATATTGACCTATTTTAAAATGTCATTCCCATCGAAAACGAATTAGGGGAGTGAAAATCTTATCTCTAGATTCAAGAATGGTGGAAAACGAGTAGGAATAGCCCAAGGGTCGTCTCTTAAATCAAAAAGTTGAAAAGTCAAAATAAGGTCGTCTAATGGTTTTACTTACGATTTAAAACTCGCCTTCACGCTACAGCGGTACCCATCCCACTGTAGCACTGTCGCTGCAGCAGCACAAATCCTGCTGGAGCGGCACAAGGTGAACCACTGAGCTCCTCTTGAAAAATCTCAAAAATCCTTCAATTTTATCTCTGTCTCGCTCGCTACAACGATACCAATCCATTGTAGTGGCATCACTGCAGTGACATGAAGCGAGGCACTGAGCTTAAAGTAGATTTTCAGTTTCTCCCTTTCACAACATACTCTTAGACCACTACGCTAAAAAAGTGCCCTTTATGCCAAACTCAATTCTCGATGATCAACTTATCCAAATTCGATGTCGTTAAGTCTTAAAATTTTTGAACGAGTTATCTATCTATTCATGAGATCAAATTCACATTTACTCCACCTGATTGCTACTAGATTTTTCTACACCTTGATTACTCAAATTTCCTCAAATCTGGACAAGGTCGGGAAAATACAAGTGCTACGAAAAAAATATCCGACCCCGATTTTTCCCCAATGACATTTCTATAACGACGAAATCCGATCGTTATGAAATTATAATTATTTCCAACTATATTCCTTTATGAAGGAACTATTAGTTTCTGATAGTTGTCAATTGCAAGAAATGTCTAAGTACTTTGGTAAAATATATTTTCTAATTATAGGTTTTTCATTTATAAATAATAGACATGAACTGAGCTAAAAATAAATTTACTTTGGGATGGAGGATGTAGGACTTCAAAGATGACTATGTAATACATATCCTTGAGTTTTTTCCTGGAAAGTTTCTTAATATTTAATTTTTATTTATGATGATCTTTAATTTGATATTTAGTTTGAGGTAATATTAATCCATTAACTTGATAAGTACTTATAAACTAATATGCTTAGTATAGTCCATTTAAAACTCAGTATGCTCATAGATATTTTTAAATAATCATACTAAAACACTATACTATAGATACTTTAATGTTGTCTGAAAATAAAATTATGTGGTGCTGATATACTATTATACTATTGAAAGAATCATATTCTGACAAAATATTTTAGTTGTGCTAAATTTAACTACTTCACATATGAAATCGAATGATATGTCATATAGGAAGTATCGTTGAGATCGCATGATAAATTTATTTATTATTGTGTTTGGTTAATATCTTCCATATTATATGATGCAAAATAATTTGTGTGGGATATAATTTGCGTTATTTTCTTAAATAATATAAAAATCACCATTAGTTATAACTATCTTATTACATATTAAGTTTTTCGGAATACATGAGTTCATGGAAAAATAGTATTCATTATTCAACAATGAGTTCACGACTGATATATATTAATGTGGAAATTGGTAAAGATATTTCAATCCAAAGTTATTAGTTTTCCCTGGTCAAGCATGTGTGTCAGATTGCAACATTTTCTTTATAATGGTCTTAATAAACTAACATTTTTTTTGAAGTTGATATGATGAATGATCTCCAATTTGAAATTATGATTCATTGCATGCATAAAGGTACTTACACTAAATCAATCTGTTATAAATGTGTGAATTTTCAAATAACTTGACAAGTATTTGTAAATAAATATGAAGTTCTATCATTCATAATTAAATTTAACGGAATATGGTTTATTGATGTCTTCCAACTTTTCCTTGGCATTGCTTATCTATGATTTGTCTTCTTATCAAGGGGTATTTATACTTGCATTTTCTTAAAATAGCATCCACTATAACAAATGATCAGAACACTCTTTTAAGTTTACAATTTTAGAAGGTCTACTTTAAAGTACAGATTTTATCCCATCGAAACATATGATAATTTTTTGAAAGTATCGATTGGTTGTGTCCGTTCGTTCAAACAACAGTAGCTTCAATTTTTTAATTAATATGGTGATCAAATTATTCATTTTTTTTCAGAATAAAGCAGCTAGATATAAGTAGTGTTTCCTTCATTAGACTGACATGAAGTTATTCTGTACATGTTATGGAAGACTATTTGAAATCTTGAAGAGTGTGGACAAAGTTGAAGTATGTAATTTTTTTTTGGTAAGGATTGTTTAAAGATGTTGTCATTTCTTCACACTCTACCATTCTAGTAATTTTGTTTTTTTTTTGTGTCGATCAGAAAATGTCATACAATTTGGATTGTGATATATTCTAACTAAAAACCTTTAGTTATTTAATTTGTAACTAGCAATAAATTTTGTATTAGTTGACTCTTTTAATTTGTTATTTGTAGTTTTGATAATGTAACAAACTCATGGAACTTGTGAAGGTACCCGGTTATCAACTTGAATAGTTCGTTGATTGCCAGCTGGAGAAGGTACAGAAAGTTGGTGCACAATTCCCAACCGCGTCAGAAAAGTCAAACCTTTCCAACAAAATGGCATGAGATTAAGGAAAGGGACTTGTCTATACAATGTCATCTTTCTAAACACGGCTCTTTAGTTTTTGCAACTTGGAAAAGTACATTCAATAACTCTTGCAAAGGCTAAAGAAAATCAAAGAGAAGAATCATTAAAGAACAACCTAAACTCAGGCGTATATTGTGTAGTTTTTTGAGAATATATTCTTTCAGTCTTACATTGTAAACTGATCCTAAATCTATAAAGGAACCAGTGTGGTTTGAGTTGAAATTCTAAGTTGTCTAGAGTGATAGCTTAGTGGGTAGAATAACTTCTACTTATGCTCATCAAGCAATAGAATTATTGCTTGTTGGTGAGATTAAAAACTTTTTCTCACATTTGTGTAACCGGTTTTACTTTTTCTTGCCAAGATCCGTGAAACGGTATTGAAAATCTTGTGAGACAGGTCGTGGTTTTACTCCGTTGAGCAAGGAGATTTCAACGTAAAACTCCTCTGTTGTTAAACTACAATTGCTTAATGTAATATCTTTGTTTGTGTATTAAGGGACCTGGTCCATTGACTGATAGTGGATGCACAGATTCTAACAAGTGGTATCATGCAAACACTTTCTATCTGGTTAACATCAAGAGTGTGATTTTTGTTCTAGAATGTCTGCTCCACTTAATATGGAATAGGGTCAGTCTTCAACTAGACCTCCTCGTTTCAATGGACACTTTTATAGTTGGTGGAAAGTGAGAAAGCATGATTTCCTTATGGCTGAAGACAGTGAACTATGGGACATTGTCTTAGATGGACCCTTCATTCCTATGATTGAAGAGAAAGACAGTGAAAACACTAGGCTTGTTCCTAAGCCTAGACTAAAATATGGTGAAGCTGATCGGATGAAGATTGAAAAAGGGTACGAAGTAAAGAAACTTCTTGTCTATGGTATAGGAACGGATGAGTTCAATCGGGTCTCATCTTGTGAATCTGCAAAAGAGATATGAGATTGCTTAGAAACAGCCCATGAGGGAACTGAACAAGTGAATGAGTCAAAGATTGATATGCTCACATCTCAGTATGAAAATTTCAAAATGAGAGAAGCTGAAACTATTCATGAAATGTTCAGTAAACTGTCATCCATCACAAATGAGTTGACAAGTCTTGGAGAACCTATGAGTATGAGCAAGCAAGTAAGGAAAGTGCTTCGAATCCTTCCCAAGTCTTGGAAAAGTAAGGTTTATGCTATAATTGAAACAAAAGACCTAAAAGTGTTAACAATGGATGCTCACATTGGAAATCTAAGGACTCATGAGATGAATCGAAGTCATGATCAATCAAAGAAGAAAGTCAAGAAAGATAAGTCCTTGATGCTGAAATACAAAATCCGAAGAGGACTCCAGTGATAATGATGATATAGCTTACCTCATAAAGAGATTTCAGAAGATTGTGAGGAAAAACAAAGGTTTTAGAAAGAAAGCAAATGTTCCTTTAACTGCCACTATTAATGATACATGTTATAAGTGTGGAAAATTTGGACACTTTATAAGAGATTGTCCATTACTCAAAACTAAAAACAAAGAATATAAAAAATCAATAGGTGATAAAGAAAAGAGAAGGGACCTGGTACTTAATAAGAATGATCGGAAAGATGCTGCTGCCTATGTAGTCAAGAAAGCTCTTGCTGCATAGGGAGACTCTTCAAGTGAATCAGAAGATCTTGATGAACCAAATGATGTGTGAATGGTGGTTGTTCATGAAGAGGAAACCATATTCAATTAGATGATTTCTTTGATGGATCATTCAGAAAATGAAGATGATGAGGACAAGGTAACTCTTCTTGATATGAAACATGATCTGAATACCTATTCTCTTAAAAAATTTAGAACATCAGTAAATGTTATGATTGATTCACTGATTGAGTTAACTTCTGAAAGAGATATGATGAATGCTGAGCTTGAAAGTTTTTATGAAAATAGAGATAAAATGGATGAGAAAATGCTGAAAATTGAAGATAAATGGCTTCTCTGGAATCTGACAAAACAGAACTTAAAAAACAGTTGCATCTGATAAATGAGAAAGCTGAAAAGCAAAAGGGAGTGTCTAATGGTTTACAAGTTGAGATTGAAGAAAAACTGAAAACCTATGAGAGTAATCTTGGTTTGGCTTTGGAAAAAAGCAACAACTTAGAAAGAGATATCGTAAAACTTAAAGATGAACTTGAAAAATCTCTTATGTGGACAAAATCTTCTATGCTGCTTTAAAACGAAACAAATAAAAGTAATTTAAACAAGAATGGTCTAGGAAGTTTGAATATTACTCCTCCTTTAATACTCACAGCAAATATGTATTTGTGTTTGACAATTTGTTATATCTTCATTGTGGTAAAAATGGGCATTTAAAAGAAGAGTGTACTGCCTGGAGAAAGTCAAATGAATGAATCATAAAGTATACAGAGAAGTACAGGGTATCAAAAGAGAGACCTGGTCCCACAAAACATTTCTCAACAAAAAGGTTTTCAAAGAAAGGACCCGATTCTGCTACAAAATTAGTTATCAAAAAGAATTTGAAACTACCTCATTGGGCTAGAAATAATTTGATCACTTCTTTGTCTGCTTTCTGGAACTCAAATTGAAATGGGTTCGCAATCGTAACAAGTTATTCTTACTGCTCGTGAGTGAGAGAAGCAGCAGTCAAAGTTGGTACACGGACAATGGATGCTCTAAACATATCACTGGTGATATAAAAAATTTTCTCTCACTCAAGGCACTTCAGGGAGGAGGTGTCTCTTTTGGTGATGGAAAGAAGGGGTATATTTTGGGAGTTGGTAAAGTGGAAAAATCTCTTGGGGAATCAATTGATAATGTGTATAATGTCAGTGGATTGAAGTATAGTCTTTTGAGTGTGTCTCAAATTTGCGATAAGGAAAATGAAGTGAAGGTTACTTCTGAGAAGTGCACTGTAGTTAATCTAACTACAAAGAAAGTGATTCTTAATAGTCATAGAAGTAAAAAATATGTATGTGACTAACTTAGAAACATCTCATGGAGATGATCTTACATGTATTAGTGCTCAAAATGAAAATACTGATCTGTGGCATCGAAGACTGGGGCATGTGAGCTCATCTCTATTGAATAAACTTATTTCTAAGGACTTGGTCCTAGGTTTGCCAAAATTGAAATTTTGTGAAAGCAAAATTTTTGAAGCCTGTGTCAAAGGAAAACAAATCAGATCATCCTTGAAGCCAAAGAAGCAAGTAACCTCATCAAGACTATTGGAGCTGATACATATATATTGATATGGACCTTTGAAGGTTCAAAGTACAAACGGAAAGAAATACATTCTGGTGATAGTTGATGACTACTAAAGGTACATATGGACAAGATTCCCAAGATCAAAAGCAGAAACACTAGAAGAATTGATAGTGTTTTTCATAGTTGATGACTACTAAAGGTACACATGGACAAGATTCCCAAGATCAAAAGCAGAAACACTAGAAGAATTGATAGTGTTTTTCAAAATGATTCAAACAAATTTGAATAAAGTGATTATTGGAATTAGGTCTGATCATGGAACTAAGTTTTAATGCTCAAAAATTGATCACAATTTTCTACTCCAAGAACTCCCCAGAAAAATGGAGTAGTGGAAAGGAAAAACAGAACTTTGGTAAATATTGCAAGGACCATGATATTGAGTCAAATCTTCCACAAAGTTTTTGGGTTGAAGCAATGAAAACAACATGTCATGTTACTAACAGATGTTTGATAAAGTCTTCAGTGCATAAGACTCCCTATGAATTTATCAACAACAGAAAACCTATGCTGAGTTACCTTAGGATATTTGGATGCAAATGTTTTGTTTTGAACAATGGAAAGGATGATCTAGGAAGTTTTATCCTAGAAGTGATGAAGGAGTGTTTGTAGGATATTCTTCATCAAGTAAAGCATACAGAGTTTTCAACAAAAGAAATCAATATATTGAAGAAAGTATTTATGTTGTGTTTGATGAAGATGGAAATCTGAAAGGTGCTGCATCAAATGATGAAGATGAGTTGATTGAGTTGTTAATTCACAGAACATTTAAGAGAGTGAAGCTGTTGTAAATGACCAATTGAGGAATGACAATGATGATCATAGCTTATCTGAAAAGGCTGATGAAGTTGAAAAATGTGAAGAGGAACCTGGTACCATTCTGAACTCAAGTCAGAATACCTCAAACTCTCTAGAAAATGAAGAGTTCCTTGAAGAAGAAGAGCATACTGATCAGCTGAACCAGTTGACCTTGAGAACATGATGGAAACCCAACTCATAATATCCACTTGATAATCTCATCTCATCTTTGAACTCTGGAATTCACACTAGATCAGAAACAAGAAATAACATTCTCAGCGTTTATATCATCAAATGAGCCTAAGAATGTGAAAGAGGCATTAGGTGATGCAGATTGATAAAATTCAATGCAAGAAGAACTTCATCCGTTTGAAAGAAGTAAGGTATGGTACCTGGTTGCTCGACCTGTTGACAGAACAGTTATAGGAACCAGATGGGTTTTCAGAAACAAGCTTGATGAAAATTGTGTGATTACTAGAACAAAATCTAGATTAGTTGTTCAAGGATACAATCAGGAGGAAGGTATAGACTATGATGAAACTTTTGCTCCTGTTGCAAGTACGAAGGGTATCAGAATTCTCATAGCCTTTTCAACATTCATGGGATTCACTATATAAAATGGATGTCAAGAGTGCTTTCCTAAATGGAGACTTAAAAGAGGAGGTGTTTGTTAAACAACCTCCTGGATTTGAGGATGTTGAGTTACCAGATCATGTGTTCAAATTGAATAAGTCTCTATATGGCTTAAAAAAATCTCCCAGAGCTTGGTATGAAAGATTGTCAAAGTTTCTGTAGAAAATGGGTTCAAAAGAGAAAAAATAGACTATACCTTGTTCTTATTAAAAAGAGAGCAGGAATTGCTTATTATACAAGTATATGTGGATGGAATTATCTTTGGATCTAAATCGGAGCCTTTGCGTGATGAATTTTCATCATTAATGGGAAAGGAATTTAAGATGAGCATGATGGGTGAATTGACCTTCTTTCTGGGGCTACAAATGAAGCAATAATCAAATGGAATCTCAATCAGTCAGGAGAAGTACATAAGTAGTTGTTGAAGAAATTTAATATGTTTGATTCTAAACCTATTGATACCCTTAGGGGAACAAACTCCAAGATTATAGCAGATGAATCTGATTCTCTTGTAAATCAAACCATGTATAGGGGAATCATTGGATCCTTATTGTATCTGACTGTTAGCTGACATGATACTGTATATAGTGTTGGAATGTGTGCTATATTACAAGCATGTCCTCGTGATTAACATTTGAAGGCTGCTAAACGGATTCTAAGATATTTGAAGAAGACAAGGGACCTGGTCCTTTTCTATCCAGCAGGTGACACTACTGATCTTGTTGGTTTTGCAGATGCTGATTTTGGTGGTTATAAAGTTGACATAAAGAGTACTTTTGGGATGGCTCATTTCCTTGGATATTCACTTATCTCACTGGGAACTAAGAAATAGAATTCAATAGATCTTTCAACAGCCGAAACTGAATATGTAGCAGCTGGAGCATGTTGTTCACAATTGTTATAGATCAAGAAACACTTAGAGGAATTCGGTGCAATCATCAAGGATATACCTCTTATGTGTGATAATACTAGTGCAGTCAGTATGGGAAAGAATCTTGTTCAACACAAGAGAACCAAGCACATTGATGTTAGACATCATTTTCTTAGAGACAATGTCTAAAAAGGAAATATTGTGCTTACATATTGTCCAACGGAGGAACAAATTGCAGATATATTCACCATGGCACATAGCAAAGATCAATTTGAGACTAATAGTTTGAAGTTGGCATGATGACTTTAAACTTATTTCCAAACATTGAATCGTTGAATTTCCTTGATGGCTAAACTTGCAGTGCAGGTATCCTCTGTGTCAATAGTATTTTATCTAAGTTAGATTGATATTGTACCTATTGCAGGTATACATTCATGAAGGAATAGCAAAGCAAATACATGACTAGAACAGTTGAGGAATGATGATAAAGTTGCGTTATGGGACCTGGTCCTAGTCGAAGTTAGCATTCGTACATTAATTTCAAACAGAGATAAAGTGACTGTTGATCAAGCCACGTGTTAGTCATCAGTTATTTTGACCGTTAGTCCCATCGCTTACTTTCCAAGCAACGCGTCAAATCAATAGGGACCTGGCTTCAGTTCTTTTTAAACCCTTATTCTCTCCTTTTTAATCCTTCATTCTTTTTGCAATATTCCTTCACTCAGATAAAAAAAAGGGAGGCTAAATTTGCTTTTATCTTTACATTTTTCATTCTCCAATACTACTACTCTCTTCTTCTTCTTGACAAAATGTATGATCCTTTGTCTACTTCTAAGCAAATGCTTACAGCCCTTTGTGAGATTGAACGAATTGCTTTCCATTCTCCTTCATTCACAGGGTCATGGTCTAATCTTCCCACAAGTTCTTCCCCAGATAATATCGAAAACCCTTTCACTGTATAGATCTGAACAGTTCAAGTGTTCCTACTGGACCTTTTCCTTATCATGAAATGCTTTCAGATGCTCTTTTCGTAGGACATTTGCCACGGAACAAATCTTCTAAGTCAAACATTCTTGCTGCGAGTGAGGAGTTGGTCATTGAGAGTCTTGCTATGATAAGAGATGAAGTAAGGGTTGAGGAATGTGAACCTTTTCAAGGTGAAGATATCAGAGAGACCCAACCTATATTTGATAAAGCTCCAGATTTTGGGAGATATGCATCGTCTGATTCCTCTGACTCAGCAAGATATGAACAATCCATATAGTGGAAGGTTAAGAGGAGAGATGTAAGTGCATCTAAAAAGGGAAAAGAGAAAGTGGTGGAGAAGTGTCTAAAAGGAGACCTACTAGTAGATGTGATATACCAAAAAGATGATGGCTGATGCTCTGAAAGACAGTGCTAAGTCTACAGCAGAATACAGGAGTGCTAGAACATTTAAAGTGTCAAATTTTAAAATGCCTGAGTGTGGTGTGATAGATGTGTCTACTGAAGAGACAGAAAAGGGATACAAGAAGAAGAAGTCAGAAAAGACAAAACCAATATATACCAAGAAAGCTGAGCAAATAAAATCTACAAAAGAGACTTCTAAATGAAAGAGGAAAAGGTCACAGGTACCTGGTACACAAAGAAAAATTGAAGAGCAGGTAAACAAACAAGAAACTATTGACAATCTGAGAAAGCAGTCTATACTGGCTGGCAGGGTTTTTGACATGTGGATAATTAATCTTCCAGGAATGGACTTACTTCATGACATGGTTGAGATTCAGTCTTGGATGCATCTCTTCAACAAAAAATCTCCCATTCATCATGAAGAGGAAGTGCGTGAATTTTACTATAACATTCAATTTCAGGAAGATAGAAGTGTCAATACCATAGTGAATGACATTGCAGTTCACGTTGATGAGACTCTATTAGGGAAAATTCTTAGGGTACCTCAAGATGGTACCAGGTCTGTGGTAGGGAAAACATATTCTGTTGAATTTGTGACACTGTGTTCAAAGCTTCCTACTACAAAATGTGCAGGGCTATTTAAGAAAGTGATGAAAAGTGAGTATCAATTTGTCTTTGAATTTGTCAACAAAACTCTACTTCCTCGAACTGAATAGAGGATCACAGCAACTTCTGCTGATTTGTGTGTGATGGAATTGTTGTGCAAGTTTGAACTTCTGAATCTTCCAAGAATCATGCTTGAACTTATGCATAAGACTGTCATTGAGCGGAAAGGAATGCATGGGATGGGATATGGATAATTTCTCACTGACGTATTCAAACACTTTAACATTTTGCTGAGTGTTGACAAGGTCGGTACTTTGAAGAAAACCTTTTCAGAGACAACTTTGGTTGTATGTGAGTGCATTGAATGGAAAAGAAAATCCCAAGAGCAAAATGGCTTAACTCATTGAAGACCAAGACCAACTCAAGCATGAAGTTGAAGAACTAACTATGAGGCTGAGTGGCAAGGATGCTGAAATTACTATTTCTCAAGGCCGAGCTACTCACTACACAGACAGAGGGACCAGGTACCGCTGTGTTTCAAGCCCTTGAAAGGGAAAATGCAGAACTAAGGGCCAAGGTTATTGTTTTACAAGAAAAAGCAATAAAGGATAATGATGATGCTAATTCTAGACTCACTCTCATCATTAAGTCCCTTTCCCATCAGCCTCCCCTTTCATAGTCCATTTAAAACTCTTTCTGTGTCTTCTTTGTGTGGCTTATCTTTTCTTCCTTGTATTTCAGTTTGCTGTTAATTGATTGTATATTAATTTTGCAATGCTTTTATATTATTCCCCTGGTGTTCTAGGTGATATATCTTGTTTAATGCTTTTCTTTATGTGTGATTCCTATAAGTCTTTCATCTTCTCCGATATAATTATTGATATTATTGGTTTATTGTATCCTTTTTTTATGATGCCAAAAGGGGGAATTTTACCTATTTATTATGGCTAGACATGTCTGTGAGGGGGGAATACAGTCAGGGGGAAGACAACTTGTGCAGTGTATATTGTGTTTCTTTTGGTTTCGATTTTATGCCGGGAGGGTGGACAAGTAATTCAGGGGGAACTTGTCCTGAAGCTGGATTGGTGTATGAAGTATTGTTTGTCATCATCAAAAGGGGGAAAACGTTATTTGTAGATTTGATAATGTAACAAACTCAGGGACCTTGTGAAGGTACCCAGTTCTCAACTTGAACAATTTGTTGACTGCCAGCTAGAGAAGGCACAAAAAGTTGGTGCACAGTTCCCAACCGTGTCATAAAAGTCAGACATTTTCAACCAATGGCATGATTTTAAGGAAAGAGACTTGTCCATACAATGTCATCTTTCTAAACATGGCTCTTTAGTTTTTGCAACTTGAAAAAGTACATTAAAGAACTCTTGCACAGGCTAAAGAAAATCAAAGATAAGAATCATTCAAGAACAACCTAAACTTAGGCGTAGATTGTATAGTTGTTTCAGAATATATTCTTTCAGTCTTACATTGTAAACTGATTCTAAATCTATAAAGGAATCAATGTGGTTTGTTGTGAAGTTCTACGTTGTCTACAATGATAGCTTAGTGGGTAGAATAGCTTCTACTTAGGCTTATCAAGCAATAGAGTTATTGCTTGTTGGTAAGATTAAAAACTTTTTGTCACATTTGTGTAACCGGTTTTACTTTTTCTTTCGAAGATTAGTGAAACTGTTGTGAAAATCATGTGAGACAGGTCGTGGTTTTACTCCCTTGAGCAAGGAGGTTTTCACGTAAAACTCCTCTGTTGTTAAACTGCATTTACTTTCTGTTATATCTTTGTTTGTATGTCAAGGGAATGGTCCATTGACTGAAAGTTGATGCACAGATTCTAACATGTTTCTTTTCCATTGTAGATTTATATATATGGGTAAGCCAAAGTTCATGAAATAAAGATTAATATTTGATAATCATATGAAACACTATAAATATATAATTACTTTTATTAAGATCTTAAGTTATCAAAACTTATATTGGTCATTAAATTTTCAATAACGGGATTGCCAAAAAGTTATAAAGGTATTAGCGCGTGTAGGGAAATTTGACAAGTAGTAAAGGGAAAAGTGATCTCCAAATAAAATATAACGACTGTATTTTTTGTTTTCGCTATAGGATCAGTAACAACCAAATTGGAAATTCTGTTGTTAACTCTTAACGAGGGGGCTATTAACAACCAGTGACAATTGGATCTTTTTTCTGTTATTATTGACTTATACCAACCGGATATTAATGACAATATTTCCCCTCGCTAAAGACCACTCTTTTGTAGTATGATTATGCCAGCAAGGTTAGCTTTGATCATTCTTGATCCTAGGTCTCTTGTCCGCGTTCAAGGGGTAGACTCGGGGCGTGACAAACTTGATATAGTGGCATTAGGTTTAAGGATCCTAGGATGCCTAAAAAAATCGTTGTAAGTAGAGACCTTTTATGGGTATAAAGTGCACCATATCTAATGAGGATGAGGCTACGAAGTGTTTTATGAAAACATAACTTTCTTTGCCACTTTTATCGTGCATAAGGTATTATCTTATTCCTCATTCTAATCTTTTGTTATATCCTTTCAGATCATGCCTCTTCGCAGAACTTATGGAAGGAATGTGAATGCCAGGATGCAAACGCAACTCCTCTAGTTCAAGATAAGGAAGTTTTGAGTGGTGAATTTTAGAACGATATACATTTGTTGGCTCATATTCAGTGTGACCAACCAGAACAATAAGCAGGTTCAAATTCCACTAATGCTAATGTCGGGTCAACTGCAGCTAGACTTCGTGATTTCATTAGGATGAATCTGCCAGAGCTCACAGAATTGCAGATTTGTGAGGATCCCGAAAGCTTCATTCATGAAGTAAAAAGAATATTTTGAATGATACAGTTGAATGAAAATGATCGGGTTGACTTGACATCTTACCAACTTAAGGATGTAGCTCAATATAGTATACATAGTGGAAGGAAAACAGGGGTATAAATGCAACTCCTATCACTTGGGAATGCTTTAGTGAGACCTTTTAAGACAGGTTTTTCCAGAAGGTTTAAAGACAGGAACATCAAATTCTGGCAAAGGAATGTCCACCCAAACATGCTCACCAACAATATTCATTAATGACCTACATTATGCCTCTGCTTAAGATAAAAATACTGTCTCTTTTATTACGACCTCCTTAAGTATTACATTTTTTACGAAGAGGGATCATATGAGCTTCTTCTCATAATTAATATCCCATTCAATCAAAAGGAAAATGAACAAGCATTAACCCAGGTTGTTTGAGGGATGCACGTTTAATGGATCACTCTCATTAACATCAGTGGACAAAATTAGATGAGGACAAAGATGCATCAGGGGAAATGCCATTGTGAAATCAGTGGAAGTAAACAAAGTAGCACGTAGTTTATGGAAATTGAGAATTATGGAAATTGAGAAATATGTCCCTAAACTGGACGTATCTAGACATCAAAACTCTATGTACCGACAATGGCATTCATACCATATCAAGATCTATGATCGGTGTTCAATTCAATGTTTACAGCACGCACCTTTGTAAGGAAAGAGAGTATCTAGGTATGGCAAGAGAGTAACATTGTATATATTACTGAAAGTTGAAAATAAAGCATGAATCAAATATCTTTTTATAAAGTTGGGCATAATTAACTGTTAGGTTGTGGAGCCTGATTAATATATATAACTCGATTTATTCTCTTTAACCAAAAATACTCTGATTTATTAATATAAATATACATCACCGCCGTGGAAGTTTACTCACAGGGTGTTACCACAAAATATTGGGTTTTCTTCTTCTCTCTCTAGATCTCTCATATCTTTCTCTTGAATGTTCTTGTGTTCTTAATTCATCAAGTGTGTGTGCGTGAATTCGATCATAAGAACTGGTATCAGAGTTAAGGAGATTCTACACGATCACTGAAGATGGATAGTTCAAATGTTGGAATCGAGAAGTTTGATTGATCCGATTTTAGTTTCTGGAAGATGTAGATAGAAGATTATCAGTACCAGAAAGATCATCAGAACCGTTGACCGGGGTGAAGCCGTAATCCATGAAGTAGGAGAATTGGAACCTCATGGATAGGTTGTCTCTAGGGTTGATCAGGTTGACTTTTTCAAGAAACGTGGCGTTCAACATCGTGAAGGAGAAGACTACGTCCGGTCTGTTGAAGGCACTGTTAAACATGTATGATAAACCATCGGGAATGAATAAGGCATCTTTGATGCGTAGATTGTTCAATTTACAGATGTCTGAGAATGGATCCGTTTCTGATCATATAAACGAATTCAATATGATTGTGAGTCAACTCAATTCTATGGATATTTATTTTGAAGATGAAATTAAGGCGTTCATTTTGATGTCATATCTGCCCGAGTCTTGAGATACTCTTGTTGCTGCGATTAGCAGTTCACGTGGATCTGAGAAACTGATGTTTTATGAAATCCGTGATATCGATCTTAGTGAAAGTATGCGCAAACAGGAAGTGGGAGATTCATTGGGCTCCCAGCGTTGACCGAAGGGGGAAAAGTAAGAGGAAAGGCCAAAATCAACATCGTCGATCAAAATCAAAGAATCAAGGAAAATCCCTGAACAGATCAAACGTGACTTGTTGGAACTGCGGAGAAAAAAGGCACTTTCAGATGAACTGTACAAAGCCAAAGAAGAAACAGAATCAGAAATTTGGAGATGACAATGATTCTGTAATTCAGCAGAGGACATTGGGGATGCTCTAAGCCTTAGTGTAAACAGCCCGATTGAATCATGGATTTTGGATTCTGGTGCATCTTTCCATTCGTCTTCAAGCAAGGAGTTGTTCCAAAATTTCAAATCTGGAAATTTTGGAAAGGTGTATCTTGCTGACAATAAATCCTTGGGGATTGAAGGAAAGGGGTATGATTGCATAAAGACCACCTCGGGAAACGAGTGGACATTGGAGGATGTCAGATATATTCCTAGGCTCAAGAAAAATCTGATCTCTGTTGGTCAGTTGGATAGAACGGGATATGCAGCACAGTTTGAGAAAGGTTCGTGGAAGATTGTGAAAGGTGCTATGGTAGTAGCTCGTGGCACCAAATTTGGAACCTTGTACACCACTGCAGGGTGTATTAACATTGCCGCTGTTGCTGAAGGTGCTTTCGTTTCGTGTCTGTGGCACAACAGACTTGGACACATGAGTGCTAATGGAATGAAAATGCTCGTTTCAAAAGGAGAATTAGAGGGTCTAAATTCTGTTGATATAGGTCTTTGCGAGTGCTGTGTTATGGGCAAACAGAAAAGAGTAAGATTCATAAAGACTGCTAGAGAGCCAAAAAAAGTGCGTTTGGAAATGGTCTATACAGATGTTTGGGGACCATGTCCAGTATCATCACTTGGAGGATCCAGATTCTATGTGACCTTCATTGATGATTTCAGCAGGAAGGTATGGGTTTTACTTCTTGAAGCATAAGTCAGATGTGTTTGCAACTTTCATGAAGTGAAAAGCTGAAGTTGAGAATCAGACTGGTTTGAAATTCAAATGCCTAAGGTATGACAATGGAGGAGAGTATGACAAATCAGAGTTCAAGGCATTCTATGCAGCTGAGGGAAATAGTTTGATGATAACAGTTCCTAGTAAGGCAAGGCCAAATGGAATTGCTGAGAGGATGAACAGAATAATGAATGAGCGGGCATGGAGTATGAGGATACATTGTGGGCTGCCCAAAATATTTTGGGTGGATGGTGTGAGCACAGCTGCATACTTGATCAACAGGGGACTATCAGTTCCTTAGGGTTCAAGATTCCAGAGGAAGTGTGGACAGGAAAAGAAATCAAGTACTCACACTTGAGGATTTGTTGGTTGCACTGCTTATGTTCATGTTGATCCAGAAAAGAGAGACAAGCTTGATGCCAAGGCTGTGAAGTGTTACTTAATGGACTATGGTTCTGATTTGTTTGGTTACAGGTTTCGGGATTACAAGAACATTAAGATCCTGAGACATTGTGACGTGACATTTGATGAGTCTGTCCTGTACAAGGACAGAGAGCAGAAAGTTCTAGAGATTACAAAGCAAGTGGGAGTTGAGGTTGAGTTGGAGAAGAGTAAGCCCAGAGATGTCGAAGCAGATACTCAACAAACTCCTAGTGAAGAATCTGAAGTGGAGCAAGTTACACCTGAGCAGGTGTTAAGGAGATCATCCAGAACCATCAGGGAACCAGATAGGTATTCATATTCATAACACTATCTATTTTTGACTGATGAAAGGGAACCAGAGTCTTTTGATGAGGCCCTACAGGTGGAGGATTCGATCAAGTGGGAGCAAGCCATGGATGATGATATGAGGTCACTTGAGAAGAACGACACATGGGTGTTGACTGAGTTACCTGCATGAAAGAGAACTTTGCTAAACAAGTGGGTGTTCAGAATTAAGACTGAACTAGATGGAAAAAGAAGGTTCAAGGCTCGTTTAGTGGTTAAAGGATATTCACAAAGGAAAGGTATTGATTATGCATGAATATTTTCTCCTGTTTTGAAGTTAACCTCTATTCGAATTCTATTGATTATTGTTGCATCGGAGAATTTGCATCGAGAGCGAAATGGATGTAAAAACATATTTTTGCATGGAGATCTGGACAAAGAGATCTATATGCAGCAACCGGAAGGATTTGTGGTTCAAATCAAGGAACACATGGTGCGCAAGCTCACTAGGAGCTTGTATGGACTAAAGCAAGAACCAAGGCACTGGTACAACAAATTTGACTCCTTCATGACGAAGAGTAGAGTCTGCAAAGCTGAAAAGGATCGTTGTTGTTACTTCAAGAAATACACTGATTCATATGTATTTCTACTCTTGTATATGGATGATATGTTGATTGCTGGATCTAGTATGAGGGAGATTAACAATCTGATGACAAGGTTGTCTGCAACATTTGAGATGAAAGATTTGGGTCCAGCGAAGCAGATTTTGGGAATGAAGATTTCTCGGGATAGATCTGTTGAAACTTTAAATCTATTTAGGAGTTGTACACTGAGAAGGTGATGAGCAGATTCAGGGTTAATGATGCTGAACCCAGGACTACTCCATTGGAAAATCACTTTAAATTGTCAAAGGAGCAGTCACCCAAGACTGCCGAGGAGCGTGATCGCAAGGCACTTGGTCCATATGCTTCAGTAGTTGGTAGTTTGCTGTATGCTATGGTCTGCACTAGACCTGATATAGCACATGCAGTGGGAGTTGTTAGCAGGTACATGGAGAACCCTGGGAAAGAGTATTGGGAAGCTGTGAAGTGGCTTTTGAGATATTTGAGAGGTACATCCAGTACTTCACTTTGTTTTGGCAAAGGCAAGTTGACTCTATAGGGTTTTGTGGATGCTGATCTTGGTGGGGATGTTCACTCGAACAAGAGTACCTCCGGGTACATTTACACCATAGGTGGAATAGTAGTGAGTTGGATGTCCAGGCTTCAGAAGTGTGTTTCTCTTTCATCTACTGAAGCGGAGTATGTGGCAATAGATGAAGCTGGGAAAGAGGTGTCATGGCTGGCAGATTATCTGGAGGAATTGGGCAAGTAACAGAGCGAGAAGATTCTTTACTCAGATATCCAAAGTGCCATACAGTTGGTGAAAAATACAGTGTATGATTCGAAGATAAAACACATCAGAAGGCGATACCATTTCACTCGCAGGGTAGTGGAAGATGGTGATATGTGCTTGGAGAAGATAGAGGGTGCAAAGAACCCGACAGGCAGGTTGACGAAATGTGTTGATGTTGGGAAACTAGGGTTATGTAAAACCTTGGTTGGTCTTCTGTAGTTGTTGCTACAGATGTTGCGGTGCGGTAATGATGTTGATGATAAAGAGATTTTTTTTGAGAATGTATTTTTTGGATGACTTAGTCAATCTCCAAGTGGGAGAATTGTTAGGTTGCGGAGCCTGATAAATATATATAATTGTTTAGGCTTTACTATTTATTCTCTATTTATTCTCTGTAACAAAAAAAA
The DNA here is from genome assembly GCA_027704805.1 of Solanum corneliomulleri. Classification (NCBI taxonomy): domain Eukaryota; kingdom Viridiplantae; phylum Streptophyta; class Magnoliopsida; order Solanales; family Solanaceae; genus Solanum; species Solanum corneliomulleri. The sequence continues at coordinate 32,709,441 of JAKWIY010003060.1, read as the reverse complement.
AACTCTGATTTATTAATATAAACATACCTCACCGCCGTGGAAGTTTACTCACGGGGTGTTACCACGAAATATTGAGTTTAATCTTTCTCTCTCTAGATCTCTCATCTCGTTCTCTTTAAAGTTCTTGTGTTATTCATTCATCAAGTATGTGTGCGTGAATTCGATCCTAAGAATAACATCTATGTTCAATTTGAGGAGAGTGTTACATATTATGTTAACTATTTTTTAATGGAACTCAGTTTCAATAAACACTTCTTTTTCTTGTGCAAACACACTCACTTAGACATGAATAACATTCATTCAAAAGTGATATTGGGTATATAAATTGTATTTTTAAATAAGATGGCAGATAAAATCTAGTTAAACCATATAATTAAGTGTGCTCTGACAAATCAGACCACAATGTGAAATGAATAATTTAAATATTACTCACTCATCTCTCAGGTATGTATACTAGTTACCTTAATATTAACAACATAAAAGAAAAACATACACCATATGTTTCAAAAAACCATCCATTACATCAAATATTTATAATACAAAATACTAAATACTTAATAATATTTCCCTATCATGAATTGAAAAAGCATCCACAAAATAGTAAAGGTTTATATCACAAGTACAAAATGAAATTATCATATCCCGAACGAAATAAGAAAAAACAACAACTCTAAACTATCTTAGTCTTTAGATAAACATTTGTGACTTGAAAGTCATTCCCTATGAGAGTCTTGAGCGAATAAAAGCTTGGAATGTATTTAGTTCATGCAATGACATCACCTTCAATATTAACAACCCTGAACGTCGTCATTTTCGAGTTGTACTAAGGTAATTTTGAGGGACTTTGAAAGAAGATTTCTCCATCTTTCCAAATGAATATCGGTTCAAAACTATAATTAACCATACCACACAGAATAGATTCCATCAAAATGCTATTTTTAGTCCAAGAATCTAAAGTGCCATACTCTTTCATCCACCGTATATTAATATCAACATTCCCTCTGTGGATATTATCGGTCAAACACAGGCAGTTCCCCAACTCTACTAGCCTCAAGTTCGAGGATGGAGTTTCCAAACAAAGCCTGCTTGATCATTTTAGTCTGAATATCGAAGGATTAAATGTTGTAAGTTTTTTCGTTATCCATCCAATGAAGAGCACCATTGACATTAGACTTGAAAAAATCGTACCATACACGACATAGAATTTCCCCCACATTTGTCCATTGTCATAAACTCCAAGAGTATAAACCTCCATTACTGATGCTCTAGTATCATCTTCGACCTTTCTATCAATTAATCTCAATACTTTATACTCTCGAGAGGCTTCAACTTGACTAACACTTATCTCCCATTTGGAAAATTCAAGTTTCAAATATTTAGCCAAAGACGATTGTTGATGTAAATCAAATGATTCTCAATGTGCGTCAAACCACCCACCAAACAGATAAATCCTTCACAAGAACCAACTAAGATCATGGAGATAAGTTCTATTTCAACGTTGAAACTCAGGGGTCACTCCTTGGATGGAAGGGGTCTTTTATTATTCATGTTAAAAAAAGGGGTCGGAAGTTAATAATCTATACCGGAGCTTACAAACAGATCTACATCAAAAAATGGACTTGATTGACAATTTTGAACGAATTTCTATCATGAACAGACATGGAAGATCCATTATTCGCGTGAAATAATGAGAGATTCTACTTCCTTTGCAAATGAACTTTTGATGTCCATGACTCTCATTTCCTTTGAGAAAAATGGGTTGCTTGTTTTGAGGGTTATGGTCGATTAGGACTTCGTATAAAGTGGACTCTAAGATTTTGGAAATTTTATTTCAAGCCAAAATGACTATAGATAACGACTAGATAAAGTTGGATGATTTCTTGAAAAATATTGTAGGAAAAAAATTAAATACTACTTTCTGTTATCATTCTTTTGAATGACTTTGTGAAAAATATTTAAGGAAAAAAATTAAATTTTACATTCTATTATTATTCTTTTGGATGGTTCTAGAAGTCAAAATAAAAATAACTGAATATTTGATCATTTACTTTATTTAGCCATTTGAATCGGATATTAGTAGTGTTTTACAATATAAGATGAAGTTCACCAATAAAATGAACGGAAAATGGTTAAATTGCTTGTGAATTATGTGAGATAGACCACTTATACCCTCTATTACATATTGAGATAATAGATGCCTACAACTATTATCCCAAGAGACTACAAATACTCTCAATAGTTAACAACTAATAATTTTAGTGACATGGCAAGTCACATGGGAATAATCACTCCACCTAAATAAGGGCAAGTAATACTGGACCTTTAGTGGCGACAAAATTGGTCGCCACAGATTTTCAGAAAAGTACAACTAAAAGGGTTTTCATTGATTTTAATAAATCTGTTTAAGGATGTTTATATGATTGAAAATTCTACAGTTCTACTCCTTTTACTAATTGTAGTAAATATTTGGTAGATAATTATTAAAATCATAGCATTTCTCTTAGGGTATGTTTGTGGTTTGCTTATTAAAAAAACGTAGACTTTATCATTTTTGTTCAATGCAAATTTATTATGTAACACATTAATATATGGTGTAACCCAATGGCAGTGGCGGGTCGATTATTTGATGGTCGTGGGTGCTCAATTTTTTTCAACATAAAATATTTTTTATAGAGGCTTACTAATATTTTTTAGTTAGTTAATGAAATACAAAAAAAATGGAAAAATGAAAAAACTATAAAGAAATATAAGAAAAGTTTGTGAAAAGATATAGAAAGAAGACAAAACCTATGTAAGAAGTTTCATTTTGACGACAAAAATTAAGGGGCTACACCGGGATTTGAACCCCTGAGGTGACGTTTTAACAAACTGAGTATTCAACTTCACGACCAATGCACCCACAGCCACTTTGATTAATGGGTACAAAAGTATATATAATATAACATTTTCATAATTTTCTATATAGCTTTATAAAATTTCCGTCGGGGTCAATGGGTGCTCGAGCACCCATAACTCAATACGTGAGTCCGACCCTGCCCAATGGTGTTGAGTTTCGGCAGAACGTGGAGCAATATAGGAGGTGAAGCTCGTTTAGTGATCCGGGTTGATCCACATGGATGACCCATTAAAACTACCTTCAATAAAATATTTGTTTAATACATGTTTTTATGTATGGCTTATGGAGATCATAGCTTTGTGGAAAATATTTTAAACTATATCACATATATTTATTATATATTTTGTTCAGCTGATAAGTATTGAAGTAAACTGGGAATTGATTAGCTTTAAAGAAAGTCGCTGCATTACTTGGTAAGGAAAATGTAATTGAATGAAGATGATATTTTCCTTTATTGTATGTAGCATATAATATTTTCTACGATGCATATCTTTAATCAAGACATGCATGTGTAATACTTCAAAAGTTCCTAAATTTAAGATCAATTCCTAATTTTGAAAAATATATTGGATGTGAATCAAGCTTGTAGATAACAAAGTTTTATTGATAAATCCATATTAAATTTTGATCAAATCATAATTTTTTATACTTTGACCAAGTCAAATTATTTTTTAATAAATTTGGAATAATATTTTAAGTCAAAATGATATGACTCGAATACAATTCAAATATTATATTAGGGTCACTCCATTAAGTTTAAAAGTCAAGCCCAACTCACATTATTCAAGGCCAAGGTCCTCTAAATTACATGGACAAAATACCCCTAAAACACTACCTCATGCCTATATAAAGGGGTCTTCCCATAAAACAAGAAGGAGACTACAATAAATAGATAATGCTTGCTCTTCAGCGGTGATCTACAAGTCGTCCGCAACAACGAAATCTTCACTCCATGTGTTGAGCCACAAGTATTTTATCAAGTCAAGAATAGTTGTAAATATAAGAATTAGGGGATTACATCTCCTTTCTAAAAGACTTCATAAATATTGTAACATCGCAAAAAATTCAAATAGAAATACTATTGTTTTCCTGCTACTTTTTATTTCCTGTTTGTTGAATTTAAGGAACGAACCTTTAGGCGCATACAAGAGTCACAAGGTACCTCTAGCGCAAATTTGAGCTCAAATATTCTCTATCGATTAAGATTTTGCATAAGTCAATGCAAGAGTAAACTTCAAATGATCACATTTCTTTGAATATGAATATTTAACATCCCTCTACTTATTAAATCAAATGTCTTTGACTTTTTTCGAACTCCATAATCGTTCCTGAATCAAGATCTCGAGTAAAAGTTGAAGTTAATTATCATTTTACTAGACACCGTTCAATTAGATAATTTTAGTCCAAAGCACTATGAGTTATAGTATTACTCGTGGTATCATTAGTATGACCCGTACTTTGATAGTACGACCCATACTATCACACATGGAAAACTTCATAGAGTTCCAAAATCGCCAAGCAACTACAAGTCAGATTTGTTGTTAAACTACACATGTATGTTTTATTATATAGTTGATTTTTGTTTCATAGTTTTTCATGTAGATCAGTATACTCAAATTTAATTACTTATTTCATTCAGCCATTTTACATACTACACGTTCCATCTACATACATAATTCGACGTTGCATTATTTTATAATGTAGAATCAGGTATTCAGAATAGTCATCAGATGCATTAGTAGAATCACTTTCATCAAGCATTGCTGAGACATCCTGGTCTTCACTTCGATCTACTTTAATCTTGATTATTAGTAGTTAGCATATGTTATGAGTAGAGTATTCTGGTAGCCGAAGTTTTTGTCCTGAAAACCTATCTTTAGCACGTCAAAGGTTTCATAGACGATTCAATTGAGTCATGGTTCAATTATTTTACAAATACATTTAGTATAAAGATTTTATTTCATTTATAATGTTTTAAGTTTGTTTTCTAAACCTATTGCATGCTTATCTTTGAAAAAAATTCGCATAGTGTCATAATATCTAGTATAGTAGTAAGTCAGGCCAAAGAACGATTATGAATATTGGTCACCGCTAGGGTGTACGCTCGAGAAAAGAGAACATGGGCTAGTTTTACGATAAAATTGTTAATGTAGGTAATAATTAACAAACTTTTAAATTTTTATATCTTTTTAAAGAAAACCAGCTTTTAAATGTTATTTTTCTTCACATTTTTGGTGATAGTTATCTATTTTCTCCTTTTTATTTAATTTTTCAAAAAACAAAATTATTACATTGAATACTTAAAGTAAATTTTTAATCACATTCAGGACACTACTTCTTGTAGGAAAAATGTCGTCTTAAAATATATTTCATTTACGCATGTCATACTTTCTCTATTATTTGTCTGAATAACTCCCCTCTCAAAAAATCTTATGGTTTTCTCTTTGTTTCAACCTTAAATTCCACTCGATTTAATCTGGATATTTTTAATTCTTCATTTTATGTTGAAAAGTGGTTGTTGTTCTAATCTTGAGATCGCTTTCTTTTTGGATGAAAGTAATTTCTTTTTAATATATTAAGAAACTAGTACATCTCTAATTTCGGCCTATTACCCATGTCCAATAAAAAAAAAGTAAAAGGTCATCCTAGCTCCGACAAGCCCTGAACTTTCTCCCTATATACATGTCCTTTTAGACTACTGTTTTTTTTTCCTTTAAACGGGATATGAAGAGAATATCCACTGTCAACTTGACCTTGCTGCGTACGTTTCTTTCTACTTTCTCAAGAGACCTTATCTCCTGTAATCTTAATCTCCACATTTTTCTATTATTCTGTAGATGACATTGTTCTTTGTCAAATACATTCTATCTTGGATGTGAATCAATAACTTCAATTTCCATAGAGCTTGTCATAGCCATTGAATTTTGAATATACACATTCAATCAATTAGACATATCTTACCATATAATTAATATATTCATCCTCTATGTGCAAGCACCTCACTTCAGAAAAATATCAATTGTATCATAAAGAATGACCAACAATATATTGGATTATTTCAATGTCTTTATATTCAATTATTTCTTTGTCTAATTTAATGAACCAATTTCTCATGTGGTCACTCAACTACTACATATTATCTCAGAATCAGTGACTTTCTTTATTAAAAAAAAACTTGAATTAATACACAGCATCCTGGAATAAATAGTGTAAGTGAAACAACAAAAGGAGAATTAACTCATGCATATAATTAATAAGTCATAACAATGATATCATATGACTTAATTAAGTGAAAAAGGGACAATAAAAAAGGTCAAACTAATTCAATGAAGATATGATACTTTATACAATTAAACCTGACTTGTAAGACTAGCATATGAAAGTGCAAGAGGGGCGTCGATTGCTATTTTTTTAATTTTCTTCCTCTAAGTAGTTGACTTGAGAGGAACATCAGTTGACTACATATTGCAGACAACAAGTATGAATGGATTTGAAAATGTGTAAAGTAAACTTGACACAATAATTTTTGTACTTATTGGGATTCAATGTGGATCTTACATCCATTCGCCTTAGGTAGAAAGGGTGTTCTCTTCAAGCCTTGGTAACTTTTGATTAGAGTAAAAAGTTGAGTGGGACTTCGCAGTTAGCACTCTGTTTCTTTTAACTATTCTATTTTAATACAATGCCTTACGAACGTTTTTATCTCTTTTGTCTTTTTTATTTACACAGTAGAACTAAGTAATAGAATGCTTATCAAAAGTAAAATAGGGAGCGGTCAGATGATTAAGACTCGTTGTACTAACTTTCCACTTTTTGTGTGATGTTTTTATGTAGACTCGAGACTTGAATCTGGTCCTATGAAGAGATGGCAACCCATGATATTATATCCTTGATAAAAAAAGAAAAGATATTTATTTTCAAAGAATAAATTTCAAGGATTATTCATTGATTAAGCCTAAATATCTTGCAGACAGCCGTTTGTGATCCTTTCCTTACGTCTTTTCTTCAGTAGCTTTCTTTATTGTATATAGTCGTTAGGGATCCCTTACTTTCTTGTTTGATTCATTCTTGCAGCTTCCTTTAATTGTATGTAGTCGTTTGGAGATCCCTTCCTTTCTTGATTGATTTTATTCTTGCAACTCCCTTGATTTAATATGGTCGTTGGAGTTCTAATAAAAAAAACAATTTTCTGATTTATTGGCAGCTGGTTCATAATCTTCCTTGATTGCAATTTTCCATGATTTTTTTTTTTTGCATTTCAGATTTCAGCCTCTTTGATTGATGATCTTCTAATTGATGATCTTCAATCTTACTGTCAAAATCTTCTTCTTATTTGATTTTTCCTTTTTGATGATTTGAGTTGTCATGAAATAATTATCTTGAGTATGAACAAAACTTTACACTAACAATCTCTCCCTTCTTTATGATGACAATATTTAGTATTAATACTTTCCTCTCTGTGTAGTTGTCGTTATGAAGTTGATGTTGAGGTTTGCTCTTCCTAAATATAGTGAGGAGTAATCGATAGAGATTTTAACTAGCTTCACCCCCCCCCCCCCCCGAGTACTTTCTCCATAGAGATGAAGCATCCGAATAAAGTATACAAAAGAGAAACAAATAGAGCAGAATAGAAAATACAATAACAAAAAGTAATGCATCAAATATCAAAAAATTGAGTCAGATAATATAAATAATAATATTCTCCCCCTTTGGCGTCAACAAAAAGGAAATGACATAGAGTTTCAACTAGACACAAAGTAGAACCACACAGTGGTAAGGTTGGTAATACAACTCAATAACGAGAGTAGAAGAAAAAAAATCAAGGCATCCAATTCATTGAAGGATTAGCAAACAATAAAGGCAAAAAATCAATTCAACAATTTAAGGGATTTTCGACAATATTAAGAGATTTTCTAAGGGAGCAGAATCTTTCTTCCAAAAGGAGTTTAGTCAAAATACCAGTCAGTTAAAAACCAGTACTCACGAAAGCAATTTCAACATGACCATTTAAAACCAGACCTCGAATAAAATGATGTTTTATGTCAATATGCGTAGCCCTAGAATGGTGCACATAATTTTTTGAGCGAAAAATAGCACTGAGATTATCACATATAATTTTAAAAGGTTTTAAAAATAACCCATAGTAACTTAATTGATGAATCATCCATAAAATTTCAGCACAAACAACATTGATCAATATCAATATAATCTGCTTTCGTACTAGAGAGTGACAAAGAACCCTATTTTTTGCTATTCGATGAATTAAAAGATTTTCCTAAAATTTTACATGAGTTGTGGTGCTTATTTGGCCATATTTATAACCTGCATAGTCAGCGCCAGAAAAGAATTGTAGAAAGAAGTTTTTTTCTTTTTGGTATCATAATCCGAAGGAGCATGTTCCCACTAGATAACAAATAATACGCTTTACAACAGTAAGATGAGATTCATTACGAGTAGACAAGAACCTTGACCACTTGCATACATTGAACATATTGTTTGGTAGATTGAGATTAAGATAATTAAATGAACCAATCATATCTCTGTATTTTGTTTCTTCTACTTTCTTACCTTCTTCATCCTTGTCAAGAGAGCAAGTGGAACTCATCGGAGTTCCTAAGGATTTTGAATCTTCCATACCAAAATTTGAATAAGTTCCTTCCACTATTTAGTTTTATGAAAAAATATGTCTTCCTCAGATTGATAAATTTGTTGTCCGAGAAAGATAGTTAACTCACCCATTATACTCATTTCAAAAGTGCTTTGCATAAGCTAAAAAAATTCCTTGCACAAAGAATTATTAGCTCTCCCAAAAATAATGTCATCAACATAAATTGAAATGATAAGATTCCTAGAAGAGGATTATTTAATAAACAGAGTGGTATCAATTTTTCTCGGGTAAAACCATGATCAGTCAAAAACTTGCTAAAACTATCATGCACGCACAAGGTGCCTGTTTAAGACCATAGAGATATTTTTAAAGTTTTATACCATGATAGGGAAATTTAGGGTTTTCAAAATCCAGAGGTTGCTTTACCGAAACCTCTTCTTCAATAAAAAAATTTAATAAAACACATTTAACATCCATTAGAAATAATTTAAAACCTTTATGAGAGAAAAATGCAAAACCTAAGCGAGTAGAGTCTAACATTAAAACGGGGGAATTTTTTTTATCTTATTTGACTCCTTCTTGTTAAGAGTTTTCTTGAGACACTAGTTGATCTTTCTTTCGAATGACCTCTTCAGATTCGTTAAGTGTGTTCCTATCACAATAAGAAAACTGTGAATTACATGGAACTTTTTTACAAAAAAATTTTGAAACTATTTCATGGGGAATTTCTTGCAAAAGTTCTGAATTCCTCAATATTAGAATATATTATAAACGAAATGTATATTCCCAACAAATTCTGCAAGTAAATTTTGTGCCAATTTGCGTCAAACATTAACTCTTGATATTACCTGGGGAAAAGTAACAGTGAGTACATTATTTGTACCTAAATACGCAAGTACATGAACCAAAAAAATATTTTAAATTTTTATTCTTATTCCATAGAAAAATTCCCAAGTAATCAATCCTACAGATTTTTTTGGAGATATTTTGGTGAAAATTTATCAGCGAATTTTATGACTTGGGAAATAAATTGGGGATTAGTTGCTTTGAAATTTGTTGAGAATTTATATTTGGGGATTTATCTAGGAATTTTATTACTTGGGGAATTTTTTGGGGATTAATTGTTGTGAAAGTTTCTAGGGATTTATATTTGGGGATTGACCTAGATATTTTATTACTTGGAAAATTATTTGGGGAATAATTTGTTGCGTAATTTTCTGGGGATTTATATTTGGAGACTTACCTAAGAATTTCATTACATGCAAAATATTTAGGAACTTTTTTCTACAAATTCAGCTGAAAATTATTTATTGAGAATTTATTTAGGAATTTTGTGACTTGAAAAATCAACAAATTACATAGAAGGACATTACAATAACATTTGTAAAAGTAATTTTAATAGGAAAATGTCAAAATTTAACATAACAAATAACAAAATGAAATTAAACATTAAACTAGCTCGTGAGCACGTATTGATTAAAAAAAGATGCTCAAGGAGATTAGTTTGTTGACTCGTTATTGAGATTGTTGAATGGTCATATCACCGAACGAGAAATTAAAGCAGTGAGAATTCATTATCCGAAGATTTATATATATATATATATATATATATATTATATATATATATTATATATCTATATTATATATATATATATATATATATATATATATATATATATATATCTATATATATCCCTGAGATGATTTTTCTCAAAAGTAATTAAATATCCTCTTACTTCATCATAGATTAGACTGTTCAAGTTCATGTTTTCTAGAGCAACAACCTTGGTGTGCCATTGGGGTGGAAGGCTTCGAAGAACTCTTCTTATGTGCTCTATGGGAGGATATTTTTTTTAGGCCTTTAGTTCTCCAATGATATGACTAAGTAGAGAAAACATGCCTCCAATGTTTTTTCCTTCCTTCATTTGAAAAAGTTCGTATTCATACATTAGTAGACTAATGGTTATTTTTTAACTTTATTAGTTCCTTCATAGGTAATCTTCAGTTTACCCCACATCTGTTTGGCAGTGTCACAATATGAGATCTTCTCATATTCTTCTCATTGATAGCATTGTACAAAACATTCTTTACCTTGGAATTTATTTGTATACATTCAATCTGTTCATTTGTAAAATTTTCAAGCTTGGTGTAGCAAATGATTGACTTCCATCAAAAGTGTTTGACATTGAGATTGGAATATCACCAAGTTTAATGACTCTACAGACCTTCACATCATAGGATTTTATGAATGTTTCCATTCTTACTTTCTAATAAGGTAAGTGTATTCCATTATAGTATGGAGGCTGACATGATGTCCCCTTATTCCTATCTCTTTTCCTCTGATTATAATCTAGATAGAGGACTAATTCCTCATGGTTCCTCCTTCTTTGTATCATATGTGTTAATTGTTGTCATGTTTCTTCATGCTTGTATACTCATGAAAACTATTTTTTTATAACATGAGTTAACTTGACTGATTTCTCTCAAATTATGTTCATTTGAGTATGATTTGCATGTATGCCTTATGAAATTATGTTTTTTTTATTATGTTTGATCTTGGGGTTGATGTTCCTCTCTTATATTGTGTGTTTTGAATTAGTTGCATTCATGTTAGGATGTTAAATATTTTTCCCCGCCCTCTTTATGATTTCTTGAGTTCCATTCCAGAACGAATGTTCTCGAGGGGAGTTATTGTAACACCTCAAATTTGGAAAAGAAGGATAATAAATTTTTGGGTTGCAACATGTGTCTATGGTTCTCATAAATGGACTATAAAATCTTCCACCAGTCGTATATTGCATTCATAGGATCGGGAAATAAAAGTTTGAAACCAAGGCCTAATACCCATTTTTAAGGTTCACCAGGATGGTATGTCATATCTTTTTCAAGTCATAGATAGTCATGTAGGTGAGCTACAGACTTAAAGAAACTTATAGGATCAAACTGGGGTACTATTGGTTTATACAAATTGTAGGAAGACCTACGGTTGTAGAAATATATGTCAAAAAGATGGTAAAATTATCGTCCCGATACTTGGTGTACGGTTGACCAATAGGGATATTAGAAAGTCCTACGGTTTGTAGGTCTAACCCATACTTTGAAGTCTGGTAGTTATTTAAAAGGGCCTTTTCGGTCTTTTCCCTAATTGTTTAAATAAAAAACTATGTTATTTTGCCTTCCACTCTAAGCCCTATGTAAAGGTTTTTTGCCACAAACACCACTTCCATAATTTTCTCTTAAATTCCCTAAAACTCACTAGAGTCATCCGCTCAAATTCTTGGAAGGCTAAGGAAGAAGAAGATCTAGGGTTTAATCTATGTTTTACATCCTTCGTTCTTCTTGAAAAACCTCTAGTCCCAAAGGACGTGACCTCTTAGCATTGTCTTAAATGACCTAACTAGTGGGTCCACTTTAGAAAAACATGATATGTATGAATTCTACGTTGTCAAGTGTTTGGGTTCCCATTCTTTTGGTATGAGGGATATACAAGATTACATTATATAACTCTCATGGTCTTATGATCATGTCTACATGTTTTAAAAAATTTATACTATCACGTTCACATTTTTTCATATTGCTCCATACTTAGTACATTCCATGCATTAGTGCATACTTTTGCCTACAATATCTCATGAATATAGGGGTTGAGGTTCAAACTCTGTATACTCGTGGCTAGATATCACCTTTTTCTTTAGTTGATTTGTGAGTCCTCGTGATACAAGGATTGAAACATTGTATGGTTTCCTTTCCTTTCAAACATTACAAGTGATGTATGGGTTTGTTTCAATCTCTTTCCTTATGATATACTGTAACTCTGAGACTTTTGTTACAATGCTTCTTGTCAAACTTTTGATGTACGAAATTCTTCCTTTCAACTCTTTGATTTTTATTATCTTGTATAATGTATTTTCGGTACATTGTGTAGGGAATCTTGGGATATATGTTTCATGTTACACTTAGGGTGTACCCTAGGGTCGTGAAAAATCACTTCTTGTAATGAAAATGTCACCAAATTATACAAGAAGATGGATAATGCAAATTCTTAATTGTTGACAAAAATTGAATGATCACATTTGCTCATTTTAAACCTAAATTCAATACCTCAATTAACTTTCCAAAGAAAGATTGAGGACTGTTCTTCAAGCAATACAATGACTTCTTCAAATGAAGGACTTTCCTATACTCCCTTTGAAAAGAAAACCAGGTGGTTGATCCATATATACTTTCTTTCGAAGATCAACTGAAGGAAATATTCTTGATATCCTAATGATGTAAAGGATAACTTTGTGAAGAAGTTAGAGAAATGAATATGAGAACTGGAAAGAGTATAGCAGTAGGATAAATGGTCTCTCAGTAATCCAATCAATGGTTCTTCATATCAATTGGATATAAAAAATGTTTTCCTTCATGGTGACCAAGCGGAAGCATATATGGAGCACATACCTAGTGTTCTTTCTCAAGGGAAGTATGAGAATGACTTCCATTTGAAGAAGTCTTTGTACGGATTGAAACAGAGTATTTGGTCTTTATTTGGCAAGTACAATGAGTTATTTCAAGATTTTTAGTTGAAAATGAAAAACTATGATCACTTAGTATTCTATCGGCAATCAACAAATGGCCATGTAGTTATTGTTGTTCATATTTATTATATTGTCATCACATGAAGTGATTACATGGGGATCTCACCCTTTAGTACTTCCATCATGCTAGGCTTCATAAGAAATATTTAGGTCAATTAGGATACTTTTTTGGGAGTAGAATTAAGTAACATCAAGAAGGAAAATTTTTCTTCTATCTTAGAGAAAGTATATTCTTGATTTACTTGTAGAAACCAAAATGTTAGAAACACAATCTTGCAATACTCTAATGGTTCCCAATGTGCATCTTACGAAAGAATATGGTGTTCCTTTTGATGATATTGAGTAATACGAAGCTAATTGGGAAATTAATTTATTATGACTTGTCTAGATATCACTTTTGTGGTAAGTGTTGGTTGGCCTGTTCTTGTATGTTCCTGATTTACCGTAGTTTCACGGTATTATAAATACTTTTTACTTAAGTTTAGTGTGTCCAAAAGCATTTTTATTGCTAGTTTTTATATAAGTTTCTCTTTGTTTTGCAGGAAATCTGTCCAAAGTTGAATGCGGAGATTTTGAGCGAAGAAATGCAGAAGAGACCACCTAAGGAGCTTATGACGGTCCGTCGTGCTTGTGACGGTCCGTAGATGGCAGCGTAGTAAAGCTGCTGAAGGAAGATGGGGAAGTCTAACCAAGTTTGTGTTTACGAAACTTGTGACGGTCCGTCGTGGCTATGACGGTCCGTCCTGCAGGTTCGTCGTGAAGTTCAGAGAAGTGATCCCAGTACCCAGATTTCAAGAGTTGAAGTGTTTTGGAACGAAGACCCTCGACGGACCGTTGTGCCTATGATGGTTCGTCATACTTGCCGTCGAGGTGAATGAAGAGAGCAGCAGAAGAAATTGCACATGTATGGGATGACGAAGTACATGACGGTACGTTGTGACCACGACGGTCCGTCGACCCAGCCGCGTTTTGGCAGATTTCCAGCAATTAGAATCCTTGTTTAATTAGGTTTTTAATTTTCTTATATATAGTTCAAAAAACCTCGTTTTTTAGGTTAGACACCAGATAGTTAGACTCTGCTAAATTAGACATCTTATTATTAGACTTTGTGTATTAGTGTTAGATTTTGAGATTCTTGCAATTGATTTTTGGAGATTAATCAAGCAAACTTTGGATTTTAGTCTTTCTTATTGAAGTAAGTACATGAATTCTTATCTACTATATTTGAATATTGTGTTTATGGCCATGAGTAACTAAACTCCATAACTAGGGTTGTGAGAACCATAGGCAAATAATGAGATAAACCCTAACTAAAATAACAATTCTAGAATAGTGTCTTGTATGTATTAATAATTCTTTCGCTTAGAAGTCCTTTTAACGGATTGCCAACGTTAGAACTCGCCTTAATGCTACTTGCCGGACAAAGGAGGTAGATAATAGGAAAAGAATTATTAACATAAATTTAGTGTATACTATCTAATAGGCTAGTATTGATTGGTACGAGGTAATAACTTAGTCAAATATCGAATACGATGCTTAATATGAGGTAAGGATAAGGGTTAGGATAGCAACACACGTAGCCGGACCAAGGTGCGGAGTGAGATTTTCTAGATTCCGGACCAAGGATTTAGAAATACATAACTTATCACTTCGCATTCAAGATACTAGGAAAGAATTGTTATAGTTAGAATTAATGAACATGTGGGGAACACGTAAACCCTAGTTACCTTGATTAATTGATTAAAATTCAACTGTCGAAGCTGTTAAGTGTCTCTTGTAAGTTTGTTATTTATTTCCACTCATTTAGAAATAGAAATCCCCTTTTTCTGTTTTTACTTTACAAGGAAGTCATTTACCAAACAATAGTAATAACAGGTTGAAGTTAAGTCTAGACTATTTTCCTCGTGGCAATGATCCCAACCTCACTTGTTGGGTTATTTACTTGACACAAATGCTGTACTTCTTATTCGAGAAGTAAGTTTTAGCGTATCACATTTTTGCGCCGCTGCCGGGGAATCTAGCTTTTAGATTAACTTGAACTTATTACTATAGTTTAGTTGATATTTTCTTGATTTTACTTTGTTTTATTGTTTTTGATTTCTTTTCAGAACTATCCTCCTTGTATGCAAAATACACGGAGAGGAAGAGAACCCTTGTTTCCCTATGATCACGAGTTAGAGCGTACACTGCGCAATATGAATCGAAACTTGGGAATAAATGATGAGGATCCGAACAAGAACATCCCAGCTCCGGTTGATGTTCATGGTCAGATGTTACCCGATGCTTTAGGTGAACATCAACAGAGAGGACATAATCCCGCTCCACGACCCCAAGCATACTACAGATAGTATGATAACATAGTACACTCGGATGGGCAACTTTTCTTGCCCCCTCTACCCACAGGCCACACCTTTGTGGTAACTAGTAGCTTGATGCAAATGCTCACTTCCAGAGGTTTGTTTTCAGGGCTACCTTCTGAGGATCCACATGCCCATATAGCTAAGGTAAGGGCAGTGTATAAAAGTTGTGTGGGGAGGCCTGATTTTGATCTAGATGTAATAGGGCTCAGAGTGTTTCCTCTCTCACTGTCGGGAGAGGCTGCTATATGGTTCACTGAGCTCCTATACAACTCAATTTTAACTTGGAACACAATTAAGGGATGTTTTGTTGACACGCTACTATCCGTTCTCCAAGAAACTAAACCACAAAGACAGAGTGAACAACTTTGTGGCACTACTAGGAGAGTCAGTTAGTAGTTCTTGGGATAGATTCACCTCATTCTTGAGAAGTGTTCCAAATCACCATATAGATGATGAGTCACTAAAGGAATACTTCTACAGGGGACAGGATTATAACAACAAAGCGGTGTTGGACACTATAGCAGGTGGATCTTATGAAGAATGCCCTTATTCTGAGATCGCTGAAAAATTAGAGAAAATCTCCCGAAATAACAAAGCTTAGAAAACTAGGAAGTCTGATACAGGGAGAAACACCTTCGCAGTACAGTCCTCTCACAACCCATCCACAGATGAGATTCGTGACGAAATGGCTCAGATGAGAACTGAGCTTGGGTTGTTACTACAACATGTCACTAGGGGTGCAAAAAAGATAAATGCAGTCAACTTCTTGGATAAACCACCACCTCCTAATGATGAATGCTATTATGAGGAGGACACTTATGCATTAAATGAGCACATGGGGTGTTTCCGATAGAGGGCCCAAGACGCAAATCAGGATAATTCGCGCCAAGGTTAAGGGACCCAAGGTCCGAACTATGGTAATTACAACCGTGACGGTCATTATGTACGAGATGGTAACAACAACCGCGACAACAACTTCAACAGGGGTAACTACGATAACAGAAATGATAGGAATGGGCTCTATGTCCTTCCCCAAAATCGTGAAGTTACTCCTAGGGATGGTGGAGATAGTATGGCGCGAGTTGAGGATATGTTGCATAAAATGATGAGGATATTCGATGCTAGTGATAAGCACATTAAAGAGTTAAGGGGTGAATTAGCTAGTATTGGGCAAAAAGTTGATACACATGCAATTTCGATCAAACAGATTGAATTGCAAATGGCCCAATTATCTGCCACAGTGAACACACGACAACCGGACACTCTTCCTAGCAACACTGTCCAAAATCAAAAGAATGATGCGCACTGTATGGCAATCACTACTCGGGGTGGTAAGCAAACCATTGACCCACCTATGCCATCTACTGAGGAAATTGTGAAAAAGGATAATGATAATGTGGAGAAGGGTAGTGGTGAAACAGAGGAAAGTAATGGAAAAGATGCAGAAGTACCTTTGAAGGTAATCCCCATGCCTAGGCCACCACCACCTTTCCCTCAGAGATTACTGAAAAAGACCGAGGATGGTAAATACCGGCTCTTCATAACAATGTTGAAGAAGCTTTCTATCAATGTCCCTTTGGTAGAAGCTCTAGAACAAATGCCCGGTTATGCCAAATTTATGAAAGATCTGGTCACCAAGAAAAGATCGGTCACTTTTAAGGATGATAATAGATTGTAGCATTGTAGTGCTATTGCTACAAGATCCCTAGTACAAAATAAAGAAGATCCGGGTGCGTTCAATATTCCTTGTACATTTGGGTCATTACATTTTGCCAAAGCATTATGTGATCTGGGGGCAAGCATAAATCTCATGCCCCTCTCAATTTACAAGAAGTTGGGTTTGGGGGATCCAAAACCCACTACGATGCGGCTATGATGGCCGATCGGACAGTGAAAAGGCCTATAGGGATACTCCATAATGTGCTAGTAAAAGTGGAGTTATTCATCTTTCTGGCTAATTTTGTTATTCTTGATTGTGAGGTCGATTTTGAAGTTCCTATTATTATTGGGAGGCCATTCCTTGCTACAGGTAGAGCCTTTGTTTATATGGAGAAGTGACAGATAACCTTTCGGTTGAATAATGAAGAAGCGACCTTCAACCTTTGTAGGACCATGAGGCAGAGTGGTGACAGTTCTGGGTCGCCTTATCTTCCGGGCAAGCTCAAGTCCAAATGGACTGGCCCTTACATGATTACCCAAGTATTTCCTCATGGAGCAGTTGATTTAAAAGCCAAGGAGGGAGTGCGGTTTAAGAGGAATAGAGATAAAATAAAACTCTATTTTGGGCATAAAGCATCGGGGAATGAAGGGATAGAGGCATACCATCTTGATGAAGTCTGAGTAATCAAGGGTCCCCAGTCGTGCCGCGACATTAAATCAGGCGTTTGTTTGGATGCAACCCAATACTTATAGTCTTTTTAGTAATGGTAGCATTTTTCTACTAATTGGTTTTTAAGTTTGCAGGCACATCACCAGGAAATGCTGCAGAAAATTACTCTATAGCAGTTACTGACGGACACATCGATGGACTGTTGCGCCTTCGACGGACCGTCGTATGCATCCGTCATACCAGGTACATTTTTCTGTTATTTTTTAAACTAGGGCACACCCGACGGAACCAACGACGGGTCATAACAACTGCGACGGACCGTCGTCGGGGAACCGTCACGTGATTAATGAGTTATACCCGACCCGACCCAGCTGGACCCTTTTTAAAAATCAGACCGTTTAAACCCCCCTACCCCTCATTTCCCCCCATTCCTTCATTATTCTTCTCATCTCCCCTCTCTTTTCAAATTCCACATTCCCTCCCACCGATCATTGCCCCCTAAAATTCTCCAATGCCCTAGAGTTATCATCTACTAGTCGGAGCTGCTACTGTGGGTGTCTACTTTGCAAACTGATTAATTGTCCATTTTTTTTCACCATTTCTAAGGTATGTGTCTCTAATTTCTACTCATATTATCGTGCATTTTTGTTTATTAGTTAGTATTAGCTTAGTTCTTCGTCATATGTTGTTTACTTTAAACGATTCTGTCTAACCTAGGTTACAAATGTTCGAAATTGCCATGTTTACCACCGTGGACATAGGTTCTTTTTCATTGCTAGTTTCCTAGGTAGTTGGGTTAGACACATGTAGGTCCAAAACACTACAAGGTTGACGTGGGTTCATCGTGGATGCTTAGGGTGCCCTCAATTTTTTCACTGTTATTATGAACGAGACCCCGATGATGGACCGTCGTACCCACGACGGACCGTCGTAGGGTCCGTTGCGAAAGCCCTAGCACCCTGTCCCAACGGACAAATGTGACGGATCGTCGTACTCATGACGGTCCGTTCTGCACAACCGTTTTGGTTGTTAGAGACCCTGTTTATAAGGGTCTCTCATTTTTTCCCAAGTGTTCCCCAACGGACACATGTGACGGACCTTGGTACCCATGACGGGCCGTCCTGCATGACCGTTATGACGGTCAGAGACCCCTCTGCTAAGGGTCTCCGTATTTTTTACAAGTGTCCTACGACGGACATCTACAACGGACCGTCGTACCTATGACGGTCCGTCCTGCACATACCTTCATGCTAGTCAGAGACTCTCCTTCAGGGTTCGCTATATATACATAGTCTAAGTAAAACACGACGGACCTCACGACGGTCCGTCATAGTCACGACGAGTCGTCACCAGGCCCGTCCTGTATCACTGTTTCTACAGCAATGACATACTATTTTCAATGTTTTATTTCGTATGGTTTCGCTAGTCTTGTTTGCCACTACTCGTACTAATATTGATCCTATGCAGGTACTATCTACTATGGCACCCAAGCAAGACCGAATCTACGCACGCGGGCAATCAAAGTCTGTCGCCCCGTCAGCCCGCATGGTCATCGGCGCTGATGATGAGCGTGACCCTGAGTATGTGCCCCTAGGCACTTCCACACCTTCCCGTGCTGCACGTTCTCCTAGAGCCACACCCAAAAGGGTGGTGTCCGCCATAGTCACTGCCTCGGAGTCTGATGAAGAGCGCACACTAACCGCCACACCCTCTGGGTCAGCCACAAATGAGGAAAGAGCGTCTGGCTCCTTAGGAGTGTTATGGTCCGAGGAAGCCTTTGTCTCTTCTAAGGTTCCCGCTCCCGCCACAGCTGCAGTGTCCGCCTCGTCTGATGAGGCTAACAGTTCAGACTCTACATCCGACTCACCATCTCAGGTCCCCACCCCTGCCACTGACCTGTCCAACCGGTGGTGTGTCGACGGGCAATTTCAAGTCTACTCCGATGCCAAGTTCCTGATTGATAAAGGAGTGATGACTCGAACACTCACTTTGGAGTGGCGGGTACTTACAGGGAGTCTCCCGATGATGCCTGAGATCCACAACCTCTTCACCAGGCATCGCTTGGAGTGGACAGCACGTCTGTTGGGACGATACAACGAAGAAATGGTCCGAGAGTTCTACGCATCCTACGTAGTGACTCTGCCATCACAGATCGATAGGCGGGCTGCCCCCGCTAAACAGGCCCCACTGGAGTAGGTCCGATTCCGGGGCGTACAGGTTGACATTTTCCTGTCAGCCATCTGCCGGTTTCTATACGGCGAGAGTGTTGATGCTACTCGGACCCCCCTCAATTACTATTTTGACTACCGCTGGCAGATAGTAAAGGATGGCCAATTCTTGCGCGAGCCATCACTGAGAGAGACCACCAAGAGGTTGATGGCCCTGCACCTGTCACTAGATGGAGAGGGTGCCGATTGGGTGACTGAGACGAATGGGGCCATCAAGAAGGCCAACCTCACGTTCACAGCAAAGTTCTTGTGGCTGCTTGTCCGTCACTGCCTTTCCCCCACAACTGCTAATAATATCGTTACCTGGGATCGAGCAGTGTGGATGTGGGCGATGATAGCCGGATTCGAGGATGACTTCGCATGGCTTCTCCAGGCAGTCATGCACGAGAGGGCATTCAAGGTCACTACTACCTACCCTTTCCCGTGCATG
Organism: Solanum corneliomulleri; assembly: GCA_027704805.1. Lineage (NCBI taxonomy): Eukaryota > Viridiplantae > Streptophyta > Magnoliopsida > Solanales > Solanaceae > Solanum > Solanum corneliomulleri. Next base: position 32,689,010 of record JAKWIY010003060.1, on the reverse strand, counting down.
ATCTTTGGCCTTTGCAGGTCCGTAGGTGTGCCCATATGGAACGTAGATCAGCTTAAGACCCCGCAGGGCTTTGTTGACGTCGACCTCATCAAAGACGAGTCCAATAAGTTTGCTCCACGTAGAGGGCCCAGTCCACAGCTGCCCCCACTTGCTGATGATCTTGCTGATACGGTGGCCCAGGCCCGCACAGCTACACAGGCGTCCACTGACACTACCCCGGTCGAGTCTATCCCTGGTAGTAGCACAGCCCCGAGCTCCTCTCGTACAGCCCCGCTATCGGCACTGGTCCTGCTTGCAAGGTTCCAAAAACTAGAGGCACAAATGGCCACTCATCTGCATCATATACAGCCGTGGATGCAGAAGTCGATTACTGAGTCTGAAGAGCGCCTAGAGAGGAAAATGGTACAGTTTGCAGAGCGGAAGATCGTTGAGGTTAACCAGTGCTTGGACGCCTTTGAGTTGAGAGTGGTAGCCCGACCAGCCCCTCTTGTAGATATGTCGACTCTTCATGCTGCAGTTAACAGTCTTTGTGCAGACATCGACACGATCATAGAGGCTAAGGTGCTGGACTTTGAGGCCCCTTCTATCGAGCTTGCTGAGGACACCGTGTTTGCGGCCCTTTTTGCTACTTTAGAAATTCCACCACCTCCCCCTCGAGAGAGTGCCAAGAGGCGTAGGGGTCGAGCTAGGACGAGGCGCGAGCAAGGAAGAAGGAGCGCCGAAAGATAGAGGCTGCGCGGACAGCCTCACTTGCTGAGGAGGCGTTGCACTAGATAAGAACATCAGAGTTAGCAGTTGGGGCGTCTAGCTCCCACATAGTGGAGATAGAAGGAAGAACTACTTAATGTGCGGTTGTTGCTGAGGACACCACTGAGGGTGTCCAGATTGCAGAGGACGTGGGTTTCGGGGAACCGGACCCACAATCTTGCTGATCGACGATGCTTTGCGCCACAAGTTTGCTTGACCTACCACTCTAGTATTTAGATTTTTATGCATTGGGGACAATTGCATGCATTTTTGTTGGGGTTGGGGTAAATGGATAGTGAGTGTTAGGGTGAAGTCTTAGTAGCTCAATTCACTATCCTCTTTTGGGGTTTTCTTGCCTGTGTTCTTTTTCCCCAGAAGACTGATTACTTTTTCTGTTGAACCGGCATGTTTATATCTTTTGGACATAGTTTAATTCTGGAGCATGATGGCTAAAATGATATCCTGATAAACTTGAAAATGATGCATGACTAGGCATAGTAAATGATAATCATGTGGCTCTAAGCATGAAATAGAGTTACACCATTGCATTACCCTAAGTCTTAAATTCGAACTCGGTGTCTGATAATATGGTATAGTGATGAGATGTCAAGTGATTGTGAGGAAAATTTGAATAGTCCACTATTGGTACTGAGCTAGAACTTGCCTGGTTAGTCCTGCTAAAAGTAAGATGTAATAGACAATTAGGAAAGGATCATAGACCCTTATTCAATATAGCCCATTTCTAGCCTAAATAAAAGAAACCAAATGAAATTTATCCTTCTTTGATCCAAATAATCTGAGCTTAAAATTTGATCTTTCTTTTTCACCCCAACTGATCTTTTCTGGGAACAATGTGTTGGCCCTGGTCCTTCCTTGGACATGTGCACCTCACCTTATGCCAAAAGCCTAAGTTGAGGGTGGCTAATGCATAAACAATCTTCGTTATGGCCCTGACCCAACTTTGGGTATTGTGTACCTTGAATCATGGCAAAGCCATGAGTTGAGGGTGGCTATTACGAGGAATGCTCTGGAAAGTGGGTTGAAAGAACAAAGAGAGAGAAAGAACAAAAGTAAAGTGACTCAAGAATTCGTTGAAAGAAAAGTAAAGAAAAAGAAAAATATACAAGAATTACAAACAAGAAAAGAAGAGAGTCACTTACACAAATGAAGATAGAAGAGAAAATAGCAAGGTGAAAGAATATGAGAAACTGGGCGAGATAAAATGATTGACAGTGGAAGGTTTAGCCGATATGCCAAGGAGGGCAAAAAGTCACTAAAGTATACCTAAATATACCTTACCTGACCCCGAGCCTATGTTACTAGCTAAAAAAGTCCTATCGTGATCCTAAGGGTTGTATAGCGAACTTAAGGCAGTGAAAATAAGGGCAAGCTTATGGCAATAGGTATGAATGAGTGTGACTTTGTTCTGAGAGCGAGTGTTGAAAAGTAATCCTTATACTCAAACTGAAATCATTGTGTGAAAAAGGAGGATTTTGTTTTAAAGTGAGGACACTAGTTGCAATACCGGAATTTTTAGCACCTTGGTGAGAAATTGAAGAGGATAGGTGTTAGTGCATGGTGAGTCTGTGTCATGTTCTGATCCCACATAATTCAAGCCTAATAGTGATAGCATGCATAGATTTGATGAGATTAATCGGGATTTATAGCCAAATGATTAAAAAGGATAAAACATGGATACTATTGTACAAAGATTTTGTATTAAGTCATAGTGCGTCGCTTGAGGAAAAACAACGAATTTAAGTTAAGAGTGTTGATATACCATGGTTTCCGGTATTATTAATACTATTTCCTTAAGTTTAGTGTGTCCAAAAGCCTTTCTGTGCTAGTTTTTATTTAAGTTTCTTTTTGTTTTGCAGAAAATCTGTCCAAAGTTGAATGCAGAGATTTTGAGCGAAGAAATGCAGAAGAGACCACCTACGGAGCTTATGACGGTCCGTCGTGCTTGTGACGGTACGTAGGTTGCAGCGTAGTAAAGCTGATGAAGGAAGATGGGGAACTCTGACCAAGTGTGGGGTTATGAAGCTTGTGACGGTCCGTCGTGGCTATGACGGTCCGTCCTGCAGGTTCGTCGTGAAGTTCAGAGAAGTGATCCCAGTTCCTAGATTTCAATAGTTGAAGTGTTTTGGAACGAAGACCCTCGACAGACCGTTTTGCCTATGACGGTCCATCATACTTGCCGTCGAGGGGAATGAAGAGAGCAACAAAAGAAATTGCACAATTATGGATGATGGAGTCCATGACGCTCCGTTGTGACCACGACGGTCCGTCGCGAGTTTCGTCGACCCAGCCGCGTTTTGGCAGATTTCGAGCAATTAGAATCCTTGTTTAATTAGGTTTTCATTTTTTATAAATAGTTTGAAAAACCTCGTTTTTGAGGTTAGACATCAGATAGTTAGAATCTACTAGATTAGACATCATATTATTAGACTTTGTGTATTATTGTTAGATTTTGAGATTCTTGCAATTGATTTTTCGAGATTAATCAAGCAAACTTTGGATTTTAGTCTTTCTCATTGAAGTAAGTACATGAATTCTTATCTACTATATTTGAATATTGTGTTTATGGCCATGAGTAACTAAACTCCAGAACTAGGGTTGTGGGAACCATAGGCAAAAAATGAGATAAACCTAACTAAAATAACATTTCTAGAATAGTGTTTTGCATGTATTAATAATTCTTTCGCTTAGAAGTCCTTTTAACGGATGGCCAACGTTAGAACTCTCCTTAATGCTACTTGCCGGACCAAGGAGGTAGATAATAGGAAAAGAATTATTAACATAGATTTAGTGTATACTATCTAATAGGCTAGTATTGATTGGTACGAGGTAATAACATAGTCAAATATCGAACACGATGCTTAATATGAGGTAAGGATAAGGGTTAGGACAGCAACACACGTAGCCGGACCAAGGTGCGGAGTGAGATTTTGTAGATGCCGGACCAAGGATTTTGAAATACATAACTTATCACTTTGCATGCAAGATACTAGGAAAGAATTGTTATAGTTAGAATTATCAAGTTATGAACCTGTGGGGAACACGTAAACCCTAGTTACCTTGATTAATTGATTAAAATTCAACTGTCAAAGCTGTTAAGTGTCTCTTTCAAGTTTGTTATTTATATCCACTCATCTAGAAATAGAAACCCCCCTTTTTATGTTTTTACTTTCAAAGTAAGTCATTGACCAAACAATAGTAATAAGAGGTTGAAGTTAATTCTAGACTATTTTCCTCGTGGGAACGATCCCAACCTCACTAGATGGGTTATTTACTTGACACGACCGCTTTACTCCTTATTCGATAAGTAAGTTTGAGCGTATCAAATTTTGGCGCCGCTGTCGGGGAAATTAGCTTTCATATTAACTTGAACTTATTACTATTGTTTAGTTGATAACGCCTTGATTTTACTTTGTTTCATTGTTTTTGATTTCTTTTCAGAACTATCCTCCTTGTATGCCAAATACACGGACAGGAAGAGAACCCTTGTTTCCCTACGATCATGATCTAGAGCGTACACTGCGCAATATGGATCGAAATTTGGGAATAAAGCATTGCGGAGACTTGACACAGATTCTATGTTACTTGAAAGGTGGACCTGGACTTGGCATATTTAATAGAAATCACAATCATACCCTTATGTGTGTTATATAGATGCATGATACTGAACTCAAAGCTATGACACTCAATTCCAAGGTACTCAACTCAAGATACTTAACCAAGATACTAAACTCTTGATACTCAACACAACATAAAGCAATAATAAAAGATACAATATATGGAAAAATATTAAAAGAGTAAATAGGAACTCAATGTATTGAAGAGTACAAAACCAACTCAATTTCTAAATAATAAAATATAATATCTATATGGGACTCTCTAAGAGACTAATTAACGTTACAATGAAACTTGATAAAATTCTAAGTATCAATGATCTTTACTCCATATATAACTAAACTAAATAAGTTGGGGTCGACTTCCAGAGGGAGTAGTACGTATTTAAGATTCTATAGCAAAATGTGAACCTTTCAAATGAGTCATAGGAATAAACATTATCGAATTTTTTTTTCAAAACAGGGGTGACACGAATGTAAAGTAAAACGATTTTTGTTTTAAGTATCAATATAGAAGCAACAAAACAATATGAAATAACAAAAACTAGACAGTTTCTAGGGATGTGATTTGATTATAGACTGATATGGTTAAATGGTAATTGCAACTATTAGAAAATAGCTAGATATTAGTGAGTAATATTAACTATAGAGGAGGTATAGTTTCTCTGGAAAAAATTTCACCAAATAAAGTCAATTCTCTCGAACATCGACAAACATGCAAACTAAGCACAACCTATGCCTTAGTCCATTCACTCTCTTGAGCGAATGTATGGAAAAGGGTTTAGAATTCACTCTCTCGAGCTGGACCCATCACAACTCAATACCCATATACCATAAATCAATAATCATTTTTAAAAAACCTCTCTTTCGAGCATGCAAAAACACGAAGGTAAAACTTTATTTGCAACAATGATTCTTAAATTAAACCATAATTACTGATTAAACTCACTTATAAACAAAATTTAATCTAATAATTAGCAATACCCATTAACTAAATGATCCCCTAATCACATAGTCGCACCCCAAGAATTAGTTTTAACTAGGCATTATAAAAAGTTAAAATCGTTACCAAATTGCGTTTCTATCAACTAGGTAAGATTTATTTTGTCTCTAAAAAGGTCCAAATCGAAGAATTTCAAAGACCCACTTCAAATAAATCAAAAGTGAAAACTTCAATTCTTCAAAGCTAAAGCAAAACTAGACAAAACAATCTTTATACTCAGAATTAAGAATTCTAAGATGAAAAAGTATGATAATAATTTTATCGGTTGATATTAAACTGTGACGACCGGAGAGCACCCCCTTGAAGTAACCAGTGTGTTCATCCTAGACGAGCCCTTAGACTAGCCCTTAAAGATACATCATTGCATATCATAGGTAGAGAAAATGTGGAATTTTTATGACCATTACATACGAAGTATACTTAGACTTCTCGTTTATCTATATATGAAGTTTTTATAGACATCTCATTTAACAACATAGTCAATTTATTAAAGTAGTCTAATTTTGTCTAACACATAACCATCTATTATATAATTATAAGATTTTGTCATATCCCTAACACTATTACAATATGCCTTATATAGGACATACAAGAAAGACTCAAAAGATGAGAACTGAACATTGTCTTAGATATAGTCAAATAGTAAAGCTAGAATGCTGGCATCATCCTTAGCCTTGAGGACTCACCAAAAACTAGGGAAAATATCCAAGTCTTCCTTTAAAATGGCATTGAGTCTCGTCAATGGACCGAACCTACATTGTTGGGAAAAATGGAAGAAAATATGGCTATCCTAACGGAATACTGGCTCTTCATTAGACATATGATATTTTGGTATTATTAAATGTGGGGGTTTCCATCTAAAGAAACAACATATAACATGGGAATCAGGACTTGCTAAACGTGAGGAAACCCATGTGGGAAGACAAACTTGTAAACCGTGTGACCCTCATCTCATTTACATGCACTTTTTGTACTAAGCATTTATTACCTTTAGCTGTCATATTTATTCATCATACAAGTTAACATTAGTCTATACTAGACCTCTATGTAAACATCTTATTTTAATAGCTCATAGGTAATAATATTTGAGAACAACCCTTTATCTTTAGAAACCACGAACAAGTCAATAAACCTTTCATTTAACACTTATTATAATCATGAGACTACTTTCAATCATATAATAATCATATCATATCATGCATACAGAATCAATATACTCAACATCTTCCACAATTACCATATAACCTTCAAAGTTTAATGAGTTTAGGGAAGAACAAGGGTCCGAGGGGAAATCTCAAGTGATTACCAACAATTGGTCAAAATTACATAGTTAAAAACAATAAAATATCATAATTTGTCACCTATTAGACATAATTTCATTTTGAAATGAGGACCCATGAATAGGTAGAAACCCTAGTCTTGGAGGTGTTGGTAAATACTCTTTTGGAGGGGACCCGCGGGTAAAGAAGTCCCAAGAGTAAGAGAAACCATATTATAAGGATGATTACCACAAATGTGACTTGGATTCCTTGGTGAAGTCATCCTCTTCTTGAAGCTCTAGTGTTCCTTCAATGGAGGTTTTAGTTGGGAACAGAGAAACTAAAGAGAAGTTAAAACTAAGTGGGTTTTGAGATTTTGGAGGAGCTAAGTTTGTTTAATGAGGTATAACCCTTTTATAGTCCCCAACTACCTAATTCAACCACCCCTTAATCAGTAATTAACTAACGAATTAACTAAACTCCCTAATCTTAGCTGACTTAAGACAGTGCACCAGTGGTCAAATAACAACTCCTCGTCGATGCCCCGCCAACCGAACAACGGATCTTACTAGTCAAACATGGTTTGAGATAGATGTAACAATACAAAAATATCATTTGTCGAATGAAGAGCCAGTATTCCCTTAGGATAGCCTATTAGGGGTACATAGTCACCCCAATGTCCAATATTAAGAAATATTGGGCATAGTATAGAAAAACTGGTCAAGGGATATTAGCCAATTATCTAAATACGAATAAGAAATATACTTTTTGGGTTGTCATACCCCAATCCAAGATTTATATTCAATAAATGTACCTCCAAGGAATACCCTAAGCTAAAACTCAATATTCAACCATATCAACCATACCACCACACTAAGTAGTAGGCATCTAAGTGTCAAGCCTAGTACCATAGCACATGATCATTAAAATGATCTTGTAAATTTAGCAGTGCCCAAGGGACAATAAGTAAGCATTTCCAAATGAACTATAAATAATAGTTAGTTAGAAAAGTACAACCAACCCATGTGCAAGCACATGTGCCAGATATGTGAAGAATCTTCCAAAGGAGGGGACAACCCTAACTGAATATGTTTAGGGTAGTTAGATGGACAAACTTGCACAAGGGACAACTCCATGTAGGGCCTAACTTCCTAAAAAAATCTAGGTCCTAAATAACCATCCCAACTATATAAATAACCTAGGACTAACGGAATTGGACCCATTAGTGCACCCGACAACCTAGGAAAAAAACCGGGTTGACACTAACCTAGTACTAGTTAAAGAGACAACCTAGTACCTAACCTAGGATTGTCCAAAAGGTTAGTTATGGTCCAAAAAAATTTGGGGTACTTTAATAATTACCCTAGTTTAACTAATTATTTAGTTTATAAAATTAATTAATTAATTTAAATCGGGATAAAACCGAAAATAAAAAGGAAATGTTTAGATTTTGGTTGATACAAGAAAGGGACCACCTAGTACCTAACGTAGGATGGTCCAAAGAGTTAGTTAAGATGCTAATGACTTAAGGTTACTTTATTAATTATCCTAATCTAACTAATTAATTAATTTATAAACTTAATTTATTAATTTAAAGGGGAAAAACCGAAATCACAAAGCAATATAAAGATTTCGATTAAAAACAAGAAAAAGACAACCTAGTACCTAATCTAGGATGGTTAAAACGATTAGTTATGTTTATAACGACTTAGAGGGGCTTAAGTATTTCCCCTAGGTCACTTAATTGATTAAATTAGATATTTAATTAATTGAATTAAAGGGGTAAAACCAAAATTCATACACTAACCTAGTACAACTCAAGAAACATCCTAGTACTTAACCTAGGATGGTCCAAAAGGGTTAATTTTTATTCCAATGAATTAGAGACAATGTAATAGTTACCCTAGGTAACTTAATTAATTAAATTATCCATTTGATTAATTAATTTAAAGGGGAAAAACGAAATTCGTAGGAAAAAATCAGATTTGACCAAGTATTGTGTTTTTTCATAGTTCTAGTCAATCTAGGAGGGGCTTTTAAGTAATTAGTTAATTAATTTATATAATGAACTTATTAAAAACTAATTTGAATGAGTTAATCTCAGTTATTAAACCTAAAAATGACGTTATAACTAATAGACAAAAAGGACGCAAAGACAGTAAGCAAGGAATGCAAGAAAAAGGCAGAAAACTTATCGATTTCTATAGAGAGATTTCAAGGATTCTTCAAGGTTTTGTTCAAGGTGGTCTTAGTAGATTAAGTTCAACATAAGGTATGGGTTTCTATGCTTGACTACTTTATCCAAGAGAACTTTCTTTCTAATAATTCAAAGATCTTAAAAATTTGGGTTGTTTTCCGTCGTTCTTGTCAAACTCGTTTCCCTAGTATCCTTGTTATGATTTCACTGTTGAATAGGTTAGAAATCATGTTGTTTGTATGTGGTTCTGGATGATAGTAATGTGTATGGTTGTTGATTAAACAATGATTGAATGAACCTATTAATTGGACTTGTTTGATGCTAAGTTTTAATATGTGAATTAAAATAATGATACTATGTTAAAGATATGTCTGAAAATGTTATGTATGAAGATGTTACTGTCTGTTCTGCATACTTGCTGTTAATATCACGTTGTAAAGATGATATATTCATTAAATTCTAATATGATACTGTCCAAGATGTTTAAAAAACGTTATGCTTAAAGTTATGTTATAATGTTAGCTAAAAAGATCTCCGTGAAATCATAATTTGAGTGGATGTTTTTCTTATGTCAATAAAATGGCTAACAAAAGCATTGTTCATAATTTAAATGGGAATTGGCTATAATGTTATCTCTAAATAAGTAAAATATTGGCTAATGAATAATGTATCCCAAATGGAGCGTGATTGAATGAAACTTTTGCTTATGCCGGCACAACAGTTATGAAATCTATAGCCAATTGCTTATGCCAATACTAATCTTATGCCAATAAATTGGCTAACACAACATCGTCAAACAAGCTGTTGGGAATTGGATATAATGTTATGTTAAATAGCTAAAATAATGTCTAATGTATAAAAACTTAAGCATGTAGAACATGAAAATTGACTTATGCCAACAAATATGGTTATGAAATCTATGCCTAATTGTTTATGCCAATACTAATACGATACATTTTCTAAATGTGATTCATGTAAATGACTATTATATTATGTTAAATAATTAAAATATTGGCTAATGGTTCACATATAATAAATTTAAATATGAACATAGGTAAAATTGACACATGCCAATAAATATGGTTATGTAGTTTAATATTCAAAGGTTGAAGCCAATACTAATCATATGCCAATACTGTGGAAGACTAAGAAATGATAATATAAGAACTTATAAAATAATTCAATGAACCTGTAATCAAGGGAATGCCACTCATTGGTAAAACACCCAATATACTCTAAAAGAATGACATATGAAATCATGAAACTCACTGAATGAAGTGTTCATCGTCCATAAAAAATGATATGAATCTACTACACTAAAGTAAGTAAGTAATGTTAGTTATAACATAATTAAAGGGGTCTAAACTAAGTAAGTGACTAGAACGGGGTGTTGAAGGAAGTGAGAGAAGTCTCACTTATACCTAAGCTACTATTTCAATAGAATACTCATGTATGAAGTTGTTAGAATGTGTGAGCCAGTCTCATTAACACCAAAGGATGATATGTAAGGAAAATTCACATTTCATCAATGTAAGGTGAGGATGTCCAGTCATCAATAGAGTAATTAAATCTCAATCTAGAAGAAGCCTCCATAATGCTTGAGTTAACACTGAAATATAAAGAAGAAATGAACATTCACGTAATGATGTTAGTAATTATGTTAATATATGATGCTAATGAAAATGGTGACAACATGATAAGAAGATAAGATTAATGGTGAAACAAGTCTCAACCAAGCCTAAGTAAAGGTTAGTAAAAGTATTCACCTAAGAGAGTGTTGAATATCAAGAGACAAGTCTCAATCATACTCTATATGTAAGTGTAAATAAAATTCACACTTAATACTAATGATGAGATGAGAATTTATCTAATGAGCAATGATTCCCTCATGCTAGAATACAACTTCCATAATGTATGAGTTGAATGTAATGAAACTTTATACTGAGCACCGATAGGTTAAATATAAACGGTGAGTTTGTCACAACCCGGATTCTGGAATCCAGATCACACCACCGCGTCGTTGACCTCTTAGAGGTTGCAGACAAGCCTCATCTTGCAATTATCACATTCATATAGTTAAATTTGTGTAAAACTTAAAACTTTTTATATGTACGAAGTATACATAGACTTCATATAATTATTGACTAGATACATCATATACTAAGAGCAACATACTAAAACAACCATCTAACAAAATAATCAATTCGAAACTGATGATGAATATATCATAAATAGTCTGCTAAACATGACCTTATTACAATGATTCGAAATGAAGGTGCAAAGAAATGCTAGGTAAAACATCCACTAGCTTTGTCTAAAACTAAGCCTAGACTAAATCTGTAGCATCCTCGAAATCATGAGGACCTACCAAATAGTTTGGACAAACGCTGAAATCCAAACCAGTGCAAGTGTCGTCAACCTATCCTCTAACCAGCACCTATAAAAATAATAAATAGTAGGGTTTTAGTACATCACTTGTACTATGTATGGGTGTATGCACACATACACATAATGTTATGCATGATCAAAGAAAGCTTTTCCTAAGCAACATGCCATTTCTGAAAAGTCTAATCATTAGACTTTGCTAATTTGTTAGTTGTTAATTTTGGTAAGAATATGATGTATTTTAATGCATTCAAAGCACACAACTCATTTTATATATGATTACAAGAAATTAGTATGATCAATATAATTTTAGAAACACTCGGGCGAAGATTTGATTTTTTGATCCTCCAAACCCGGGAGCTCCTCTTTGTACAGAAAGAATATTTATTAGTCTTTTTCTTCTTCTTATTGTGTATTTCAATAAATCCTTAGGTCCTATGTTTAACTTACAAGTGTGATGATTCATTGTTGTAACGACCTGTTTAGTCGTTTTGAATAGCAGATTTTATTTCTGGAAAAACTGGCTGATACGACGGACCCCACGACAGACCGTCATGGGCACGACGGACCGTCGAGGGGGTCTCGTTCCATAACACTTAGAAAATAGAACATTAGGTTCTGAAATCGACTCTCTGAACTTCGTGACGGAATGGCAGGACGGACCGTCACAGGCGTGACAGACCGTCACAGTCTCTTTGGTGGAAATTGAGTCTCTGAACATTGCGACGACCTGCAGGACGGACCGTCGCAGGCACGACGGGCCGTCACAGGTTGCGTAATCCCAGTCTGGGTCGGATTTCTTTAAATGTTTTAAGGGACGTTTTTGGACTATTCCTGCTATAATTATAAATTTCGTGGGATAACATTAATAACTCAGTTTCTTGGGGGATAAAAGAGGTAACTTTGAGTTAATTGGTGGGTTATTATTGCCATCTTTTATACTTAATTACATACTAATTAGGGTAAAAGAAAGAGGGTTTGGAATAAGAAAAATAGAAAGAACAAAGAGAGAGAGAGAGGATCGAACGAGAAGAAGAACAAAGCTTTGGGGAAATTGCTTGCTCGATCAATTTCTTCGGTGGAGGTAGGTTATGGTTTTTATGATATTCGTAGTAAACTCTTAATAGAGAATGATATGTGTTGGTAGTATTGTAAAACCTTCTATATGCTTAATTGTATGCTTGCATGATTGTGATTATGAAATTGTGATAAAATAAGCATGATGAAGCTATTGAATCCTAAATCTTGAAGAAACCCTAATCTATTTTATTATTGATGATGCCTTGGTATAAAAGAAGGCTTGATGAACTAAAGTAATGAGATTGATGATGCCTTGGTATAAGAGAAGGCTTGATGAATTGATAGAATGAGATTAGTGGATCGGAGTGTCACGTTCCGACATATAGTATTAAGGGATTACGAACCGACACGTAGAATTAGGGGATCGGAGTGTCACGTACCGACACATAGTATTAGGGGATCGGGTGTCACGAACCGACACGTAGAATTAGGGGATCAGAGTGTCACGTACCGACACAAAGTATTAGGGGATCGGGTGTCACGAACCGATATGTAGAATTAGGGGATCGGAGTGTCACATTCCGACACATAGAAGTAAGGGATCGGAGTGTCACGTACTGACACATAGTAGTAGGGGATCGGAGTGTCACGTACCGACACAAGAGGAAGAAAGATAATGAATCTTGAAAGATGATAAATATACTCAATCTAATGAACCTAATTACCAAATGAGTATGATATTGAGGCTTTAGTCCTCATGGATGAACTTGGTGGTACTTATTGATGATTATAGTACTTGTTGTTGCTACATGTTGAGTATTATAGTTGATTTATGATATTAACTGAGATATTCTGTTTTCTATTTTGAGTTGGCCGATGATATCTACTCAGTACTTGTGTTGTACTGACCCCTACTTGTGTCTGTTTCTTTCTTTGTTTTTGTGGAGTGCAGCAAACGTGCCGTCGTCTTCAAATCAACCGCAACTCTAGTTAGTCTTCACTACAGCGGAAATTCAGGGTGAGCTAATGCTTCTAGCTTGGACTGGATCTTCTTCTTCAAGTCTTGATGCCTTGAACTTCCGGCATGGACTAGCTTTTATTTGTTTTAGCTTCCTAAAATACTCTTAGTTTAATAATTTGATCATAGATGTTCTTGTGATGATGACTTCCAGATTTTGGGGAATATAATAGTTGTTGAGTTTTTTAGATAGTTTTTGAATTGATTTTATTAATGAGTTTAAGTCTTCCACATTGTATTTTGTTAATTATGTTGAAATGTTGGGGTTTAGATTGGTTGGTTCGCTCACATAGTAGGTTAAGTGTTGGTGCCAGTCGCGGCTCGGTTTTGGGTAGTGACAAACTTGGTATCAGAGCATTAGGTTCGTTGGTCTCATCACACAAGAACGAGTCTAGTAGAGTCTTAAGGAATGGTAGGGGGACGCCTTTACTTTTCTTTGAGAGGCTATAAGACTTTAGGAAAATTCCATTCTTTCATTCTTTCTTTCGTGCTATTACTTGGATCCAATTGTTATCTAGGTGATACAAATTGGTATCTGACCATCTTCACTCTATTTCGCAGATGGTTAGAACTAGAGCAACGACTGCGCCAACACCAACACCGGCAAGACAGGATGCGTCTGAGCCAGCCACTGGGGCTGTAGCTCGGAGAGGAACAGTGGCAAGAGGCCGTGGTATAGGTCGAGGGAGGACGTCCTCTAGAAGAAGAGGACAAGCACCTAGCCCATCTGGTACTAGGGCGGTGACTCCTCCACCGACTGAGGAAGTGATAAGAGAGGGTGAGGAAGGGGAGAATGAACAAGTGCAGAACGAGGAACTGCCACCCCAACCTACCCCAGAGATAATCAATCAGGTTCTTGCTTATCTTAGCGGGTTATCTGATGAAGTCCACACACCTCCAGTGTTTTCTGCACCAGCACCTCAGGTTCCAGAGGTACAACATGCGGCTACTATGGCTCCCCGCATGGATGCCTCAATGGAAATAGGCACATTTCCTCGTCTGACTACAGGGCCTATAATGACAAACGATCAGCATGAACTTTTCAGTAGGTTCTTGAAATTGAAACCTCAAGTCTTCAAGGGTGCTGAATCTGAGGATGCTTACGATTTTCTGGTTGACTGTCATGAGCTACTACACAAGATAGGTATCGTAGAACGGTTTGGTGTTGAGTTCGTGAGTTATCAGTTTCAAGGGAACGCCAAAATGTGGTGGCGGTCACATGTTGAGTGTCAACCAACAGAGGCACCGCCTATGACTTGGGCATCATTCTCTAGCTTGTATATGGAGAAGTATATCCCCCGGACCTTGAGGGATAGGAAAAGAGACGAGTTCTTGAGTCTAGAGCAAGGTAGGATGACGGTTAATGCATATGAGTCTAACTTCCATGCATTATCCCGGTATGCCACCCAACTTTGTTTCAGTCCACAAGAGAAGATTTGCCGTTTTGTGAAGGGGTTGAGATCAGAATTGTGGATTTCGGCCTTACAGGTAGCGGCTACGGCAAAATCCTTCCAAGAAGTGGTAGAATTCGTGATAGAGGTGGAAGGAGTGAAGCCAGATGACTTCACCATGACATCGACATCAAAAAGGTTTCGAAAGGGAGGTGAGTTTAATGGTTCTTACTGTAGAGGACAGGGTTCAGGAGGTTACTCAGTCCGACCAATTCAGTCTTCACTACAGACTATAGTTTGGGGTCCACCTCAGACCGGTCAACACTTCTCTGAGAGACCTATGCTTGACTCCAGAGAGTGTTATGGATGTGGGGAGACTGGACATATTAGGAGAAATTGTCCGAAACAGAGTTATAGACCCCCGATAGCTAAAGGTAGAGGTGGTCATGGTAAAGGCCGTTATTCTGGAGGACGTGGTGGTCGAGGTAATGGTGGTCACCAAAACGACAGAGGTGATGGGCAAACTGGAGCCACTACAACACAAAATGGTAGGAGCAACGGACAGACAAGTAATGGGGCCCATTGTTACGCTTTCCTTGGGAGATCTGAAGCGGAGACATGTGATGCTGTCATCACAGGTAATCTTTTGGTTTGTGATTGCATGGCTTCTGTATTGTTTGATCCCGGATCCACATTTTCTTATGTATCTTCTTCATTTGCTACTGGTCTTAATTTACCTTGTGAATTGGTTGACATACCTATTCGTGTGTCTACTCTGGTGGGTGAGTCTGTGGTAGTGGAAAAAGTATATAGGTCTTGTTTGGTGACTTTTGTGGGGAGCAACACTTATGTAGATTTGGTTATCTTAGAGATGGTTGACTTTGATGTAATTCTGGGTATGACTTGGCTTTCTCCAAATTTCGCAATCTTGGATTGTAATGCTAAAACTGTGACGTTAGCCAAGCCTGGGACAGACCAGTTAGTGTGGGAGGGCGACTACACTTCCACTCCGATTTGTATCATCTCCTTTCTTCGTGCTAAGAGAATGGTTAGTAAAGGGTGTTTAGCTTTCTTGGCACATCTCAGGGATGACACTACCCCAGTACCTCCAATTGAGTCGGTTTCGGTAGTCCGTGAGTTTCTGGATGTGTTCCCTGCAGATCTTCTTGGTATACCACCGGATAGAGATATCGATTTTTGCATTGATTTGGAACCGGGTACTCGCCCCATTTCTATACCCCCTTATAGAATGGCTCCCGCGGAGTTAAGAGAGTTAAAGGCCCAACTTCAAGAGTTGTTGAGCAAAGGCTTCATTAGACCAAGTGCATCTCCTTGGGGTGCTCCGGTATTATTTGTGAAGAAGAAGGATGGGAGCTTTCGGATGTGCATAGACTACCGGCAGTTGAACAAGGTAATTATTAAGAACAAGTATCCTATTCCTCTTATTGATGACTTGTTCGATCAGTTACAAGGTGCTTGTGTCTTCTCTAAAATTGAATTGAGATCTGGTTATCATCAATTGAAAATACGGGCAACGGATGTGCCAAAGACTGCTTTTCGAACTAGGTATGGGCACTACGAATTTGTGGTAATGTCTTTTGGTCTTACAAATGCCCCTGCTGCTTTCATGAGCTTGATGAACGGGATCTTCAAGCCATATCTGGATCTCTTTGTGATCGTATTTATTGATGATATACTGATATACTCACGGAGTAAGAAGGAACATGAGGAGCATTTGAGAATGGTGTTAGAGTTTTTGAGGAAAAAGAAGCTTTATGCCAAATTCTCCAAGTGTGAGTTTTGGCTAGATTCAGTGTCCTTCTTGGGACACGTGGTTTCTAAGGATGGAGTGATGGTGGATCCATCTAAGATTGAGACAGTGAAGAATTGGGTGAGACCTACAAACGTGTCAGAAATAAGGAGTTTTGTTGGTTTAGCTAGCTACTACCGCCGATTTGTCAAGGGATTCTCTTCTATTGCTTCCCAATTAACGAACTTGACTAAGCAGAATGTTCCATTTGTATGGTCGGATGAATGTGAGGAAAGCTTCCAGAAGCTCAAGACCTTGTTGACTACTGCACCAATTCTTACCTTGCCAGTAGAGGGTAAGAACTTCATCGTTTATTGTGATGCATCCTATTCTGGGTTGGGTGCAGTGCTAATGCAAGGGAAGAATGCTTCAAGGAAATTAAAGGTGCATGAACGTAACTATCCGACCCATGATTTGGAGTTGGACGCGGTAGTATTTGCACTAAAGCAATGGAGACACTATTTGTATGGGGTTAAATGTGAAGTCTATACAGAACAACGTAGCCTACAGTATGTCTTCACTCAGAAAGATTTGAATTTGAGTCGGAGGATATGGATGGAACTACTGAAGGACTACGATATCACTATCTTGTACCATCTGGGAAAGGCTAATGTTGTGGCAGACGCCTTAAGTAGAAAGGCAGGAAGCATGGGAAGTCTAGCTCATTTGCAAGTTTTCTAGACGCCCGTTGGCTAGAGAAATCCAAAACCTGGCTAATGACTTATGAGTCTAGAAGTAAATGAGAAGGGAGGATTTTTAGCTTGTGTGGAGGCGAGATCTTCTTTTCTTGACAAGATCAAGGAAAAAAAGTTTGATGATGAGAAACTAAGTCGAATTCGGGATATGGTGTTGCGAGGAGAGGCTAAAGAGGCGATAATCGATGAGGAAGGTGTTTTGAGAATCAAGGGAAGGGTATGTGTGCCCCGTGTTGACGACTTGATCTACACTATTCTCACAGAGGCTCATAGTTCCGGATATTCTATACATCCCGGTGCAACCAAGATGTACCGCGACCTAAAACAACCCTTTTGGTGGAGTAGAATGAAGCGTGAAATTGTGGATTTTGTTGCCAAATGTCCAAATTGTCAGCAAGTAAAGTATGAACACCAGAGGCCGGAGGAACACTTCAGAGAATGCCCATTCCTGAATGGAAGTGGGAGAGAATTGCAATGGACTTCGTGGTTGGTCTTCCAAATACATTGAGTAAGTTTGTTTCCATTTGGGTAATTGTGGACAGATTCACTAATTCCACTCACTTCATTCCGGTCAAGGTGACCTACAATGCAGAAAAGTTAGCCAAAATCTACATCTCAGAAATCGTTCGATTGCATGGGGTTCCACTCTCTATCATATCAGATAGAGGTACGCAGTTTACTTATAAGTTTTGGAGAACATTGCATGCTGAATTAGGTACTAAGTTGGACCTTACTACTGCGTTTCACCCTCAGACTGATGGTCAGTCCAAGCGAACGATTCAAGTGTTGGAGGATATGCTTCGTGCATGTGTGATAGAATTTGGTGGTCATTGGGATAACTTCTTGCCCTTAGCGGAGCTTTCATACAATAATAGTTATCACTCCAGTATTGATATGGCTCCATTTGAAGCATTGTATGGGAAGAGATGTAGGTCTCCCATTGGTTGGTTTGATGCATTTGAGGTTAGACCTTGGGGTACTGATCTGTTGAGGGATTCAATGGAAAAGGTGAAGTCTATTCAAGAAAAGCTTTTAGCGGCTCAAAGTAGGCAAAAAGAATATGCAGATCGAAAAGTTAGAGACTTGGAGTTTATGGAGGGTGAACAAGTCTTGTTGAAGGTTTCGCCCATGAAAGGGGTGATGTGGTTTGGAAAAAGGGGTAAGCTAAGTCCAAGGTATATTGGACCATTTGAAGTACTTAAGCGAGTAGGGGAGGTGGCTTATGAATTAGCCTTTCCTCCAGGGCTTTTCGGAGTGCATCCGGTATTTCATGTGTCCATGTTGAAAAGATACCATGGGGATGGAAACTACATCATTCGTTGGGATTCTGTTCTGCTTGATGAGAATTTGACTTATGAGGAGGAACCTGTTGCAATTTTAGATAGAGAAGTTTGCAAGTTGAGGTCGAGAGAGATTGCATCCATCAAAGTTAAATGGAAGAATCGACCAGTTTAAGAGGCCACTTGGGAGAAGGAGGTTGATATGCAAGAAAAATACCCACATCTGTTCACAGATTCAGGTACTCCCTTTCACCCTTGTTTCTTTTCTTGTGATCGTTCGAGGACGAACGATGGGTAAATTGGTATCTATTGTAACGACCTGTTTAGTCGTTTTGAATAGCAGATTTTATTTCTGAACAAACTGGCTGATACGACGGACCCCACGACGGACCGTCATGGGCACGACAGACCGTCGAGGGGGTCTCGTTCCATAACACTTAGAAAATAGAAAATTGGGTGTTGAAATCGACTCTCTGAACTTCGTGACGAAATGGCAGGACGGACCGTCACAGGCGTGACGGACCGTCACAGACTCTTTTGTGGAAATTGAGTCTCTGAACTTTGCGACGACCTGCAGGACGTACCGTCGCAGGCACGACGGGCCGTCACAAGTTGCGTAATCCCAGTCTGTGTCGGATTTCATTAAATGTTTTAAGGGACGTTTTTGGACTATTCCTGCTATAATTATAAATTTCGTGGGTTAACATTAATAACTCAGTTTCATGGGGGATAAAAGAGGTAACTTTGAGTTAATTAGTGGGTTATTATTGCCATCTTTTATACTTAATTACATACTAATTAGGGTAAAAGAAAGAGGGTTTGGAATAAGAAAAATAGAAAGAACAAAGAGAGAGAGAGAGAGGATCGAACGAGAAGAAGACAAAGCTTTGGGGAAATTGCTTGCTCGATCAAATTCTTCGGTGGAGGTAGGTTATGGTTTTTATGCTATTCGTAGTAAACTCTTCATAGCGAATGATATGTGTTGGTAGTATTGTAAAACCTTCTATATGCTTAATTGTATGCTTGCATGATTGTGATTATGAAATTGTGATAAAATAAGCATGATGAAGCAATTGAATCCTAAATCTTGAAGAAACCCTAATCTATTTTATTATTGATGATGCCTTGGTATAAAAGAAGGCTTGATGAACTAAAGTAATGAGATTGATGATGCCTTGTAATAAGAGAAGGCTTGATGAATTGATAGAATGAGATTAGTTGATCGGAGTGTCAAGTTCCGACACATAGTATTAAGGGATCGGGTGTCACGAACCGACACGTAGAATTAGGGGATCGGAGTGTCACATACCGACACATAGTATTAGGGGATCTGGTGTCACGAACCGACATGTAGAATTAGGGGATCGGAGTGTCACGTACCAACACATAGTATTAGGGGATCGGGTGTCACGAACCGACACGTAGAATTAGGGGATCGCAGTGTCACGTTACGACATATAGAAGTAAGGGATCGGAGTGTCACGTACCGACACATAGTAGTAGGGGATCGGAGTGTCACGTACCGACACAAGAGGAAGAAAGATAATGAATCTTGAAAGATGATAATATACTCAATCTAATCAACCTATTCCCAAATGAGTATGATATTGAGGCTTGAGTCCTCATGGATGAACTTGGTGGTACTTATTGATGATTATAGTACTTGTTGTGCTACATGTTGAGTATTATAGTTGATTTATGATATTAACTGATATATACTGTTTTCTATTTTGAGTTGGCCGATGATATCTACTCAGTAATTGTGTTTGTACTGACCCCTACTTGTATGTTTCTTTCTTTGTTATTTGTGGAGTGCAGCAAACGTGCCGTCGTCTTCAAATCAACCGCAACTCTCGCCAGTCTTCACTACATCGGAAATTCAGGGTGAGCTAATGCTTCTAGCTTGGACTGGATTTTCTTCTTCAAGTCTTGATGCCTTGAACTTCCGGCATGGACTAGCTTTTATTTGTTTTAGCTTCCTAGAATACTCTTAGTTTAGTAATTTGATCATAGATGTTCTTGTGATGATGACTTCAAGATTTTGGGGAATATAATAGTTGTTGAGTTTTTTAGATAGTTTTTGAATTGATTTTATTAATGAGTTTGAGTCTTCTGCATTGTATTTTGTTAATTATGTTGAAATGTTGGGGTTTAGATTGGTTGGTTCGCTCACATAGTAGGTTAAGTGTGGGTGCCAGTCACGGCTCGGTTTTGGGTCGTGACAATTGTAGTCACATACCCACAATGAATCAAGTAAGTAATTCAAGAGATTAAGGAAATGAGTTAACTACAATATGGGGCATGAAATATTTATATGTCAATACTTATTGACTATACTCATTCTTTAGTTGATTGCTTAATGTGCATAGATCTTGGGGAATATCATTAAAGCTTATGATCTTGCTTAATTTGGGCATGAATTCTTTATAAACCAATCGTTAATTACTTTTCCTATTATTGTATTATTGGCCTAATGTAAGTAGTCTTTTTAAGCCAATCTGATTTGGCTAATTTGCCAATTGTATAAACTCATTATAAGCCAATTTATTTGGCTTTATCATTTTCAGAAAATGAGGATTCATTATTAGTTATGCCCTTTACTTATGGTAAAGTTTATTGGACACGATTTGGCTATCCTTACAACAGGTTTTTCATTACATCAAGTATTCATTACATTTCATAAGGCATTCTCTATTGATTATGTCATTGATTTCATTACTTTCATGTTTTATATATTATACATTTAATATACAAGAGTCCTTTGAATCGTTGATATAGCATTAAGACATCTCAACTGAGTGCCCAACATATGAGACTTCAATCCGAGGGCCTTTTTTAGCAAACACAAAATAGTTCATTCCGTACTTCACATTATTGTTTTCATTCATTCGTAGACTGATGTAAATACCAGCTATATCTAGGATGAAGTGTAAGACTCTCATCAGGATCATGAAGTGTAATGACCAAGAATGACCTAATGTAATTAGTTGAATCTGATTTCACCTCCTGATTGTCTTGCACAAACACCATCGTTATCGTTCATTTCATTATCTTTCATATTTTGAGTAACTCCAACCTTAATCAACATAAATCATGTGAGCATCATGAAATTGAGTGTCTATCCACACTGAAAGGAGGTTGAATCACCGGCACAAAGTGACCCAAAACATGCTAGTGTACATGGGAATTGAACCCCGCCTGATCCCTATATTGGCAGTATATGTTCGAAGACTAGGATATATAAGGAGAACCATACCTGGTATGCCGGACACTATCATCTCATGAGAGTTATGTGAACCTTTGCCCTTCTCGAAAGAAGTCACAACCGCTCATAGATAGACTATCGGTGCTTATTATAAAGTTCCATTTCATTCAAATCATAGGTAATGGAAGATGGCTTCTAGAATGAGGACATCATATCTCAATATATGATTTCTAATTTCATCATTAGTACTAAGTAAATATCAGTCTCAAAATTTCATCATTAGTACTAAGTAAATATCAGTCTCAATACTTTCATTAGAGTGTACATAGGGAATGATCTCTTCATTAGCTTTACACTCTAATAGGTGAGTACGTTTTGATTACATTTACTTAGGCTCATCTGAGATTGCTCTCATCTTTCACATTAACCTCTCATCATATTGTCACCACATTGATTAGCATTAGCAGATTTTGTTTTCATAATTACTCATCCCTTTTACGTGAATGTTCATTTCATCATATTTCAATACACTTGACCATTTAGTCTGTTTCACTCTTACTTAACCCTCTTAGGGTTCATCATTTCATTACACACATCTTAGTTACTCATCCCTTTTTACATGAATGTTCATTTCATCATCTTTTAGTGTTGACTCAAGCATTATGGAGGCTTGCTTCTAGATTGATATCTACTTACTCTATTGATGACTGTTTATCCTTACTTTACATTGATGAATGTGAATTGTTCTTTCATATAATCCTTAATTTATATTTATGAATGTGAATTGTCCTTACATATCATCTTTAGATGTCAATGAGACTAGTTTCACACATTCTAATACCTTCATTCGTGAGTATTATTTTAACAAATTAGCTTTGGTTTAAGTAAGACTTGTCTTAATTCCTTTAACACCCCATTCTGGTCACTTACTTAATTTAGACCCCTTTAATAATGTTATAACCCACTTTACTTACTTTCTTTAGTGTAGTAGCTTCATATCACCGTTTATGGATGATGAGCACTTCATTCAATGAGTTTCATGTGTTCATAGTTCATTCTTGTGGAACATGTTGGGAGTTGTCCGAATCAATGAAATTCTATTGGTTATTAATTCATTGATATTACTTTAGAAGTGCTTAATATATATTTGATACTCTTACTATACAAGAATTGGTATATGATTAGTATTGGCTCAAGATTTGGGATGTTAACTAACAAATTCATTCTTTTTGGCATAAGCCAATTTTGACATATTTTCATATTTAAATTGCCATATGTATGAACCCTTAGCTAATATTTAAACCATTTACATAAGTTACTAGACATTAGCATATATTCATTTTGACCAAATAGAGTTAGCGAACTTTAATGGAACCAGATAGCCAATTTATTCAAAATATGATTTCATAGATGTCTCTGAGACAATTCTTAGTTTATGGATTTTAGTGTAAAGATTTAAGAACATATTGGAAAGAATTATATTAAAATTTGATGGATTTAATATTTTAATAACATCAAAACAACAGCAAGTCAACATTCAGCCAATGACACATATTCACTTTACACATCACGGACTTAACTTAGCATATTATTGATCCTTAATTATAATTATAAGATTAACTTTACGCATTTACAAGTTCATAATTTCATTATATACTCATAATTAAATAAAAATACATGTTAAAACATCCATCACCACATACAAACAACATGATCTCTAACCTATTCAACATTGAAATAGAAAAGGATACTAGGGAAGGGAAGTTCGACGAGAATGACGGGAACAACCCTAGTTTTCAAGATCTTGTGAATCAGTCGAAGGAAAATACTCTTGGAGAAATAGTTTAAGGATATAAACCCATACCTTAAGTATAACTTAATATACAAAGACCATCTTTAACGAAAACTTGGAGAAACTTTGAAATTGCCTAGGAGAATCAATGGAATCTTCTGTTTTTCTTTCCCTCCCTTGCTTAAGGTTTTTCGTCCTTTTTTTTCAAGGAGTTTGAACGTGATTTTTATGTTTGATAACTGATATTTTATTATAAAATTTAGGTTTAATAAGTAAATTTAATAAACTAATTAACCAATTACCAAAATGCCCCTCCTAAGTTGACTAAACATAGTAGAACATAACGCTTAGTCAAATCTGAAAATTGATGTTGACTATGGTTTTGGTCAACATTTTGACTCTATATTAATCAATTAAATCCTTAACTTAATAAATTTAGGTACCTAGGGTAAGTACTAAAGTACGCTCAAGTCATTGGAACCAAAATTAACCCTTTTGGACCATCCTAGTTTAAGTACTAGGATGTTTCTTGAGTTGTACTAGGTTAGTGTAAGAATTTCGTTTTGATCATTTAAAATAATTCATTAAATTGCAAAATTTACTTAATTAGGTGACCTGAGGTAATTACTAATTACCCTTAAGTGTAGAACCATAACCAATCCTTTGAACCATCCTAGGTTAGGTACTAGGTTCTCTTTTTCTTGTTTTAACCAAAATCTGGAAATTGCTTTGTGATTTAGGATTTTCCCCCATTAAATAAATTAATTAAGTTGATAAATTAAAAAATTAAGTAGCGTAGGGTAATTACTAAAGTATCCCTAGGTTTTTAGGACCTTAACTAACTCTTTGGACAATCCTAGGTTAGGTACTGCGTTGTTCCTATCTACACGGATTGTTGCGCGTAGAACCAGACCTCGGAACCCTTTCTACAGACAATCCGAATAACTTTTGGAGTAACTTGAGCTTGTAAAGGTTGGGTCCAACTATGTAGGGTTCTCGAATACGAAGATTAACTCAAAGTAGTCTTTACCGGACTTAAAAACAGGAAATCTTAGGTATGAAGGGTCAAGGTGTAAAATGTTTTTTTTTTCTGAATAAGGTTACTATCATAAATATTTTAAATAGGAAATTAATTAATTAATTAATTAATAAGGTGAAGGGAAATTTGGGGAGAGAGGGCCGAAATTGGGCTATTGAAGTGAAGTCTTATTCCAACTGGGTTCAAACCTAGGTGGAAGCAAAGAATTAAAGTGACTTTTATTTAAACTGTTGAATTAATGTAATATAATTAATAATTAATATTCATTATATTATTTAAAAAAAATAAAAATCAGATTTTTATTACATAAACAAAACCTTATTGACTATGTCCTAAAACTAGAATCCTAAGCCTCCTACAACTCCCACTCTCGCGTTTATCTCTTCGCTCTCACGCTCAATCTCTCTTATTCTTTATAAAGTATTTTCTCTGCCAAAATAAGATAAAAAAGAATATTAAGGAACCAAGTTCTTCACACTTGAAGAACTCACAGGAAATCACAAGAAAACAACGTTAGTCGCACACTAGGATAAGGGAGGTTGTCATTCGAGTGGAGTTGATATTGAGGTGTCTTAGACGTGTTCTTGGGTAATGTTTTTGGGAATCAAGTCAAGATTTCAACGTAAAAAAGGTATGGCTTTTCTTCTCTCTTGGTCCCTTTACCAAGAGACCTTTTAAGGTTCATATTATTCATCCGAAAACTAGGATTGTTTCCCCTTTCGCATGCCCCTGTCACTAGATCCCAATGAATCATATGTTGGGTTTGATTGCTTGTAGATTAAGGTTTATATTATGTTTTTCATGGTGGATATTATTATGTTTGTGTACTTGAAATCGTATGAAAGCCAACCATGTATTTGAAAGTATGTGCAAGTGTGTGCATGTGCAAATATGTTGTAATGAATGAGGTTCTCACATTAAGGCTTCAATTTAATAATATTTTGGTTATCATTTTACGTGCATAAACATATGTAAATCATGATGTTAATCAAAATGAAAGTGTAGCTGATTCAAGTATCAATCTTTTGGCTAAAATAATCGATGAAAATTACACCCCAAAACGTATAAAATGATCTACAAATTACCTTATGAATTCAAGTGCAAATGTTGAAGGAAGTGAGCTGAAAAATGCAACAAAATTTCCAGCGAATTATAATTTGTTTTCTGCTAAACACAGATATATAAATCTCAAAATTTAAATGGGTATAAATTAGGTAAGGTCATTAGGAATGGAACTCGCGACCTCACCCTTGAAAACACTAAAACTTTAGAAGGGAGATGGGGTCAAGGGGGATTGATATTGGGTGTGCTGGCTGAAAAGTAAAGTAAAAAAAATTAATAAAAATAAAATGGGAGGCGTGGGAATCGAACCTATGAACTCAAGGCAGCGAGTGGAAGCAAAGGAAAAATAAAAGAAAAAGAATGTCAGGCGTGTGAATCGAACCCACGACCTCAAAACTGTGAAGGAGAGTAAAGGAGAAAGGGAAAATAAAAGAAAAGAAAGGTGAGGTGTGGGAATCGAACCCACGACCACTGAGGCACATTTAATGGAGGATAAAAGAAAAACAAAGGTGGAGGCGTGTTGGAATCGAACCCACGACCTCTTAAACAGATTTAAGGAGGAGAATAAAAGAAAAATAAAGAGAGGTTGTGGGGGTTTGATCCCACTACCTCATAGTCAACTCGAAATACACAAGGAGAAATAGATAAAAAAAAATAATAAAAGAGGTTGTGGAGGTTTGATCCCACCACCCCTCGGCCAAGTAAGAGGTAATTCAAAGGAGAAAAATAAAGAGGAAACATTGACGTTAGGGCTCAATCTAGGGTCTGAATGTCATGTGGACCAAACTACTATAAATGAAAAAATGTAAGTGTTATCTAAGGGATTCGAAATTGGGTTCCCATTCCCAAATTACATATTGATACATCAGTCATACGTGACTTAATTGTTCCATAATAATGCCACCTACTTAGATCAAAATCGAGATCTTAGCATAAATACAAGATGCATAAGTCTTATATTACATAATCTTACGAAGATATGAATCACTTAACGAACTATGAATGAAGACATATGGCTTGTATGTGTAGACTCATAAGTCTAACATACGTGTAAAAATAAGTGAACCTAAGATGTATGTAATGAAATGATGTAACCCTAGAAGGGTTATGTAAGACTGTAAAACACTCTAAATGTCCAAGTTCATTGGCATACGATGAAATGAATATTATGTAAAGAAATGATGAAACTTAGAAGGCTTAAGTAAGAGTGTGAAATACATAAATGGCTAAGTGCATTGACATATGATGAAATGAACATTTACGTAAAAAGGGGTGATAAATTATGAATAGCAAATGTGCTAATGTTAATAAATGTGGTGATAACATTATATGAGACTAATGTAAAATATGAGAGCAATCTCAAATGAGCCTAAGTAAATGTTACCAAAACGTATTCACCTATGAGAGTGTAAAGTTGATGAAGAGACCAATCTCTATGTATACTCTAATGAAAGTATTAAGATTAACACAATTAATACTATTGATGAGATGACAAATCATACATTGAGCTATGATGTCCTCATACTAGAATCCAACTTCCATGACGTATGAGTTGAATGAAATGGAACTTTATACTGAGCATCGATAGGCTAGCTATGAGCGGTGATGCCTTCATTCGAGAAGGGCGGAGGTTCACGTAACTCTCATGAGATGAGACTGTCCGGCATACCGGGTATGTTTCTCCTTATATCTCCTATTCTTCGAACCTATACTGTCAATATTGGGATCTGGCGGGGTTCAACCCCCATGTACGCTAGCATGTTTTCGGTCACTTTGGCGGGTGATTCCACCACTTTTCGATGTGGGGTAGAAACTGGATTTCATGAGGCTCACATGATCTATGTCAGTTAAGGTTGGAGTTCCTTAAATGTATGAAATATACTGAAATGAATGATATCACGGTTTTTATGCAAGAAAATCAGGAGGTGAAATCATATTGAACTAATGACTTTAGCTCATTCTTGGTCATTGCACTTCATGATCCTGTGTAGAGTCTTAATCTTCATCCTAGGTATAGCTGGTGTCTACATAGGCCTACAAATGAATGAAATGAATAATGTGAATTACGAATGAACGAATGAAGTAGACTTTGTGTTTTCTAAAGAAGGCCTTTGGGTTGAGGTCCCTTATGTTGGGCCCTCACTTGAGATGTCTTTTGCTACCTCAACGATTTTAACGTCTCGTGTATATGCAATGTATAATATATAAAACATGAAAGGAATGAAATAAATGGCTTGATTAATGGACAATTGCTTATGAAAGTTAATGCATATATAGTGTAAAGAATGACTCACTATAAGGTAGGGAAATCATTCCTTAGTCATTGCATTACTTACATCGATTCATTGTGGGTATGTGACTACAATGAATCATTGCACTTGTAAGTAAAACATAGGACCAAAACAATTATTGAAATACACAACAACAAGAAGAAAATGACTGAAATATAATATAAGTTGTGTGCTTCGAATGCATTAAAATACATCATATTCATACCACAATTCACAATTAACTATTTTGGAAAGTTTATTGACTAAGCTTTCCAGAAATAGCATGTTCTTTTGGAAGAGCTTTCTTTGATCAAGAATCGCCTTATATATATGTGTGCATACACCCATACTTATTACATGTGGTGTAATAACCCCTAATTTTTAATATGTTATAGATGCAGGTTAAGGGACAAATTGACGACTCTTGCAAGAGTTTGGACATCAGCGTTTGTCCACACCATTCGGTAGGTCCTCTTGATTTCGAGGATGTTACAATTTTAGTCTAGCCTTAGTTTTAGAAAAAGCTAGTGGTTATTGTCCCTAGCGTTTCTTTCTTACTTTCATTTTGAAGATTTTGTAATAAGGTCATGTTGGCAAACGTATTGATGATGTACTCTTAGTCTATTTCAAATTGATTCTTATGATAGATGTTTGTTATATTTATGTTAATCTTAGTATATGATGAATTTATGAAATAACTATATGAAGTCTATGCATACTTCATACATTTAAAATTGTTAAATTTCCGCTTAAAATAACCTTATGAATGTGATGCATGCCAGATGAGGCTTGTCTGCGACCTCTGAGAGGTCTATGACGCCAGTTGTGATCCAGATTCCAGAATCCAGGTCATGACAAACTTGGTATCAGAGCATGAGGTTAAATTACATAAGATCTAAATCTCAACACAACCACGTTATATAGTTTCTAAATTATGGTTGTGAAGTGCACCACAATCATGACTTATAGACTACGCGATGATAGGAAATTCTATTTTCTTCTACTCTTTATCGTATTATGAAGAGCTTTGACACTTTGTGTAATTATAAGTATTTAACTTTATTCTTGTGTGAACGCATAGAAGAATATAAACAAGAATTACGAAGGCCAAAAGGTCTAATGCGCCAGGCTCAAGATCTGGCCTTCCAAGGAAGGGGCAGTAATGGAAATGCCCAACGTGGACGAAAGACGTGTGGTGAGTGTGGTTGTTCGCATGGAGGTGAATGCATGGTAATGTCTAAAAGCCTGTTATGAGTATTGATAAGGAGGAGAATTATAAGTTAGTTGCATACCAACTTAAGAATATGACTTAGACATGAATTTGGTTCAAAAATGTTAGGCTACAATAGACTATAGAAACATGGAAGTAAGTCTACAGTTTCCAAATAAGTTGGGCTAAAATGTGAATGGTGTGGTTAAAATCCAACAGGCCAAGGCAGATGCTCAGCCTTGTCCAAATGCTGTAGCCGAACCCCTCAAGAGAAAATGGTTCTATGCGGTTAAAGGTTGATAGGAACAAGAGAAGTCCACATATTTGGATAATGGTAACTTGCTTGTCTTCTCCTTTCCTATTTACGCATTATTAGATCCAAGATGTACCTTGTTTATGCTAACTCCTTTTGTGGCTAATCAATTTGAACTACTTACTGAGATCTTACATGAACCATTTCTAGTTAGTATTTCCATAGGAGACAATGTTAAGGCCGAAAGGGTATGTAGACAAATTAAGTTGGGCATCATTAGGTTCAAATCATTAGGCAAACAAGATGTAATCTAGGAGGTTAGATATACTCTTCCTAAGTCTAGTTTACGTTTAGCAAACTCTAAGTTTAAATGCTTTAGTCGATTTGGTGTGGTAGGCCACTAATCGCATGTCTTTTAATAAAACTATGTGAGTTAAAATGAAGTTATTTTTTCATTTCATGTGCTGTTTTTGGGTAGTAGAGAAATGTTTCCTGTATTGCATGATTTGTGATGTGCATTAAGTTGGCTGGGATTCAGAAGGAAATTCGTAAAAAAAAAAGAGCTTCAAATAATCTTGAATAATATGCATCATCAAAATAAGTGTTAATTAGATATTCACAAAAGAGAAAAGTTTACGTATGACAAAGTCATTCACCCTCTTTATTTAAATGATGTATAAGTCTCATTCAGGGACGTATGTTCCTATTGGGGGGGGGAATGTAACATTCCGGAAAATCATATGTCTAAGGAAGATCCAGTATGCCCTTAGGATAAACTATTAGGGGTACATGGTCACACCAATGTCAAATATTGAGAAATATTGGATATAGTATAGAAATATTATCTAAGGGATATTAGTCAATTTTCTATATACGAATAAGAAATATACTTTTTCGGTTGTCATACCCCAATCCAAGATTTATGTTCAATAAGTGTACCTGCAAGGAAGACAATAAGCTAAAATTCAATATTCAACCATATCAACCACACCACCACACAAAGTTCTAGGCATGCAAGTGTCAAGCCTAGTACTATAGAACATGATCATTTAAAATGATCAAATAAATAAAGCAGTGCCCAAGGACATAGTGGGGGTCCTTGCAACAATAAGTAAACATTCCTAAATGAACTATAAGTGATAGTTAGTTAGGGAAGTACAACAAACCCATTTGCCAGCACATGTGCAAGACATGTGAAGAATCTGCCAAAGGAGGGGACCGCCCTAACCGAATTTGGTTATGGTAGTTAGGGGGGAAAACGTACACACGGGACCACTCCATGCGGGGCCTAACTTCCTAAAAAACTATAGATCCTAAATAAATTTCCCAACTAGATAAATAACCTAGGACTAACCGAATTGGACCCATTAGTGCCCCCCAAAACCTAGGACCAAAATGGGGTTGACACTAACTTAGTACCTGTTAAAGAGACAAGCTAGTACCTAACCTAGAAAGGTTGAAAAGGTTAGTTATGGTCCTAACAACAGAAGGGTACTGTACTTTATTAATTCTCCGAGGTCACCTAATTAATTAATTTATCAAAATAATTGAGTAATTTAAAAGGGGTAAAAACGAAAATTAAAATGAAATTTTTTTGATTTTGGTTAGGACAAGAAAGGGACAACCTAGTACCTAACCTAGGATGGTCCAAAGTGCTAGTTATGATCCTAACAACTTAAGGACACTTTAGTAATTATCCTAGTATACTTAATTAATTAATTTATCAACTTAATTATATAATTTAAGGGGTAAAAACATAAATCACAAAGCAATATCCAGATTTCGGTTAAAACAAGAAAAAAACAACCTATTACCTAACCTAGGATAGTTCAAAGGATTATTTATGGTTATAATGAATTAAGGATACTTTAGTATTTACCACACATCACTTAATTAATTAAATTATAATTTAATAATTAAATTAAAGGGGTTAAACCGAAATTCTTACACTAACCTAGTACCACTAAAGAAACACCTTAGTACTTAACTTAGGATGGTGAAAAAGGGTTAATTTTTGTTCCAATGATTAAGGGGAACTTTAATAGTTACCATAGGTAAATTAACTAAATTAGTCTTTTAATTAATTATATTAAGAGGAAAAACGAAATTTTTAGGAAAAATATTAGATTTGATCAAGTATTGTGTTTTCCTAGTTCTAGTCAATCTAGGCGGGGCTTTATAGTAATTAGTTAATTAATTTATTTAATGAACTTATTAAACAAAAAGTTTAATTAGTCAATATCAGTTCCTAAATCTAAAAATCGCGTTCAAACTCATAGACAAAAAAGGACGCAAAATTAGTAAGCAACGAACACAAGAAAAAGGCAAAAAAAAATTGATTTCTTTAGGGTGATTTCAAGGTTTCTCTAAGGTTTCGTTCAAGGTGGTCTTCGTAGATTAATTTCTACATAAGGTATGGGTTTCTCTCCGGAATTCATTCTCCAAGAGAACTTTCTTTCTAATGATTCAAAGATCTTAAAAACTAGGGTTGTTTTCCGTCGTTCTTGTCGAACTCCTTTCCCTAGTACCCTTGTTACGGTTTCACTATTGAATAGGTTTAGAAATCATGTTGTTGATCTGTGGTGCTGGCTGATATTAATGTGTATGGTTTTTCATTAAACAATGATTGAATGAACCTATTAATTGGACTCATTTGATTCTAAGTGTTATTATGTGAATTAAAAGAATAATACTATGTTAAAGATAAAGCCGAAAAATAATATGTATAAAGATGTTATGTTTTGTTCTGCATACATGCTATTAATATGACGTTGTAAAGATGATATCTTAATAAAATTCTAATATGATGCTGTCCAAGATGTTTAAAAAATTTTATGCTTAAAGTATGTTATAAGGTTAGCTAAAAAGATCTCCGTGAAATCATAAGTTGAGTAATGTTTACATTATGTCAATAAAATGGCTAAAAAAAATTGTTCAAAATTTAAATGGGAATTTGATATAGTGTTATCTATAAATAAAGAAAAGATTGAATAATGAATATTGTATTCCAAATGGAGCTTTATTGAATGAAACTTTTGCTTATGCCAACAAAACAGTTATAAAATGTATAGCCAATTGCTTATGCCAATAAATTTGCTAACACTACATTGTCAAACAAGTTTTAGGGAATTGGCTATAATATTATGTGAAATAACTAAAATAGTGGCTAGTGTATAATGTACAAAAACTTAAGCATGTTGAACATGAAAATTGAGTTATGCCATCAAATATAGTTATGAAATCTATGCCCAATTGTTTACGCCGATACTAATCGTATGCCAATAAAATAGATAACGATACATTGTTTAAAAGTGATGCATGTAAATGGATATAATGTTATGTTAAATAATTAAAAGATTGGATAATGGTTCATACATATTAAATTTAAATATGATCTTACATAAGATTGGCACATACCAACAA
The DNA here is from genome assembly GCA_027704805.1 of Solanum corneliomulleri. Classification (NCBI taxonomy): domain Eukaryota; kingdom Viridiplantae; phylum Streptophyta; class Magnoliopsida; order Solanales; family Solanaceae; genus Solanum; species Solanum corneliomulleri. Next base: position 32,656,319 of record JAKWIY010003060.1, on the reverse strand, counting down.
AAATGGTTATGTAGTTTAATATTCAAAGGTTGAGGCCAATACTAATCATATGTCAATATTGTGTAGTTATAGTATCAAATGTAATATAAATACTTCTAAACTAATTAAATGAACTCATAATCAAGGGCATGCAACTCATTGGGACAACTCCCAAGATTCTCTAAAAGAATGACATATGAACTCATGAAACTCATTGAATGAATTGTTCATCGTCCATAAACGATGATATCAATCTACTACTCTAAAGTAATTAAGTAACGTGTGTTATAAAATAATTAAAGGGGTCTAAATTAAGTAAAAGACCAGAATGTGGTGTTAAAGGAAGTGAGAGAAGTATCCCTTACACCTAAGCTACTATCTCAAAAGAATACTCACGTATGAAGGTGTTAGAATGGGTGAGCCAATCTCATTAACACCAAAGGATGATATGTAAGGAAAATTCACATTTCATCAATGTAAGGTGAGGATTACCAGTAATCAATAGAGTAAGTAAATCTCAATCTAGAAGCAATCCTCCATAATGCTCGAGTTAACACTAAAAGATAAAGAAGAAATTAACATTCACGTAATGATGTGAGTAATTATGTTAATATATGATGCTAATGAAAATGGTGACAACATGATAAGAGGCTAATATGAATGGTGAGACATGTCTTAACCATGCCTAAGTAAAGGTAATTAAAAGTACTAACCTAAGAGAGTGTTGAATATCAAGAGACAAGTCTCAATCAAACTCTATATGTATCTGTAAGGACATTTTGCACTTAATACTAATGATTCGATGAGAAATCATCTAATTAGAAATGATGCCCTCATGATAGAATCCATCTTCCATGATGTATGAGTTGAATGTAATGGAACTTTATACTGAGGACCGATAGGCTAGCTATGAGCGGTGATGCCTTCCGTCAGAAAGGGCGGAGGTTCACGTAACTCTCATGAGATGAGACTATCCAGAACACCAGGTATGAGTCTCCTTATATATCCTAGGCTTTGAACCTATACTACTTATATAGGGATCTAGCAGGGTCCAACTCCCTATATATGCTAGCATGGTCGGGTAACTTTGGTCGGTGGTTCCACCACTTTTTTGTGTGGGGCAGACACAGGTTATCATGATGCTCACATGATCTATGTCGGTTAAGGCTAATGTTTCAAAAGAAATAATGAGTCCAGCCTCAAAGAATGAAACATAATGAAATGAACGATACCGAAGGTGTTTGTGCAAGACAATAAAGATGTGAAATCAGATTCAAGTAATGACATTAGGTAATTCTTGGTCATTGCACTTCATGATCCCGATGAGAGTCATAAACTTCATCCTAGATATAGCTGGTGTTTACATCGTCATACGAATGAATGAAATAAATAATATGAAGTATGAATGAATGAATGAATGAAGTAGACTCTGTGTTTGCTAAAGAAGTCCATCAGGTTGAGGTTCCATATCTTGGGCCCTTTCTTGAGATGTCTTATACTACATAAACGATTCCAAAATCTCGTGTATATGAAATGTATAATATATTAACATGAAAGGAATGAAATCAATGACATTATCAATAGAGAATTTCTTATGAAAGGTAATGAATATATAGTGTAAATAATGACTCACTATAAGGTAGTAAAATCATTCCTTAGTCCTTGGATTACTTACAATGAATCATTGCACTTGTAAGTAAAACATAGGATTTAAAATAATTATTAAAATACATAACAAGAAGATGAAAATAATAAAAAATAATATAAGGGTACAAAGAGGAGCTCTCGGCCTAAGAGGATAAAAAATCTCAAATCTTCGGCGAGTTGTTCTAAAATTATGTTGATGATACTTATGTCTTGTAATCAAATATTAAATGAGTTGTGTGCTTTGATTGCATTAAAATACATTATATTCATGCCAAAATTCACAACTAATGCTTTTGGAAAGTCTAGTGACTAGGCTTTTCAGAAATAACATGTTGTTTAGGAAGAGCTTTTTTTAATCACGTGTCTCCTTATGTGTATGTCTTCATACACCCATACATGGTACATGTGGTTTACCAAACCCTAATTTTTAGTACATTATAGATGCAGATTAAGTGACAAATTGGCGACTCTTGCAACAGTTTGGACATCAGCGTGTCTCCAGACCATTTGGTAGGTGCTCTTGATTTCGAGGATGCTACAGTTTTAGTCTAGCCTTAGTTTTAGAAAAATCTAGTGGATGTTGTCCCTAGCGTTTCATCCGTACATTCATTTAGAAGCTTTTGTAATAAGGTCGTGTTTGGCAAACATATTTATGATATATTCTTATTCTATTTCAAATTGATTCTTATGATAGATAGTTGTTATAGTTCATACACTTAAAAGTTTTTAATTTTCTTCCAAAAATAACTATACGAAAGTGATGAATATAAAATTAGTCTTGTCTGCGATCTCTGAGAAGTCAACGGCGCCATTTGCAATCCGGATTCTAGAATCCGGGTCATGACAATAAAGACCTTATTTTTTGTAATCAATGTGAAAGTTTATATGTATGGACCAATGAGACAATTCTACGGAGCTCTGTTCAAACGATGACTCATCAATTGTTCTCGTGGTTGCACATTGCCTTTTGACATTTTTTGGGTTTGAATGTTGGTCCTACTCAAGGACCCATAGGGTGGTTCTTTGGGAGCGTACCTGGATGTTTTTTCCCTAAACAAACTCTAGTATGTATTCTAGATATTTCCACAAAAATTTGACCTTTTTACGACTCTTAAAACCCCATAAACACATGAGGACACACTAGGTCATTCTTACCGAATCTCCGGACGTCAAGATCATTTCTTAATGTTTTTATTCTAACACTTTCTATTGTGTTCATTACCTTTGTTTAATCTTAGAAACACTGTTTTAAGGCTTAGTTCATCATGTGGGGCTCTAAACTAAGCCATGAAACTTTCAAAATGTTAAATTTTATCCCCCCTTTAGGAACATTCATCCCCGCATGACATCTAAATCTTTTTATAGGGAGAGAAAGAAATTCAATATTAGCAGCCCAACCAAAAAACAACACGAATATTGTCATCATGAGTCAAAACTCATAGGAGTACTTCTAAACTCCATTCAACACATAATCATGACATTACATATAACAACTCCATTCACAATTCACCACATATAATAGCTCCACATCTCATATCACGTATGAGGAACGACCTTCTGAATTTCTGCATGTGCTCAACATGAACATCAAGAGTTACTATGCAATTCTTCTTTCAAGAAACATAAAAAATGCTCACTACAATTCTCATGAAGACAACTATATACATAACATATATAAGTGCAAGTTAAATATGAGAGAATATTTCTTAAAACTCATTTTGGCATGAACCATTTACAAAGATATTCATATACATGAAAAAAACCAAGTCAAGTTCACATTCTTCATAATTTTATTTTCAAGAAGAACCACTAAACTCAACTTTGACTAGGAGTAAGATGACAAAGATGAGGGTATTGGGACATCATGTCGACTTCGGCCTCTCATATTTTACCTCAACTAGATGGTTTCTCTATAGAACTTTTATAGAGGAAACCTCTTTGTTCCTCAACTTTTTGACTTTACGATCTAGGATCTCAACCCGAACCTTTTCATACGAAAGGTTCTCATTCACCCCTAAAACTTTATTTGGGAGAATAGACATGCCAATACATTTGCTGAGAATAGTGACATGAAATACCTGATAAACCGAGGCCAATTCACTTGCTAATTTAAAATTATAAGAAACTTTCTCGACCCATTTCAATATCTCATAATGATCCACATACCGGGGACTAGGCTACCGTTTTTTTTAAAATCTCATCACCACTTTCATGGGTAAAATCTTCAATTAGATCCGATCACCTATTTCAAACTCAAGGTATCTTCTTTTGATAATGCACAAGTACCCCCTCAACCAATGCCCAAAATCTCGGAGACACACTTATACTTTACTAAGATTCTATTACCCCCTGAACTTATTTTATTAATATTTTCTACCCCTTTTTGACCAACATGGCATTATCTTGTTGACACAATGTTGTTTGACTTTTTTTACAAGTTAGTGCCACGTAGGCAGAAAAGGGGTAGAACTTACTGATAAAATAATTTCAGGGGGGGTAATAGGACCTTATTATAGTATAAGTGTGTTACTGAGATTTCAAATACAGGTTGAGGGGGTACTTCTGCATTTTCCTTCTCTTCTTCGATTATCGACATAACATTTTTGCCGACTATAGGCTGTTTTCAACCTATCCCTTATCATCCTAACTTTTTCCATGAACTCATAGATTTTCTTGGGACCAAGGAGTGAAGATTCACCTACCTCAAACAACCTAACTTGAGACCTATATAACTACCATACAGTGCTTCAAATGGTGCCATAGAAATACTCAAATGGTAGTAATTATATGTAGGATAAGTCCATCAACAATAGGTGATCGTCCCAATTACCCATGAAGTCAATCACAAAAGACCTTATCATATCTTCTAGATTTTTGATGGTGCGTTCCACTTGGCCATCTGTTTGAGGATGAAAAGTGGCAGTAAGTTTCACTTGAGCACTTATCCCCTTTTCGAAAGAGCTCCAAAAATGAGAAGTTAATAGGGCACTTGTATCAGATATGATGGAAAAAGGGATCCCATGAAAACTCACAATCTTATTAAGGTACAACATAGCATATTCCTCGGCCGAATAAGTAGATTTGACGAAGATAAATTGGTCAGATTTAATCAATCTATCCACAATAACCCATATGGAAATATTTTTCCTATTTGTTCGAGGCAAATCCATTACGAAATCCATATTGATATCTTTCCACTTCCAAGTAGGGATATCCATCACTTGAGTTAAACCTCACAGTCTTTTATGTTCCTCCTTGACTTGTTGACATTTAGGACACTTAGCCTCAAATTCCGTTATATCCCTCTCAAACCATCCCACTAATAGACCTCTTGAAGATTACAATATATCTTTTTGGTACCCGGATGAATAGAATATTGGGAACCATGATCTTATTCTAAATTTTGTCTTCTTAGGTCATAAACATTCGACACACACAATCTACCTTGGTACCCTATACTCCCTTGGGAGAATTTTTGATTGAGCTTAGTAAGAACAGCATCATTCAATTCCATTAATAGAGGATCAAGGTGTTTCTTAGAATTCACCTCCACCCATAAAGATCATTAGGAATTATGATGAAGCATATAATTTCTCCTTGGAGAATCTTCCAATCGAACACCTAATCGAGCCAATATATATACCTCTTTCACTAGCCCTTTCTTATCAATGACAACCTAGACTACACTACCCATTGAATATTCAACTTAGAGCGTCCTCAACAATATTGTTTTTGAGGGGATAGTAGAGAACACTCATGTTGTAATCATTCAAAAGTTCCAACCACCTTATTTGTCGGAGATTCAACTCCTTTTGTGTAAACACATATTGAAGACTCTTATGGTCCGTAAACACATCCTCATGTACCCCATAAATATAATGCGTCCATATTTTCATGACAAATAATATGGCCACTACTTAAAGATCATGAGTTGGATAGATATTCTCATGCACCTTGAGTTGTCTAGAGGCGTATGCTATGACCTTACCATGTTTTATGAGGACACAATCCAAATCTACTTGAAAAGCGTGAAAATACACAAAAAAAATTTGGTACGCTTCGGTAAAGTAAACACTGAAGCGGAGGTAAGCTTATCCTTCAAATCTTGGAAACTTCTTTACATGTTCGCGACCACTCAAACATAACTTTAATTTTGCTTAAGATTGTAAAAGGAGAAGCAATGGATGTGAACCCATCAAGAAATCTCCTATAATAATCAACCAAACCAATAACTTTGAATGTTTGTTGGAGTCAAAGGTCTAGGCCATTTTTTAAGCGCTTCTATTTTCCTTGGATAGACCTCTATACCCTCACTTGAAACAATGTGACCAACAAAAGAAACCGATCTCAACAAAAATTCACACTTACTATATTTAGCAAAGAGTTGATGTTCCTTGTGAACTTGAAATACTATCCTCAAATGGCCTATATGCTCATCCTCACTTTTAGAATATACCAAGATATCATCAATGAAGACAATAACAACGGAGTCAAGGTAATCCAGGAACACTATCATCATAAGGTTCATAAGAACCATCGGGGCATTAGTTAGAAAAAAAGACACGAGTAGGAACTCAATATGACCATACCTAGTTCATAAAGCCATTTTGGGAATGTGTTCACCTCTCACCCTAAGTTGGTGATATCCCAACATCAAATCGATTTTTGAAAAGTAATTCGCTCCCTGAAGTTTATCAAAAAAATCATTAATCATAAAAAGAGGATACCTATTCTTTATGGTGACCTTGTTCAATTGTAGGTAGTCAATACACATTCTAAAAGACCCATATTAATTTATCACAAATAATATTGGAGCGATCCATGGAGAAATTCTTGGTTGTATAAACCCTGGTCAAGCAAATTCTTCAGTTGATCCTTCAACTCTTTCAACTCGGCTGGAGCCATACAATAAGGAGAAATTGAAATGGGTTTCGTATCTAAAAATAAATCTATACCAAAATCTTTTTTCGATTTGGGAGGAATTCTGAGTAAATCATCGGGAAAGAATTCCAAAAAATCCTTCACTACAGGGATCGACTATAAAAGAGGAGTCTCAGATTCAAGGTTCTTGACCCTCACAACATGATAAATACATCCCTTAGAAATAATCTTACAAGGTTTTAGACACAAAATCATTCAACCGCTACATATTGAGTTTCCCCTCTTCCATTCTAAGACGCGTTCACAAGGCAATTGAAACATAACTACCCTTGCTCTACAATCAATCGAAGAAAAAAAAGCATTTAACCAATCCATCCCCTATAGGACATCAAAGTCAAACATATCAAGTTCTACCATATAAAGCAATGTAATTTGTTGGACAAAAATATGACACAACTCCTAGAGACTCTTTAAGCAACAACGGGGTAATAACCGGAAAAGGTTCAATGAAAACATCGGCTAGCACATCAAACGTCATGGCCATGAAAGGAGTTACAATGAATAAAGTGGCACCGAGATCTAGTAATGCATATACATTAATGGAAACTACTTGTTACATATATGTGTTAACATTGGAAGAATCCTCTTGATCTCCCCTAGAGCAGAGAACACCAAAGCAATTCTTCTTAGGAGCATTGGGATTGGAAGAAGTTTCTTGTGCTTGAGAATTTTCCCTTAGTTGATCCTTAATCATAGGGAAATCCCTCATCATGTGGCCATTATAACCATAACTATAGCAAATACCCGTTCCAACTAGACACTTGCCTTCATGTGTTCTACGAGACTTAGCACAAATAGACTTCTCAACTAAAACGACTACCTTTAACATCTTGAGGCGTGGGTGTAGACCCTTTCCTTTGTTGATCCTTGGAGTGTTAGAAGAGTCGTGGTTGGAAACCTTTTCTTGAATCTTGACTTATCGTGAACCTAAAATCTAGTCTTGTAAGAATTTCCATATTCGGTCCTTGTCTTCTACAACACCCTACCAACTTCCTTAAGCTTTTGCTCCTCAATTTATTCGGAATGAACCATAAGACGAGCGATTTCCATGATAGGAATCAACACCGCGGACCTAAATTCATTAACCACAAGATAAAATATCCCCATAACAAATTTGTTCATCTTAGCCCTATAATCTGCCACTATAGTAGGAGCATATTTTGATAGTTTAGTTAACTTGAGGCTATACTCTTTCACACTCACACCCTTGGAGAAGTTTGATGAATTCATTCATTTTAATCTGCCTTAATTATAAGGTAAAGAACCTATGAAGTAAGGCCGTTTTGAATGCCTCCCCCCAAGTAATCCGACCTTCTCTAAATTGCCTCTCATCTTTCCATTGTTCATACTAAAAATCTTTGAGTTGATAGGCGTGTAGTTCCACCTTTACATAATAAGTCACACCCATGGCATATAGCACCTTAATACTTCATTTATAAACCCTTGTGGGTCTTCTTCCCCATGGAGTGAAAGAATGTATGGTGATTCATTCTTGTGAAATACCTTATACTTGTTGTGCTAGTGCTAACATTGGAGTTCACTTGAACCCTAAAATCCCTTCAAACTTGAGTATCCAAAACTTGAGTCAAGCTATGAATGATCGCCTTTATCTCAACATTATGCATAACCCCTTTTTCAATAGGAACTTTAGGGTTTTGCCAAGCTTGAGAGAAAACCACATCATTCATATTCTCTTATTCGGCCCTTCAAGTGTTGTTCCTTCTTGTATTCATTGTCTGTAAGCAAAATAAAAATATTGTATGAAGGGGACTAGATAGACCTAAGACTTTAAGGAAAGACTAAGAAATATCAAAAGAGTGAAACTTCCTAAGCATCTCATAACCTCTCTTTCTTAAGTGGGTCACGCTTTGAAATTATAAATTAGAATCTAGTAGACATGATTTAGTCGGACATAAAATCCTAAGATTACTCAACCTCATATTGTTATACCTTGTTTATCATGACTAGGGAGAACCCCCTAGACGTAACCGACATCTTCGTCCTCAAAGAGGCCTCAGACTTTCCCTTAGCATACATCACTGAATACCATAGGCAGAGAAAAAGTGGAATTTTTAAAAACATAATGTATGAAGTGTACTTGGACTTCTCGTTTATTCGTATATGAAATTTCCATAGACTTCTCATTTAACAACATAAAAAAGTGGAATTTTTAAAAACATAATGTATGAAGTATACTTGGACTTCTCGTTTATTCGTATATGAAATTTACATAGTCTTCTCATTTAACAACATAGTCAATTCATTAAGGTAGTATAATATTGTCTCATACATAACCATTTATTATAGAAGTATAAGATTTAGCCAATGACCTCAAACTTTTAAAATATTCCTCATATAGGACTTACAACAAAGTCCCAAAACATAAGAAATGAACATTGTCTTAGACATAGTCAAACGATAAATCTAGAATGGCGGTATCATCCTCGAACGTGAGGACTCGCCAAAGCCTTGGGAAAATATCTATGTCTTTCTTGGAAATGGCCTTGTAAGAAAATATGGGTTAGAACAAACCAGATGTACTAAGTATGACTCATATGCATAAATACATCAATGCATGTATAAAAGGACATTTTATTAAAAATCATACTTTTTATCAATTTAACCCAATATACACATATAGTAAGCATTATATGTCAAGTCAACATAATATTCACCCAACATGTGGACAACCCAAGCAATACTTGTGCAACGCAAAGAACAAAATCTGTTTAACCCTATCCAAAGCTAAGTATCACTTTAAGTCACCTACTTCATACATAAATCACAACCTCATATTTTATCATGACATGCTTTGTTCATAAAGACCATACATAGCTTATCAACATAACACATAATTAACATACTCATAAAGGAACACTACTAGGACCATCCTTATGATCCCCCAATCTACCTTTAAGAGAACCTAGATTGTTCGTAAAAAGGGAAGAAAATATGGGTTAGTACAAACCACATGTACTAATTATGACTCCTATGCATAAAATCATGAATGCATGTATAGAGGGATATTTTAGTAAAAATCATACTTTTTATCAAATTAACCCAATAACACTTATAGTTAGAATTATAAGTCAACTCAACATAATATTAAACCAAAATGTGGACAACCCAACCAATACTTGTTCAATGCAAAGAATAAAATCCCTTTAACCCAATCCAAATCTAAGTATCACTTTAAGCCACCTACTTCATATATAAATCACAACCTCATATTTCATCATGACATGCTTTATTCATAAAGACCATACATAGCTTATCAACACAACACATAATCAACTTACTCATAGAGGAACACTACTAGGACCATACCTTAGGATCCCACAATCTACCTTTAAGAGAACTTTAGTAAGAGTCCACACCTTTTGTTTATTCATTTACTTTTCCATTAGGGAATGAAGTTGAAATAACTGAGATAAGACCATGTCAGTTACATGGAATCTGATGTTCTATTCCCACGATGAAAAAAGTGGGTTAACACTTGCCTAATCTATAACCTTGCATACATAGCTATGTAGGTAAATTATATAAGCTAGAGTCCTATGTGGGCATATAGTTAAGGGTCAAGGAGAATGTTACTAGAAAACCTATTGGTTAACGGGGGTTTCTACCTCATGAGAGAATGCATAACTTAGGAATCCAAACTTTCAAAACGTGATTAAACCTGTACGGGGAGACTTACTAAGCGGCATGATACCCCCATCTCATGTAAATGCTCTTTCGGTGATACACATTTATTCCGTCTGGTAATCAGATTTATTCATCATACAAGTTCACATTAGTTTATACTTGACCTTTATGTAAACACTTTATCATAATAGCTCATAGGTAATCATAAGTGAGACTTTAGAAACAACTTAAAAGTGAGTAAAACTTTCACATAACACATTATTATAATCACGAGACTAATTTTAATCATATAATAATCATATCACAAAATTCATAAATATTTCATAGCTAATTCAAGTGTCTAGGTGTAAGGATGAGGAACAATTCTTATTAACACCACAACCACACATTATTCATAGGTGCATTACTATCTAAGTAACTCATGTTTCATAATTGAATTTAACGAAGAACCATCAATCTTACCTTCTTGCCCTTTCATGGGCCTTCATACTTCAATTACCCAATATTAATAACCAATACATAAATAAGGTAAAATGAAGAAATAATAAATAAAAAATATTATTCTACATAATCCATATACCAAAACTTAAAGAACTTGAGGAAGATGAAGGCCAAGGTAGAAGGGTGAGGACATTGACCAAAGGGTAGATCAGCAAGCTAGTCGACGAGCGCGGCATACTCGCCGAATGGACCTTCGCGACATAATTTTGGTGACTTTAAATATAATTTTGAATATTTAGTTTATGTAACACTACGGAAGTTCTATGACTTAGTAGAGAGTCTCACTTGATGAACTAAACCTTAAAAAAATGTTTCAATTCTTAAAAAAAGGTAAGGAACTTAATTAGGAAGGGTTACAATCAAAACATTAAGAAAAAACCATGACTTTGTAATATATGTCTACTTGTTGTTATGAAATGCATGGTATGAGCCTATATAAAGTGGTCTTGTTGTGTATGCATAATATTGGTCTCAATGACTTCATGATGAAGGTTTGTTGACATGAACAAAGTTGTCTTCACTTACTATGTTAACATATTAATTGGATGTTAAGTCTTCTAGTCTCATGACAGGTTTACTAAGTACTTGTAAGGATATGGGGCTTCACATGTAAATTGCACTAGTAGACTTAGATTGGGATTGTGAGTAAGGTTTCATAAGTTTCTATTTGAAGTAACATTAGTATGTGTGCAAATTGAATAGAGTTCACTGTAATGTTCCTATGTTCTTAACCTAAATGTATCTATGATGTATTATACTTCTATAATAGTATGTGTTAGATTGTGTAGGTTGTATGTATGGTTTCCTTGTGTCCTTAATGTGATGCATTGCATCAAGTATCACTGGAGGTTACTTGGGAGGTTAAGGAGTTAAAGAAAAGTTGTTCACTGTAAAAGGGAATTAGTCACTGTACAGTAGAAATAACTTAGTGTAATGTAAGCCCATATGTGGCTTAAATTCTATGTGTAATTTTATATGATGTTTGTCCTTTGAATATCTATATGTGAAGTATGTGCATAATATAAATTCTATTTTAAAAAGGTTTTATTAAGATTTTCTCAAAAATGCATAAAATATGATTTTAAGAAAAATTTCCCTTTTAAATGTATGTTTTTGCATGGTTGTCATACTTAGTGCATTCATTTCCTAACTCCATTCTTCTCAACTTTTTATACAAAGAGTAGGTTATGAATGCTTAAAGGATGTCTTTAATTGTGAGTAACTTGATATCTGATTCCCAAGACCAATGACAAGGAATCCTTAACTCCAAGGATGTCATAATGTCTAGCTTACTTTAAAGTGTAGTATTATTGTATTCATGTATTATGTTGTAAGGGTTGTGTCCATAAAGTACTCTTATGATGTTGAGTCTAGGATGACAAAAAAGAATACATTCATTAACTATGCATTATGATATTTTATATATAATGAAAGGGATGTTCTAGCATATGATGTGCTAAGAAAGTTTTAATTTTTTTGTTAATTTACCTATGACAATGCGATGAATGATAATTATAGGTTTGTATAAGTCATCCGGGAGGTCAATTACACCATGTTACTTCTATTGGTTCTCGTGGGTCGTGACAAACGTGGTATCAAAGCATGAGGTTTATGAAAGTAGTTTTAGGTTTTAAAAGTCTCATATTGCCACATCTAGTAGAGTCTCGATCATCAGTGTGAGTCACGACACATCTATGAGCGCGAGGCTATAAGATGATAGAGTTTCTCTTCTTTATCATTCTCATGTTGTTCCATAGAACATAACTCTATAAGATGTCTCTCTTATGTTTTCTTTTCCGGTTGTCTTTTAGATTTGATTGCATGGATGAGATTGTCTCTCTATGCTTGAGGGAGAAAAGGTGAGGTTTGATGCGTATCTTGGTTTTATGGTTTCAACAGTATGTGTGAAGTCAAATTTAGCATTCATTCATGATGTGAAACCAATTATGGCTATTAATGTTAAATATGAGAAATGATAGGTTATGTTGATATGATGTACTTTGTGGCTATATATGAAACCTATAGCATGTTTTGTTGAGAACTCTATGTCATGATATGGTTCAAGCATGTTTGAATTTGCATGGTTAGAATGAGTCTCTTTTGGAATTGTGTGTTACTATATGGTTTTATATGATGGTAGCCTAATGTTATAAATTTAAGTTGAAATGCTTTGTGATCACCTATGAAAGGATGCTTCCCTGAGTATATGTTTAAATGGTTCAAATGTTGTCTTTGGTTATATGTGTGAACCTTCATGATTGCTTTGCATAGATTGAAGTCCTTTGTATAGACTTGATCCAAGGTGTGAAGGTAGTATGTTTATCTTTGTAGGGTGATGATGTGGGTTTGATTAACCTAGAAGTTACATTACTGTAAAATTGTAAGAAAAGAAAGAGTCCTTATGACTAAGTCTCCTTGTTGTTTCCCCTAATGTTCTATGACCTTGGTGTCTATGGTATTGTTGAAAACCTTATGTTATTGAGTAGTATGATCTAACTTGATGGTTGGGGATAAATTTATTAGGTGATAAGATATAGAATGCCTTGGTGTTCCTATGTTGACTTACTGTAATACCTTCTAATGGTAATCATTTTTAAGTGATGAAAATGAAGGTTCATAAGTTAAGATCCTCTTAAGTTTGGGTTAAGTTGCTCTTAATTGGGTTTATCCTAAGTGGGGGATGGTTATGTGAGTAATAAGGCTATACATGTTTCTATCTTGTCCTTTTATTCTTATGTGAGCTTAAAACTAATGAATTCTTAGTTAGCTTGTTCATGATAGGAGTCTTGCATAAAGTGTGAATTGCATGACCCTTATATGTGTGGTATGTGTTAGTTGACACGATGTGAAGCTTGTTTTGAGGGTTCTAACTTGCATGAAGAAATATTGTTGAGCAAATTATGTTTTTCTGATGTTGATTGTGCATCTTTATATGCTAGTTGTGCATTTAACATCATGAGATAAGGTAAGAAGCATGTTTGAAGTCATTCTTGAAGTGTAATGTTTAGTCTTATAATGATAAATTGAGTCTCTTTAAATGATGAGTCTCTCAAAAACTATGTGACAACTATGATTTGGAAAGCATGATTTTAGGGTCACTTTTTAAAAATGAAGGCATGTTTAGATATTTTCCTTGTGTGTGTCTATAAATTTTAAGACTTTCCCGAAATAATACATGTCTATGAAAGCTAGTGCTATGCTATAATTTCAAATTATGTGAAATGTCTTGTATTGTTGTGATATGTGTGGTGTGAATTACCATTTTGACTTCACTAGGAAGAAAGTTTGAACATTCCATGATTAAAAGTTGAGAAATTCTCATGTTACAGTAAAGTTGACCTTTGTGCATTTGCTAGGGTATGGATTCATGAGACATGTAAGTGTGTTGAGGACAAGCACATTCCTTACTAAAATATAACTCAACATGGTATGGTTGAGTATGACCTAATGGCATTATTCTTAACTAATAAGAAACCATTGTGAACCTATTTAACTCAAGTCTATGTGCATTGAAGTATGAGGGCCTACTTGTTACTGCGTGTTGTTGAAACTTCCTAAGTGTGACTTAAAGATGGTTGCAATATGATGTCTTAATAAAGAGAAGTGTAATGACCATGTTATGATTAGGATAAATATGTTCCTCCTATGAACATTTTAAGAGCCTATGTGTTTGATGCATTAAAGAGTGAGTGAATAAAAGTTTTGCTTGCTTATGTTGCATTGAGTGTTAAATGGTTTGAAGTTGTGTTACTTGTAAGTTTCCTGCATAACCTTCTATGTTATGATGTTATGACTGTTGTTATGTGTTAAATGATTCATTGAAGTCCTCGTTGTGATTAAAGAGTTCTAAGTGTAACTCGGGGACGAATATTCCATAGTGGGGGATATTGTAAGACCACAAAAACAATTAGGGTGTATAGAGCCTCAGTTGTGCCTGTAAGCTTGTTTACATGTTAATTAAGTGTTTTAAAGTATGCATGATTGATTTGAAGGTCATTAGAAGTCAAATGTCAAGGGACGACCAAGACGTTCGATGACTACTCACCTACGGGGCCTTGTATGTTTTTATGTGGTTATGTGTGTTTCATAAGATTATGAGGTAATTATATGAGTTATACGGACGTTTTTAGGAAGTATGCTAAGTTTTAGGAAGTTTAGAGGTCAAACGTCCATGACTTTCGAAAGTTAGCCCTTGAGAGTGCATGTGTGTGTCTTGAGTGTCTAGCATGTTGGACGTGTTGTGTGTGTTGTTTTGGGTAGAGATGATGTGGAAGGTCCTTTAATTGTTAATATTAATGTTTACATAGGAAACTCCCAGGTACGAATCCCCAAGGTCCCTGCAAGAGACCCTAAAAGAGTACCCAAAGGTTATCAAGACACTGCCTTGGCAGTGTCAATCGACTTAGTCAAACGATGCCTCGTCAGTTGACTGAAGCCCCTTCGATGGGGAGGCGTATATGCATACTTAACTCTGGAAGTCTTAGCCGATGAAAATCCTATGAAACAAATGACGGAAGCCACAAACGGTCCGTCAATGGACCAATAAGGCGTCAATGGTTGGCTGTCGATGCAGCCTGCAGCTGCTGCCTAGCGACTGTTTCATTAAACGAGTGAGTGGGAAATTCACCCCACGTGCTAACCTGACCCAACATGGTTTATTTATTTATTTTTGGTGTATTTAGGTGATAAAAAACATGACAACCCCATTCCAAATCCATTCTTCACAAATTAGATTTTCCCTCAAAAAATATTCTCTCTAGAACCTCCATTGAAGGTGATGCTCAAGAGCAGGTTGGAACTTTGATTCCTATGGGTTATTCATCAAGTATTAATTTTTTCTTCTACATTAATGTATGTTCATCCTTCGTCTCTATTTACCCATCCATCTAGAAAGTTAATCTCAAAGGTTTTTAAAGAGATTTCATGATCAAACCTTCAATCTTTCAATCTAGCCATGAGTTCTTTCACAAAATGTTTTCAAAGGATTTATCATGATTAATTGATGATAATATATTGTTTTCAATGTTAATTTCAATCCAATTGCATCATGAATCATGTTCTCTTCAACTCTTATTTAGCCTATGCATTAGCATTGTGATCCTGAATTTGTATTGATGAAATTGTGATTCTATTTAGTTGAATTGATTATATCTACTGCCTACATAGTAATGTGATGATGGATTATGTGATATTGTATCCATGTACATTGATGCTTGAATACTTGATCTATTCTTTCTATTGATTGTTTAAGTATGTACTTCACTATAACATCAATTTTGTAGTACATACATATAGGATTCGTTTAGGTAAATTATAATTGTAGATACTGCCTTACATGAATATTAATTATGAATTTTTGATAATTGATCCATGTGTATCAATGATTGATTAGCCTATGTTCCTCTATCTTCCATGGATTACAAATGTAGCATGCTCACTATAATCTCGAGTTTATGAATATTTTAGTAGGATTTCGTTTAGGTTATTATTTCTTTAACAACTACCTTACATTATTGTTATTGATGAATTTTGGGTATGAATCATTTATTATAAAAGTAAAGGAGTCTTGGTAAGAATTGATCTAGGTTCTTCTAGCCTAGAGGTTGGATGTTGTAACGTACATGATGTGATCTCAATTCTAGGTAGATGAAGCATGATTTAGACTTGATTAATATATGTTTGTATACTGCCCTACTTTATAATATTTATGAAATATTATAGATGATCAACGCAATTGAATTTTGTTAAAGATCTATGTCCTTCTATTTTCCAGTATATTGGTGATATATTGTACTAGTTTATAGTGTGGTCTTGTAGTGTCTTATGCATGCATTCTCTTATGATTAAAGAAAATTAGCTACTTCCTTTTTATATTAATTATGAGAAATTTTTAAGAATGCTTATCTCTTTTACTTTCTTATATTATTGAAAGTTGATAAAGCCTTGTATGTCATTGTTGTATGGTCCACTTATCGTGACTGTGTTTAATTTATTGTAAATAAATATGTGATGTGAACATGGACTTGAAGGAAATTATACTATGAATATATATTGGTGATTGTCACTCTATGTGAAGCCTATGCCTAGTTTCCTATTCTAGATATGATCTAGGTTGTGTTACTAATGTCATGAGCATGTCAATTGTTATGTTTACGTCTACTTAGGGCTTATTATGAGGTGCTTTAATGTTATATGTGAAGTAAAGCTAATATAGGTGCATAATGACTAGAGCTTACTATAATGATATTGTAAGTCTTGAATTAATGAGTCTTGTGCTATGCTATCTATTCTATGACTTTGTGTGTTCTATCATTCTCTAGGATTACTTAACAGGTGTAATAGTATGCGCAAGGATATGGGACCTTGTCTATGCATTGCACATGTGTACCTTGATAGGACAGTTCCTAGGCTGGACTTCAAAGTACATGCATAGGATTGTATGAACATGTTATAAATATGACTTACATGCTATAATGTTAAATATATGTTATGATGAAGTACGAATGTGCATAATGTCTTTGTGTGTTTATATGAAAGTATTGCTCATATTGTTATACCTATAGACTTATGCTTTGATATATAAACATGTGTGACATTTATGTGTTATGTGAAAGATTTGCTTACATATAAGTACACACACACACATGTATAAAGATGTAGTAAATAGATGGGCCTTGAAAGGTGTGCTCAAGTGTACCCTAAATTAGATAGGTGCTTACATATTCTATGTCCACTTGAAAGGGTTTCTCACATTATTTAGGTTGATGAACTCTCATCTATGACATATGATCTAATCATATGAGGAGATGAATCTCCTAAGCCTAAATTTATAAGATAAATTTAATAAAGGCTTTTTGATAAAAAGGAAACGTATATTAGAACCGAGAGAACTTGTAGACGAGGGATGTCCCTTCCCATTGTAGGAAGGTAGGTCACCTAATCCTCATGAGGTGGATAACCACAATGCATCAATAGACATAAACAGGGTTCCATAAGTGAATAACCATAATGCCCATTTTGCATAAATAGGGTTTTCACATATACTTCAAAGTTCCATAACTATGCTTGCCACATATGATATAGCAAGTGACTTCACTTAGTATGCTAGCATGTGTTAATGTTCTAACTTGGGTAGGTAATAACACCTTCCCTTGGTGTTAGGCTCTACAACAACAAATTCTATATAGCACCCATGGTCTTAATGTCTGTTAAAGCTATAGTTTCCCTAAAGTAAAATGGAGAATGGAAGTAAAATAAGGAATCTAACTAGGATAACCTAAGGGTAGTTTCTTAGTGTAGGTGGGTGTATGGGACTTCAGCTATGCATTGACACGTGGCTCTTGGGGGAATTCATAGGAAGGTGTTCTAATGCATATGTCTATATATGTTTTCCTTACGCATGACTTTGTAGTATTTGGCTAGTTGTTGTGATGAAATGCATGGTATGTGCCCATATGAAGTCCTCTGTTGTGTATGCATAATATTGGTCTTAATGACTACATGATGAAAGTTTGTTGACATGAACAATGTTTTCTTCACTCACGATGTTAACGTATGAATTAGATTTTAAGGCTTGTGGTCTCATGATAGGTTTAGTAACTACATGTGAAATAATGGGGCTTCACATGTACATTGCACTAGTAGACTTAGATTGGGATTGTGAGTAAGGTTTCATATGTTCTATTTGAAGTGACATTAGTATGTGTGCAAAGTGAATAGAGTTCACTGTAATGTCCCTAAATTCTTGAGCTAAATGTGTCTACGATATATTATACTTCTATGATGGTACGTGTTGGCTTGCGTAGTTTGTATATATGGTTTCGTTGTGGCCCTAAGGTGATGCATTGCACCAAGTATCAATAGAGGGTTACTTGGGAGGTGAAAGAGTAAAATAAAAGATGTTCACTGTTAAAGGGAATTAGTCACAGTAAAGTGAGCCCAAATGTGGCTTACATTATGTGTATGATTTTATATTATGTTTGGCCATTGTGTATGTCTGTATGAAGTATGTGCATGATATAAATTCTATTGTTTAGAGATTTTATGAATATTTTCTCAAAAAGGTACAAAGTATGATTTCAAGAAAAACATCCCTTCTAAATGCATGTTTTTGCATGGTTGCCATACTTAGTGCATTCTTGTATTAACACTATGCTTCTCTACTTTTTACACAAAGTGTAGGTTAATGATGCTTAAAGGATGTATTTAATGTTGAGGAGTTTGATATGTGATTCCCAATCTCAAAGATAAGGAATCCTTAAGTCTAAGGATGTCCTAATGTCTAGCTTATTGTAGACTGTAGTATTATTGTACTCATGTATTATGTTGTAAGGGCTATGTCCCAAAGTAATCTTATGATGATGAGTCTAGGATGACAAAACAGACTAGAGTCTTTCACTATGTATTATGATATTTTTTATATAATGAAAAAGTTGTTCTAGCATATGATGTGCTAATAAAGTTTTAAAGTATCCGGTAATTTACCTATGACAATGCAATGAATGATAATTATTGGCTTCTATAATACCTCTGAGAGGTCAAGTACACCATGTTACTTCTAGGGGGTGCTCCCTGGTCGTGACAATAGTCCTTCTAATAGGAGAAAATAAAAAAAAGTCTTTTATTATAAGTAAAACAAAAAAGGCTAGATTTATAGACTTTTATCCTAAAACATCAGGTTTCCTCAACTTTGGAACAATCCAAGCTTATTTTAGAAAATGTCCTTGACGCACCTCAATGGCCTACAACTACATTTATGTACAAATAGAAGAGATATGGGTTAGTACAAACCACATTTATTATGAACAAAAACATATTGAAGTAAACCATTTGAAGACATGCAGAAATACACAGTTTGTTGTAAACGTGCTAAGCTGACTTTAAAAGCCTTTGTGCACATTCCAAGAACATATACAAGTCTATATCACACAAAAATATGTCATATTTATGTTCATGTTGAGGAGTAACACCATAAAAAATCCATAGTCAACATTTCATATTTAGAGTTTATTTTATTAATACATCCAAAGGACCTTGTTCATAACCCCAATCCAAGTCCACTAGGGAAATGTGTATGTGGATCCCCATAACCCCATATAGACCAAGTAAACTAACAAACAGACCATCAACATTGTCTTTTACTTCAAACATCATCATAACAAGTGTAGTCAACATCATGCATAACAATTTAGACCAACATCAAACATATCAAGTTAAGCTAATGTTATGCATTTCACACACATATAGAAAGATTCCACCATAGATATCCCTTTAAGGTCAAGTTATGGAGTGTATAGGTAAAGTTTTTTATCCTTAGATACATTGAGTAACACCTCTTAGGTAGTCCTAGTTAGTGCTCATCTTCTGACTTACATTCATTCATTTTAACTTTCGTGAAACTGTACCGTAACCGAATAGACCATGTGAGATGGCATAGAATCTAGTGTCATTACATCACACCGAAAGGAGGGTGTCCTACTTTCCAAGGTATGACATATACATTCATATATCATCTAGGTGGATCCACTAGCAAAGGTTTCTATGGGGCAAATAGTTAAGGAACTAGGAGATTGTTATTACAAACCCTCTTTATGCTAATTAGCATTGTAGTTTCAACCTTATTGAGAACATTAGGTGAACCTATATTCTTTTGGGAAGGAATACCTCTCATTGTCAAGTTCACTCGTTCCTAACCTGAATTCCCTTTTTTATGTGTCTTTGAAATCTTCTTTAATATTGATTCGTAGAATAAGTATTAGGAGTTTAAACCCTCATATAACAAGTTCATATCTCCTAGATAGGTTCTAGGATGAAAAATACATGTCATCACGAACCTAACATCATGCGAGAACATTACATCACAACATAATCATAAGATGCACATAGTAATTACCTTCAACCCCTCATAATAGTAGTCCAATCATCATCTTAGAAATCATATTCATAGCATGATCATACATTCATAACTTCATCATTCATACTTTAATTAACCAACTTAACAAAGATAAGCCAACAATACGACAACCACATGTTCATGGCCTTGAAGATCTTACCAATGGCCTCCAAGAAATCCTTTCAAGACTTCATCCCAATTCAATGATATTTACCCATCAAAACGATGAAGATTACCATACAATAGTCAATTAAGAAATACCATACTCAATCACATCACCTTTAATTATTAATCAACATAATTTAAGAGTTAGGGTTAAGAGAAGAGGGATATTCATAGGTTCTTAATAAATTAGGTCAAAAGCCAAAAGTGCGTGATATAAGGCAGTCCATGAAGTAATAACACAATTAACACCAATATAACAATTGATATATTCATAATCTTCAACCAATTGACCAAACATGATTCAATATTTATGAAATTAGGGAAGAACATGGGTCCAAGAGAATTTCAAGTGAACAACAACAATTATCCATCATTATAAACCTAAACAACCCTAAGTAATCGTATTTTATCATAATTGATGTACAATTTTTGTTTTAATAGAAGACCTATTTGTAGAGAAAAACCCTTGGTTTTGGGGAAAGGAACCTCAAGAATAAAAGAATCCATACTTAAATGAGGACTTTTACCACGAAATTGAGTATATAACTTGGAGAATTGGTCCTCTTCTTGAAGCTTCAATGTTCATTAATGGAGGTAAGGTAGAGAGAGAATTTAGAGAATAGTGAGAGCAATTGGATTTTCACTTTGGGGATTTATTTTGTTTCGTAAAAGTTAGGAAAAACTAACTTTAAATCAATATATTATCTTCCCCTAAAATACCAAGAGAACCATTCACTTAGTTGGACCTTTTTGTGAAGTCAAACATTAATTTTTAGAATTCTTGTTGCGAAACCAGTCCGCGTTGCAGAGGTGTTCGCTCAAGTTTCTGGAAATTAATTTTGAGACAGAAGAGTCCACAACAATGCCCACGACGCAGACCAACACTTTGGCCCTTGGTGGAGATATTCCGCGATGCGAACATGCTCCCTACAATCACCATTGCTCGCTGCCTTGGGCTTATTGTTGACCAAGTATTTGGGTCCTCCTCAAGGATCTCTAGGGTGGTCTTTGGGGGGTCTCAACTAAGTGTTTTGATCCTATAAACATTATTTTACTTATTTAATGTATTCACACAAGTTGTACCCTCCATATGAAACTCAAAAACCTTTGCAAGACCCAAGGACATCTACTAGTTCAATTTCTCTAGTTTATGGACATCATGGTCGTACCATGATGTTTAGGCTCCAATACTTCTAAATCATGTTAGGTAGATTTTTTTAGGTCTGGAAAAACCATTTTTAGTCATTAATAAATAGGGGAAGCTCTAGCCTAGGTCATTAAATTTCCGAGGTATAACAACTTGCTCCTTGTAGTTATTCGAACAAGTCATCGATCCGTAGAAGAAAATACTTGTTCTTAATAATGAATTTGATCAAATAACACTAATTAATACACATTCAAAGGGAATCATTGTTTCTGTGGACAAATAACACTAGAGAAGCCCTGGAGAGTTACATGATCTAATGAAACCCTTATCCAACAAATCCTTTAACTTCCTTAAGTTCTGTCGAACCAATTTTTGTTAGAATTAATATAGATAGGTTTAATATATGGGATAAGTCAATTGTAATACCTCAGATTTGAGAAATACCAAATGACCAATTTTCACAACTTGCATGTTCCATTAAAGGAGTCCCGACCACACTCCGTGGTCTGGATCACGGACCGTTGGTAGGGTTTGTGGGTTTTCCACCCAGATCTTCCAGAAAATCATGACCCGTGTCCCACCTACGGAATGTAGGTTTCCCAAAGTTTGTGATCCAGTTCATTAGATCGTAACCGTCATAATCTTGTCCAAAACACCAAGCAATACCCTACAGGGACGGATTGTTGATTAGTCCATTATCGGACCTTGTCAATGTTGGCTCTATTAAATGTTGAGTTGTTGTCCTTTTGATATTTTATTTTATGTGATAGACCTCTAAGCTATGTTGTTTTACCCATAAAATACGTCTTTTTACCCCTAAACTACGTCGTGCACTTCGTTCAAGCCTTGTAATTTAGTCAAAACCTACCCAAATAGTTTATCCTCCAAAATTTCTCCAAAACATTGAGTGGAAGAGGAGAAAATTTTGACTAAACCCTCAAGGCACGCAACAGGTTTTCTCTAATTCCAGCTTCAAAATTGAAGGATTTCTCCGTAGATTTCAATACCAGGTATGTGGTGTCTAACTAGTGAGTTTGTTTCCTCAACTAGATCCCCGGAATTCAGTCAAATTCTTTATTCTCTATATCATGTTTCAACCTAGAGTTTCTAAAACCTTGGATCATTTTTATTATTTAGTTGTTATAGTATTGTTAATCAGATTCTCAGGAATTTTAGAATGTGTTGCTTAATCGCTTGCATGAAACTCATAACCCTAATTTTGTAGATTCACTTAGTTCATGAATAACACATGATAGGTTAGTTAAACAGATAAACATGCTCAAGTTTTTGATGTTCCATTGTCAGCTCCTAAGTGTTGCATTCTCAAAACATTCAACAAATCATTATTTTTGTTATGTTGTGACTTACACATTTCCAGTTGGCAGTAGTCTTAGCACAAAGTTTTAATAGGCTTCAGCATACCCTCAGAGCCCTAGAAGGACCTGTCCCTTTATGTTTATAAGTGAATTCTTTTGGCCTCAGTTCTAGTAATCACGCCATTCATGCCTTTACATCCCTGACAAGGTATATTGGGTCCTCTCAATTGAGTGTACATCGAACTCCATGTTTAAATCATGTGATTTGATGTCGGTTAATCTTAATCCTCATAGTCAGACTCTAATGCATTTTACAAACTTTTCAATTATACTTCAGTATTCAATCTCAGCATGTAATGTTCATGATTAACACTTCCATGTTGCATTTAGCTTATTATTCAGTATATTTCAGTAGTATTATTTTGTTAAGATTATATCATTACTTAGTAGTGTTGTTCCACTTATATATTTTCAACTACATATTTTGCATACTCAGTACATTCTAAATATTGACGCATGCTCTATGCTACATACATTCATGATGTAGGTTTAGGTACTTAGCATCTAGATCACGCATAGATCGATTCCCAATCCAATTTCAGCATCTTCAATGGTGATATCTTATACTTACAGATTTTTTTCATGTTTATTATTTTATTTCAGCTTTCAATTATTCTATAGTTAAGTGGGGCATGTCCTCGCAACTCTAGTCAATAGAGGTTTTTCAGACATAGTATTCTATTCAGCTTTAGCTTTTGCGTGATTGTTTAATATCACTAAACTAGTAGAACAATATATGTTATTAAGGTTAGTACTGAAATTTCAAACATTCATTCATATAATATTTTATATTCTTCATAGTACATGATTTATTCAGTTAGTCTTAGTATGATTATGATATGTCAGGTTCAGGGTTAGCTTGGAGTCACTCGTTATCCTAGGGACCATGTTATTTAAAGAAGGTAGCCTCGGGGCGTGAAAAACTTATATTAGAGTATTATGGTAATGAGTCCTATGATGTCTAAGTGTCGCACTAAATAGAGTCTCTTTCAGGGGTGTGAAGTGCACTATATCTAATAAGAGGGAGACTGCGAAGTGTTTAAGGAAAAACTTCACTTTCTTGTTATTTTTATTGTGTGTGGGTATGATGTCCTTTCTAATTCATTGTTATGCATTTATATCATGCCTCCTTGTATATCTAACTCAAAAATACTAATGCACGCAATGTTAATGAAATCCTCCTATCCCGAACCATATGCTTAGGAATGCATAATTTTGGAACAAGATTTAACTCTTGGCTCATATAATGGCAAGTCAGAATAATTTACAGACCCGAGTTCCTACAAATATTAATGTTTAAGTAGCTGCATCTATGACATGAGATTTTGTTCAAATTAATCTTCCCTAGATTTTATGGTCGCGGGTTGGTGAAGATCCAAAATATTATTGACAAGGTTACGAAAAAAATTGGAATAATGCAACTTGAACTTTAATGATAGGGTACAGTTTGAATCCTACAATCTTGAGGATGTTTTTGACAATTGTCTCACTCAGTGGAAACAAATAGGGGTGTGGATGCAGCTTCTATGACTTGGGATCTTTACTGAAGCTTTTTAGGACAGTTTCTTCCTGAGAAAGTGGTGGGAGGCTAAACCTCAAAAGTTTATGAATTTGAGACAAGGTACCATGTCAGTCCAAGAATATGGAGTTGAGTTCACTTGAATCTCCATGTATTTTCCAAAGATGGTTGCCGATCCAAGGGCACAAATGAGTGAGTTTTTGTTTGGGGTCTTGGTAGAGACAAAGTGCAAGAATTCTATGATGTTAGATGATATGAATATGTCTAGGCTTATGACTCATGCTTAGCATGTTGAGGGAGATAATATTAGGAAAAGGTCTAAGGATAACTAGAAAAATAGAAAATGGAATTATCCATAATCTTAGCATAAATGGGGTGGTGGAAATTTCTCATAGTTTAAAAATAGATCTACAACAGCAACACTAGTGCTCCGTCCCCCAGGTTTTAACAAGATTATAAAAGTCGGGCATCAGGATCTAAGTCTCATGGGTGTTCTTTAGGTAACAAAACTTTCCCAACTTGTCCAAAGTGTGATA
Source organism: Solanum corneliomulleri (assembly GCA_027704805.1). Lineage (NCBI taxonomy): Eukaryota > Viridiplantae > Streptophyta > Magnoliopsida > Solanales > Solanaceae > Solanum > Solanum corneliomulleri. The sequence continues at coordinate 32,630,971 of JAKWIY010003060.1, read as the reverse complement.
AGAACCATTCACCTAGTGTCTTGTAGGTAAATAGCCGTGTTTTAGTTATCGTCAGTCTACCCATTGGTCGAAAGATTGCCCTTCTACGAGGTAGGGGATGGGAGGTACCAATAATAGGGCTCATTCTGCAGTTCCAACAACACGAACAATTCTCCCCACTCAGTAGAGGGCTTCATCTAGTAAAGGTGTAGGTCATTTCAAAAAAAGGTTGTATGCTCTCCAGGCTCGCCAGGAAAAGAAAGATTCTCTTGACGTGGTCACTGGTATGTTGTGAGTCTTTCATTTAGATTTTTACGCATTGTTAGATCCAGGGTTTATATTATATTTTGGCACACCCACTATAGAAGTAAACTTTGGTGTCAATCCATAAACTCTCTAAAATCTCTTCTCAGCCTCTACTCTAGTTGGTGACCAATTATAGCTAGATGAGTATACAAAAATTATCACAGTTTCTCTGAAAGTCATATTACCAGATCGTGTAGAGTTATAAATGATTAATTTTGATATCATTCTAGTCATGTATTTTGTACATTCATGTTATGGCTTAGTCAATTGTAGAATTATGATAGTTAAGTTTCAGTTTCCAAACAACCTATTCTTAGAGTGGAAGGGTAGTAGTTTAGTGCCTATAGGTCAATTTATCTCTTACCTTAATGCCATGATGATGATCGGAGAGGGAAAGTTTCTATCATCTTATTTGGGTTAAGGATTCAATATCAAAAACCCCAACTGCTGAGTCAGTGTAATAGTAAGTAAAAATCAACATCGCCATAAATCTCTTTCAACATACCCAACCTATTTCGATTTCTCTTTCTAGAATGGTTGCAGTCGAGATTAAGGAATTGAAAGAGTAGTTGAAATACCTAGATGAGAGATTTATCATACCTAGTATATCTCCATGGGGTTCTCCAATATTTTCGTGAAAAATAAATATTGTTCTCTCATAATGAACATTGACTAGAGGCAAATGAACAAACTCACAATCAAAAATAAGTATCTTTTCCCCGAAATTGTTTTCATGTTTGACAAACTTCAGGGTGCTAGTTTATTTTGTAAGATAGACCTTAGATCCAACTTTTATTTCTGAGTCAGAGATAGCGACATTCCGAAGGTAGCATCTAGAACGCGGCATGGTTATTATGAATTTGTCATTATGTCTTTTATACTAATAAATGATCTTAGAGCTTTAATGAACTTAATGAACATGATGTTCAAATAGTATTTGGACTTTTTTTCATTGTCTTTATCGACGATATCCTAATTTATTTCAGAGTAAAGATGAGCATATGACTCATCTGAAAGTTATTCTGCAGAGTCTCCAGGTTTGCCAGCTATTCGCTAAATTCATCAACTATGAATTTCGGATAATATCAGTTGTGTTGCTTGGTCATGTGATATCTAGCAAAGCAGTCCGAGTGGACTCTCAGATAATAGAGGGAGTGAAGTAATGGTCAACACCCATCTTTCCAATAGATATAAGGGGATTCTTGGGTTTGGGTAGTTATTACAAGAGATGTTTTGAAGGAATTTCATCCATAGATTCCCCATTGACTTAGTTAACTCAAAAAGGTCAAGCTTAAGTTGTTAGATGAGTGTGAGAAAAGTTTCTTAGAACTTAAAACTAAGTTTACTACAACTACAGTCTTGATCCTGTCACATTGTTCACACAGGTATGTAATCTACTATGATGCATCAAGGGTAGGCCTCGATTGTGTATTAATGTGGCGAGGTAAGGTCATAGCTTATACTTCTACAAAACTTAAGGTTCATGAGAAGAACTACATGACTCATGACCTTGAGCTAGCACTCATAGTATTTTCCCTAAAAATTTGGAGACAACACTTGTATAGTTTTCATGTTGATGTATTCAAAGATTATAAGAGCCTCCAGTATTTGTTTACCCAAAAAGAGTTGAATCTTCATTAGAGAAGATTTCTTGAATTCCAAAAAGACTATGACATGAATATACTTTACCATCTATATAAGGCCAATATAATAGTTGATGATCTTAGCAGACTATCCATAGGTAGTGCAACACATGCTGAGTAAGAAAGGAAAGATCTAGAAAGATGTTCACCGACGTGCTCGCTTAGGAATTTGTCTTTTGAACATATAATATAGTGGGGTGACAATTCAGAATGGATCAGAATCTTCATTAGTAGCGGAGGTTATGGAGAAACAATATATTGATTGTATCCTACTTTTGTTGAAGGGTGCATTTTGTCAGCAGAAAGTTCAGGTTTTCTCCAACGGGGAAGATGACGTACTTTGTTACCAGGGTCACGTATGTTTTCCTAATGTGGGTTAGTTGAGGAAGAATATCCTTACATAAGCTCATTAATCTAGGTATTATATTCATCCAAGTTCCAATAAGATACACCATTATCTATGAGTCATTTGGTAGAATGGTATGAAGAGGAGTAAAACAGACTTTGTGGATAAGTGTCCTAAATGTCAGCATGTTAAGGTAGAACGTCAAAAACGAGGTGGTATGACTCATGAGATTCACATTACTACATGGAAGTAGGAAGTAATAAACATGGACTTCTTTATGGGATTACCTCATATATGCAGACATCATGAATCCATTTTGGTGATTGTGGATAGAGTTACTAAGTCTGCACATTTCTTGGCTATCATAATTACAAATTCAAGCTCATTTTTTATCGATCATAATTACGAATTCAATAGAGGACTATGACCAACTGTGCGTTAATAAGATATTCATGTTGCATAGGGTTCCCTTTTCTGTTATCTCATATAAAGGTTGTAACACTCGGGGAAGTTAATTAAACTAAGCTAGAATCTATTGTGTAAATTAATAGCCTAATTGGGCTTTAACGTAAAGCTTAGTGTCGTAAAAAACCTTTGGTACGTAATATAAGTATTTTATAGTATAGACATCAAGGTATTTCCCCCAAGGACCAATCAAGGGTCCATGAGGAATCCTTAATACAGCCCAAAAACCTGTCAAAAGGATCCTACCCACGAAGAGAATCCACGATTTGTGGGTGGAACCACACCTTGTAGGTGGGGGGTGATGGGTCAAGACTTTAGCTTCTCCTGTTTTCATCACCCCACACCATCACCCATGATTGACCTTTATGGTCCGTGGACCCATCTACGATTCGTGGGTGAGGTCTCGTGAGTGAGAAAAAAATTTGGTCTTTAGTTATTAAGTTGGGGGCTAAAGGATGAGCTTAATGTTAAATTTAATTTTTAGGGTCGTTTTAATACTAATTAAACTACATATATAAACCTAACAGACCTTTAAACTAAGACATTTAATTTATTCTTTCAATAGCCTAAAATAAATTCATTCCCTTCCAAATATTTCTTTTATTAAAACCTTTGTTGAAAAAGAAGAAGAAGAAGAAAAAGGAGGAGGAGGAGAAGAATACAACCAAGAATAAGAAGAAAAAGGAGAAGAAAAAGGAGGAGGAGGAGAAGAATACAACCAAGAATAAGAAGAAGAAGGAGAAGAAGCAGAAAGATGAGAAGAAGAAGAAGAAGAAGAAGAACCCATGAAATCCAAAATTTTCCCAATTTATATCTTAATTATGGGTAATGTTGTATATTGGTCCAATTGAGTAAATAATGATTTTTATGGTGTAATTATATGATTAAGTATGATTATACATCTATTGATGATGAACCTAAGATTCTACGGTCAAATTGATATAGTTAGTATAATGTCATGAAAGAGGGGAGTGGGGTTTAGTTGTGACCTTCCATGATTGATGAACTTCTTTATGAATTGCTTGAGATTAGAAAACCTAGATATCAATTGCATAAAAGTATAACTTCTAGACATAAATTGATTTGATTAGGTTCTACATGATGGATAATGGTTGAGTGGCAATAAGATTGATTTTATATGATGTTATATGACTATATTTGGTTAAGAATGAAGCATGTAGTTAGATTACATTGAAGATTAGGTATACATGATGATCATGTGAGGCATTGCTTAAGAATAACGCTTGTAGCATGAAGAATACTTCTAGGGTTTTAAGGGCAAAAGCTAGTATGAATAAGCTATGGATGTTAAGGTTTTACAAAGAAATCTATTATGTATGTTGAATTATATATCGAATTATTGTGGAAATACGACCCACATAACCTATAATATAAGTAAATGATATTTAGCATATACTACTTGATTTGCTTTTGTAATTAAACTATGTCTAATGTAGTGAATGTTAGATATGTTGGTTTAATATGATCTATGATCCTTAAATTCAAGATATGAGAATTATACATAATTGTGACATTATGTACATAATTTATGAACACTTTGAAAGAGAAGTATCTATGATGATAGTATTGTGCTAGTTTTATTGAAAGGATAACTGTGGTGATGCTTAAAGGTATGCTAACATATAACCTTACACATGAGTACGCATTAAAGGTATATGACTATGACAATATTTTTGTGTTGATTAAAAAGTTATTCTGATAAACACACCACGAAAATGATGTGAACGGTTTGCTCATGTATTTATATTCTAAGGTTGAAAGGTCATTCTCACCTAATCAATCTATGAGCTATATCATGGTATTGTTTTGGACTGAATGTTAAATCACTCTTTTATAAACATAAACTTAAGTTGAAATTCAACGGGAACTTAAATGGAATTATGCCTAGAATCGAGTGTATATCAGTATGAGATAGCAACTTTTACGCCAGTTAATCTGGCTTCCCAATGGGTTGTTTTTATGCATGTTTGTCTGGGTCCCAAGAATAGTCCATGAGATATAAACTTTTTACCTCATTTATATAGGGTTTCTAGTAGAAATAACCATATCTCATAACTATGTACCCACATAGGTATTTATCTAGTGGATCCACCTTATATAATAAACTTCATTTCTACCTTAGGCAAGTAGGATACCTCTTTTCAGTGTGGGGAAGTACATCGGATTCCGTGTATCCCAAATGGTCTATGTCGATTAAGGTTATTTCCCTTTATGAATAAGAACGCAAAACTAACAAGAACATCACTAATGTACTCTGTGTAACACCTTATAAATTCAAGACATGTTGTAAATCCTAAAATAGGTATCATAAGGTCTAAGTGCTGTTTTTAAGACAATTTTATTGAATATAGGTTGTTTAGGAAGTTTAAGAACCAAAACGTCCAAGAACGTCTATGACGTTCAAAAGTATGGTTCAAAAGGGTACTAGTGTGCCTTAGTTTATTTGACTAACTTTTAAGAGTAAAAATTTATGAAAATTGGTAAAAGGGTATCTAATATGTGTTTTAGCTATTTCATGGTTGAACTGTCTGAGTACGACTTCAAAAGGACCAACCAAGGGATGTTACGCAGGACCCTTGCATTTGAAGTTACACTGCCTGGGCAGTGAGCATCAACGCGACCACATACGGTGTATGTGTGGACTGATGGGGCATTGATGCCACCATCATCCAATACTTAGACATGTTAAGAAAGGCCCCTGCCTGCACAGTCTCTAAACTCATCGACGGAGTGCAGGACGAATGGGGTGATGGTCCGTAGGTTCACAAACGGCCCGTCGGCGGGGTTCGGTCTGTGAAGGGTGAGTTTTCTGCACGTTTTATATTAATTCATTTATTTAATAAGGTGGTTTAGGGGTTAGTTAGGGATTAAGGGGAGACTGATTAACTAACTAAAAATCAATTTAAAATCATCAAACCCAATTAAACTAATTAGAACTCTAAAACACAAACTCTCTTTGTTCTCTATTCTTTCTCTATCTACTTGAACTCACTATTTAAGAATAACATGATAAGGGTTGGGATGTAAAGGGACGAATCGACCATCAAATTGTCATAAAACATTAAGGTATGGGATCTAATTCACCTTTGAGACTGTTTCCTCAAATGGTTCCTTCAGAATGGATTTCAAAAGTTGAGTTTCCTTATGGGTTTCATCCAATTATGAAATTGAAGTTATGAATTGAGTTGTAGATGATTTATATAGTTTATATTGAATATATCAATGTGAATCTTAACTTGATTATGGTAATTGTTGATAGTTTGGTCAAAATTGAAACATGATGCTCAATCCCTAACCCTAGGTTGTAATCTTGACATATATTGTATTGTGATCATTCAATTGATTTGACTATTGATAAAATTATTACCCTATGGTTTTAATATGAATAAATTAAGATGAAATACAGGACTATCATGTTAGTTCTTGAGATGTGATTTAGGTTATGAAGTATATTGTGAAATTAGCATATGCTTGTCTTAAGTTATGGTGTAGTGTTGAATTCTTTTATAGAAATGCAATTGGCCTTATTATTTTATTGGTTATCATTGTGTGATGATGTTACTCCCCAAATTGGGTCGAGAAGGGTTGATGGTAAGACCTTGATGATGAACTATGAGGAAGACTTGGTAAGTCTTAGAATCTCTATCTTTACTTCCAATTGTGATTAATTGTGCTTAAGTCATGATGTAACATTGGAGTATGACTTATATTACGATGATAAGGTAGTATGATGTTGAATTTAAATGTATTGACTATGTTGTGAGGTTGATTAATGTGTATATGATATAAGGATGGTGAAAACTATTAATGTGCCTAATGCATTAACCTCACTTATATGAATTGTGATTAAAGGACTTATATAATTCTTATTGAGATATTGATGATGATGATTATTGTCAAGACCGCAAGTACACCCTAGAAGTTAGGGTATCCTTGTGTCTTCACACGGCAAATGAGAGTTCAAGATGTCGCATCTAAGCCTCTCGTATCATTCATTGCGTACTAAACATATTAAAAGAGGTAAGAATTTAGAACTTTCTTGACAAAATAAGAACTCTTTCTTAAACATTGCACAAGCGGAAGACTTTCATTTCAAACATTAAAATTTTACAACATCTACTTGAACCATGTAAACTTTAGAGTATACAATACTTGGGAACTATTCCCATACAAGACAATAAAATAAAGTCTATGACATAAGGGACATGTGGCTATTGTCCTCGAATCGATGAGGAGTCACCAATACTTCATATTCAAGGCTTAGAAACCTATACATCCTCCATGGCACATCAAGAATTCAAATTCCCAAAACTTTAGTAAAAAAGGGGAAAACAAGGGGTTAACACATTAGATGTGCTAAGTATGGAAACATGCAAAAACAATGAAAAAGGGCCATTTAGTAAATCACATGCTTTTCAGGAATTTCAATTAAAACATCATAATATTAGCATAAAAATAACATTTAACAACTTAGAAATACTTAATAAATCACTTAAGCCAATAATCACATTTTTTTAGAAACTTTACGATGTATTTAATTCACTGTTACAATGAAGTTCCTTCACTTCATTTTAGACACCCTTTAGCATGTAATCTTCTCACTCAAAGTCATCCCAAGATTCACTTAAGTCACACAAAGAGAGACCACCCATACACCCTCTCTACATGTGCCTAAATGACCCTCAATATTACTTATAATGAGTCACATACACAGTTATAAAACATCATAAACATCAACATAAAATTCTCCTACCAAATGTGATTTTAAGTCTAACTTGAGTGCGTTGTGAAGCGACCACCCATACAATACCTTACACACACACTGAAGAGATCTTATGGACTTCATAAGATAGAATCATTCCCACTTAACACATTAACATATAGATGATATGACATTCTCCATCCAAAGGCTATCGAAAGACTTACTTAAGTAAATCAAGAAGATAAAGTCCATGTGACCTCTTCAAGATAACCTATGTAATCCTTAGGTCTACCTAATACTTATATAATGTCTACATAATCAACCAACATCCCTAACTAGAGTCATTCTTAACACTTATCTAGGTAAGATAAGAAGTGACCATTCCCATATCCCCTTCACACCTTAACTAGACAACCCTTAATTACTCTAGATATGTACTACTTCATTTAACATACTTTCTTATCGTTAGTAATTATATTCATTAGTTAATTAAAAACATTCAACACAGAAAGGACATTCAAGTAATGGTCTTGAACAAGACCTAGGGACTCTTACTAACACCTTCAAAGCTTATTGTGTAATGTCTAGATAGCGTCTCATACCACCACCTAAACTTTATAAAACTTCTCTAAATCTAGTATGTATTCCATATGATTATAATAGGAAATAACCAACATATACCATGGTAGCAACTCATGGAATCCGGAGTTCTAACCTACTCTGAATAGGGTATTCTACTTGCCAAGGGTAGAACTAGGACAAATCCCATGTAGGCACATGGTTAAGGAATATGAAGAGCATGCTTTGTAATCTAGTTTCATACTTAACTAGAACTCTCCCCTTACCATACTCACTCGGTGCTAGCCTTCATTATCATGGGTAATTCACATTAAAGGTTCACACATGAGGGTTCAATAACAAGTTCATCACCCAATCACATTTACCCTACCAAAGAAAGGTCCACTAGGGCTACCTCACAATGAAGAAAAGAAGATCATTATGACTTTTCTAAGGATTTATATGATGTCATTCTAGCCAATCAACCTGAAGGTCATCATTCCTTTACTTGAAGGATGCCATTACAACTGTCGACTTCACCATACATAACCTTACCAATATGTTCAAGGTTTCACATAAAGGACCCTCTTAACATCATTGAAGCTCACATATCATTCATAAATTTAAGAATAAGGGACTTTAGCATCCTAAGTCAAAACATCACATATTCACAGTCATACAAGCATCAAGTAAGGGACGCAAGTCAACGAAGACAAGATGCCACATACTTCACCTTAACACATATTACTAGTCATTCTACAAGCACATAGGAATATCCATTTTCATATTTAAGTCATCCTAAACACTACCATATCATCATTAATATAACTATTATACACTCATATAGTCAAGTAGGAACAACCATGCATCAACCCTACGACCACATAAAAGCACATAGTCATAGTTGACATGATTTCCTAAAATACATAGAAAGAACATATACTTTCACATTGCTTCACAAATAGATAGATATAATCATACTTCACATAAAACACCTATACAAAACATCATAGTACTTCAAGTAGTTCCGACTAGGCCATGGTCATCGTATTGCATGAAGTAACGCCGACAAGGCCACATCAATTCACATAGCACCGCCACCATAAGTGGACCGTACCAATCACAACATAATTAAAGTATAATTAACATTAAATGAAATGAAATAGGGCATCATACCCCCACTCCATCTTACCACTTTGCTTTCAAGGCTAAATCATCCAACTCGATATCATAAGGCCCTTACCCAAGGCCATAACCAAAAATTCAATACAGTTATATCAATAATCAATGAAACTAGGTCAATTCATTACATACTTATAAATCTAATACAACCTAGACATCAATTGAATATAATTATTGCATCATTAAATAGCCCATAGAAATTTTCATTAGAAATCATAAGCCTTAGGTCAATATCAATTTATTAAGTATAACATTCAATAGATATAAGAATAATCAATACTCAATTGATGAAATTGAAACAGCCTATAAGCTAATTAATCCTAGTCGATACATGAAAAAGAAGCCCATAACATTCTACACATCAATTCATCAATGTCAAAGCATACTCATATAACCCATATTTTAGTCAAATTTCAGAGATATGTTAAGATCAAGGGTTCATGGAGAATTTCATTGGAAAACATCAATTATACATCAATTTCATCATATATAAACGTTTCAAAACCATTTATACAAGAACCCAAGAGTTAGAGTAGAAATTGGACTTTTTCATCTTTGAAATATAATATGAGGTGATAAAAAGCTTTAGATGAAGAACTCCCATACCTTATTTGAATAAACCATTGAAAATTGTAGAATAAATCCATTTAAGAACCATCTTCATGCTCCATTTTCACCTTGAGCTCTCATGGAGGTTTTCGGAGAAACTTTTGGAGGGAATAAATTTTTATTTAGGTGTTAGGGGTATAATGAGAATTTATTGACTTATATACTCCTAAAATTCACATAAACACTCACAACAACCTTCCAAAGAATTATAGGGGCTTGGGATGAATTTACAACCCCTCAACTTAATAAAAAGCTGCCAGAAAAACACACAGGCCAACGACGGATGCATCGACGGTCCGTGGTATCACCCACGCCCCAACGATGGGGGTCTTTTGGGTTTCCCCTGCAACTCTCCAACCTGAATGAGAAGTGGATTTATCGATTATACCCATCGAAGGTTCGTTTCCTGGTCGACTGACCATCGTTTGGGTGGTCGATTGCTGGTTCCTGGAAGTGTTGAGCTCCAAGGTTGGGGTCCTTCCTTAGGAACTCTTGAGGATCCTACATGAACTCTTGTGGATTTCCCCTGCAACTCCTCAACCAAATGAGTTTCATTCAAAACGAACACATAAAACTCTACGAAACATGCCTAGACATACAATGTCGTTTCAAGGCAAGCATTTTGAACGTCATGGACGTTTGACCTCCATACTTCACGAAACTTGACACACTACCTATAGAAACTATAATAATTAATTTAAAAACCTTATATCATCATAAGTCACATATAAACACATAAAACCGCATATGAGGCACTTATCTGACTTACTCGTCCAACGTCATTGTCGTCCCTTGATGTTTAACTTCAAACTACCTAAACTCTTAGATATTGCCTCAAACCCAGATTAAAAGCCATTTTATGACCTTAAAATATTATGACAACCATATTAGGCTCTTTTTTTACCTAAGTCATTTTCGGAGTCATATAATTATACAAGGGGTAGACCCTATAACCTAAACTAAGCTATGAGTGATAAATAAGGCGTAAAGACATTTCAAAAAGAGACTCTAGCTTAGCATTGAGTGAACTAGATTGAGGAGTGTCCCTTCCCACATAGGGAAGGTAGGAACACTACATTACTCTTGATATTTGAGAGAATACTAGGTAGTGGATCCACGTAGTTGTTATGTTTCATATTTTGGTACTACTTTGGAAAGTAGTCCGCCTTCTTTAGGTGTGGACTTTTATGACACCGATTTCCACACTAGATCATGTGATCTATGTAGGTTAGGGAAAGATGTTCCCAAAAGGTAAAATGAATTAAAGGACTTTAACTCTAACTTGGATAACCTAGGAGGTCTAGCTTTATCTAGGCAGGGGTATGGGACTCTACCTAAACGTTGCACTAATTAGCCTTGAGGGGAGTCTTAGGAGGAGGCTCTTATATATGTTTTTGCTTGTGTATGCGCATAAGGTTTCATACTTAGTACATGTGGAGTACTAGACCCATTTTCTTCCCTGTTCCCAAACATTTTAGGTTCTAGTCATTGAAGAGTTTGGAAGGCGACATTGTTGAAAACTTGGATTGTTAATTTCATCCAAGTAAGGTAGTTTCACAACTTCCGAGCCAATGCCACTATCTAGCTTACGAACTTGTTATGAGCTTAGAGACTCTTTCATTTCTTTCCTTTTCAATTGAGCACTATACTTTTGTATGATCTAGATATGGTCTTGTTGAATTGACGTAAGGGCTATTGCCCATATTGTGATAATTGTTTAGATGGTATTATATGAGACAAGCTTTGAGACTATTTTTCTATCTTATATATGTATATGTCTAATAAAAGTAGAAGGATATGTAATACTTCCATATGAAGGGTCTACGTATACTCGATACGACTATTTATTATGTATATGTAGAGGTCTATCTAAACCTACAAGTAGTTGTAATGAATTTTTTATATTTTTCTGCATTTTAAACCTATGAATGTGATGACATGAAACTAAGAGGCTAGTCTTAGTCTTTCAAAAGGACGACGATACGACTTACATCTAGCGGGTAAATCCGGATGTGACAAACTTGGTACCAGTGCATGAGGTTAATTATCGTTGAGTAATGTCTCTCTCGCTACCACGTCTATGTAGGTATGTATTAATAGTTGTGAAGTACCACACTTAAAGTAGGAACCTATATGATGCTTGGGACTCACTCTCTTTCTTGGAAATCTTATATCGTGCCGATAGAGAATACTTATGGTGTAAGTTTGCATGTAATACTATTGTTGTGCTTATTGTAAGCATGAACACTCAAAGGAATGCGGCTCAAAGACTTGAAGAGGAAATTGCCAATGCGGGAGATCCTCCCCGTTGTGAGCAAGTTTCTCCACTTGAAGAAGATGTTAATGTGGAGCAAGCTCCGGTTAGTCCTCCACCTGTGATGAATGCACATATAAAGGCGACCCTCATTCAATTAGCTCAAGCCGCCACTGTACAAGCCCAAGATATGATGGACCAAGCCAACTGGGAGGTGGTTCCCCATCCTCATCAAAAAGTCACTACTATGGCTTCCCGTCTAAAGGACTTCACTCTAATGAACAATCCTACTTTCCACGGGTCTTAGGTTGATGAAGACCCCCCAAGAATTCATCGATGAAGTCTCTAACATACTTTTGTCTGAGAGTTTTTCCTCAAGTGAAAAGGCCGAGTTGGCCAAATGTCAACTCAAGGACGTGGCGCAAGCTTGGTATGTGAAACAAAGGGATAATAGGCCATTGAGGGGTGGTCCAGTGAGTTGGGAGATCTTTAGGGCAGCTTTTCTAGATCGGTTCTTCCCTAGGGAGACGAGGGAGGAAAAAGTGGTAGAGTTCATCAACCTTTGCCAAGAAGTAAGTACTGTCCATGAGTACTCTTTGGAATTCATTAAGTTTTCCAAATATGCTCTTTCTTTGGTCTCCGATCGTAGAGACGAAATGAGTCATTTTATGATGGGGGTGTTGGAGGACTTAAACGAGGAGTGCCATTCAGCCATGCTACATTAAAACATGAACATTTCCCGTCTTATACTGCATGCAAAAAGGGTAGAGGAGGCAAGGTCTAATAGAAAAAGTAGAGATGCTAAAAGAGCAAAATCATATGATGGAGGTTCTTCAAGGAATATGCTTGAAATACAAGACAAGCCTAGATATAAGAAGCGGCTTTCTAATCAAGTCCCGTCCAAATTCCCAAAATCTAGTGGTGATAGGGTGTCTAACCCTAAATCAATAAGGGAAAAGGTACTAATTTCACCAATCAAGAAGTCAACTTGTGGATAGTATGGTAAAAAGCACTATAGTGATTGCCTTAAGGGGATGAATAATTGCTTTAGTTGTGGCAAGAGTGGTCACAAGATGAGAGATTGTCTAAACATGAAGAGTCAAGACAAGGGTAGTGATAAAGCTCAAACAAGTTGTTTTAGTGATGCTCCAAAGAAGAACCGATCTATGCTCTCCTCTCTAGGGGTAAGTAGGAGACTTCTCCCAACGTGGTGACCGGTATGTTGAAAGTCTTCTGTATTGATGTATATGTCTTACTTGATCCCGGAGGTAATTTATCATTTTTTAAACCTCAAGTAGCCAAAAAGTTTGATATTTTACACGATATTTTGCATGAACCTTTTATAGTGCATACTCCGGTGGGTGAGTCGGTTGTTTCAAAAAGAGTGTATAGTAATTTCCCAATAATGTTGCCCAATAGACTTTCTTATGTTTATCTAGCTGAACTCGATATGCTTGATTTTGATTTTATATTGGGTGTGGATTGGTTTCATGCATGTTTTGCCTCCATTAGTTGTAAGATAAGAGTGGTAAGGTTTAATTTCACAAATGAACCCGTTGTAGAGTGGAAGAGGGGAAATTCTATTCCTAGAGGTCGTATCGTTTCTTGTCTAAAAAAATGCAAAATGATCTCAAAAAGTTGTCTATATCATATTGTAAGAGTCCAAGATCTAGACTCTGAAGTTCCTCCCATTGAGTCGGTCCCCGTAGTGAGTGAGTTTCCGGAGGTCTTTCCTAATGACCTTCCATGTATTCCTCCTAAATAGGAAATTTACTTTGGCATTGATTTGTTACCAGGTACCAATCCCATATCAATTCCTCCCTATTGGATGGATCTTTCCGAATTAAAGGAGTTGAAAGCTCAACTCAAGGATTTACTAGCTAAGGGTTTTATAAGGCATATTATTTCTCCATGGGGTGCTCCAGTTTTGTTTTTGAAGATGAAGGATGAATCCTTGAGATTGTTTATCTATTACCACCAACTCAACAAGGTCACCATTTAGAATAAGTACCCTCTCCCTCGGATTGATGACTTGTTTGATCAACTCAAAGGGGCGAGCTACTTTTCTATGGTAGACTTGAGGTTGGGCTATCACCAAGTCAGGTTAGAGGTGGGGGTATACCAAAGATTGCTTTTTGAACTCGGTATGGGCACTATGAGATATTGGTAATGTATTTTGGTCTCTCTTATTCTCCGGCGGCATTTATGGACCTAACGAATAGTAGTGTTTCTAAATTACCTAGATTCATTTGTCATTATCTTCATTGACGATATCGTCGTACATTCAAATAATGAGGGAGATCATATGGGTCATTTGAGGGTGGTATTGCAAACCCTTAGAGAACATCAATTGTTTGCCAAATATAGAAAGTGTGAGTTTTGGTTGAGGTCGGTGACATTTTTTGGGCACATCATCTCTAGTGAGGGAGTTGAGGTAGACCCAAGGAAAATGGAGGCAGTGAAGAATTGGCCTAGACCTTTGACTCCAATTGACATTAGGAGTTTCTTGGGTTTAGTGGGTTATTATCGGAGGTTCATGGATGGTTTGGTATCCATTGCATATCCCTTGACGACTTTGACCCAAAAGTATAAGAAATTTGAGTGGTCGGAGGCATGTGAGAAAAGTTTCTAATTGTTGAAAGATAGGCTTACTTACACTATGGTATTGAAATTTTCGGAGGGTACAAAGGGGTTTGTTGTGTATTGTGACGCATCTCGAATGGGTTTGGGGTGTGTGCTTATGCAACAAGAGAAGGTGATAGTCTATGCCTCTAGGTAACTTAAGGTACATGAGAGAAACTATCCCACTCATGAACTTGAACTAGCAGCCGTGGTGTTTGCCTTGAAAATTTGGAGGCATTACTTGATTCGGGTTCATGTTTATGTCTTTACCAACCATAAGAGTCTTTAATATGTGTTTACCCAAAAGGAGTTGAAACTCCGACAAAGAAGGTAGTTAGAGTTATTGAAAGATTATGATATGGGTATCCTCTATCACCCTTTAAAGACAAATGTGGTTGACGATTCCCTAAGTCGTATGACTATGAGTAGTGTGTACCATATTGATGAAGCTAAGAAAGACCTAGCAAAGAAAGTTCATAGTTTGGCTAGGTTGGGTTGAGGTTGGAAGGTTCTCCGAATAGGCGTGCAATAGTTGATCATAATGTCGAGTCATCTCTAGTGGTTGAGGTGAAGTCCAAACAACACCTTGATCAAGCATTAATGGAGTTGAAAGAATCAGTTCTCGGCAAGTTGAATGAATCATTCTCCTTTGGGGGGATGGTGTGTTAAGGTACCAAGGGAGATTGTGTTTTCGATGTAGATAGGTTGAGGGATCGGATTATAGAAGAAGCACATGGGTCCCTCTACTCAATTCATACGGGTATGACAAAAATGTACCACGATCTAAGAGAGATATATTGGTGGGAAGGTTAATAAGGGACATAGCGGAGTTTGTTGCCAAGTGTCCGAATTGCCAACAATTAAAGGCCGAACGCAAAAAGCCGGGTGGCTTACTACAAGAGATCCAAATTCCTACTTGGGAGTGGGAAGACATAAATAGGGAATTTGTAGTAGGTTTACCTGGACCAAAAGTCATATTACTCCATATGGGTGGTTGTGAATCGATTAACTATGTCCACTAATTCTATTCCTATTAAGTCTACATATTCGGTGGAGGATTGTACAAGAATATTCCTAGATAAGATTGTGTGACGCCATGGTATTTCATTATCCATCATATCTTATAGGGCCGCATAATTCACATTTATATTTTGGAGATCATAAAAAAAAAGGGTTGGGTACTACGGTAAAATTGAGCATCTCTTTTCATCCCCAAACGGATGGTCAAGTGGGGCATACTATACAAACCCTTGAAAATATACTTAGGGCGTGAATTATTGATTATAAAGGGAATTGGGATAAACATTTGTCGTTTGTGCAGTTTGCCTATAATAATACTTTTCATTCATCCATTTCCATGGCTCCTATTAAGCCTTGTATGGTAGGAGGTGTAGGTCTCCTATTGGAAGGTTTGAAGTGGGTGATCATTCGTTTCTCAGTCGCCTGTTTATTTATAAGACTTTGAAAAAGGTTAAATTTTAGGATATAATCCACACACACACTTGATTATTGAAGAACACAAGAACTTTCTAGAGAGAGAAAAGAGAGACCAAGAGAAACAAAGAGAGAAACCAATATTTTGTGGTAACACCTTAGAGTAAACTTCCATGGTGGTGGGTTATATATATTAATAAATTAGAGTATTTTTTGTTAAAGATAATAAATGGATAATTAATAGTACAACCTAAAATGTATAATTCGGCATAGACATCATCCCATATATTCATTTATTCTTTATTCCTACATACAAAATGTCACCAACAGAGTTAAAAGAGCAATTGAAAGAATTTTTAGATAAAGTCTTAATACGACCAAGTGTCTCACCTTGGGTCGCTCCAATCTTGTTTTTTAGGAAGTAGGATGGTCTCTTAGGATGTCTGTAGACTACCATCAGTTGAATACATATAAGATGACAATCACGAATAAATATCTTTTCCAAGGATAAATAATCTATTCGATCAACTTCCGGGTGCTTCTTGTTTTTCCAAGATTGACCTTAGATAAGTCTATCATCAGTTGAAGGTAAGAGAATGTGATATTCCAAAGACATCTTTTAGAACAAGGTATGAGCATTATGAATTTTCTGTTATGTCCTTTGGCTTGATCAAAGCACCTGCAGCGTTCATGGATCTTAGGAAAAGAGTTTTCAAACCTTTCTTACATATGTTTGTAATGGTCTTATGATAGGATTGAATCCACACACACACACTTGATGAATGAAGAACACAATAACTTTCTAGAATGAGAGATGAGAGACCAAGAGAGAGAAGGAGAGAAACCAATATTTCATGGTAACACCCTGTGAGTAAACTTCCACGGCGATGGGGTATATATATTAATAAATCAGAGTATTTTTTGTTACAGATAATAAATAGTACAGTCTAAAATTTAGAATTTGGCACAGACATCATCCCATATATTCATTCTATCTTTATTCCTACATACAGAATGGCACCAACATAGTTAAAAGAACTAAAAAAGAAATTGAAAGATCTTTTAGATAAAGGCTTCATACAACAAAGTGTCTCACCTCGGGGCGCTCCAATCTTGTTTGTTATAAAGAAGGATGGTCCTTTCGATGTGTGTAGACTACCATAAGTTGAATACATATAAGGTGACAATCACGATAAATATCCTCTTCCAAGGATAGATTATCTCTTTCATCAACCTTGCGGGTGCTTCTTGTTTTTCCAAGATTGACCTCAGATCAGGTTATCATTAGTTGAAGGTAAGGGAATGTGATATTCCAAATACACAAGGTATGGGCATTATAATTTTTTGTTATATCCTTTGGTTTGATCAAAGCATTTGCAGCGTATATAGATCTTAGGAACACAGTTTTCAAACCTTTCTTAAATCTGTTTGTCATGGACTTCATGTTAGGATCAAATCCACACACACACACTTTATAAATGAAGAACACAGAACTAATTGGAGAGAGAGATGAGAGACCTAGAGAGAGAAAGAGGGAAACCAATATTTAATGGTAACACAGCGTGCGTAAACTTCCAGGGCGGTGGGGTATATATATTAATAAATTAGACTGTTTTTGTTCATAGAGAATAAACAGTAAAGCCTAAATTTTAGAACTCGGCGTAGACATTATCCCATTTATTCATTTTATCCTTATTCCTACGTACAAATGGCACCAACAGAGTTAAAAGATCTTAAAGAACAATTGAAAGATTTTTTAGATAAAGGCTTCATACGAGCAAGTGTCTCACCTTAGGGCGCTCCAGTCTTGTTTTTTAGGAAAATGAATGGTCCCTTAGGATGTGTGTAGACTACCATCAGCTGAATACATATAAGGTGACAATCACGAAAAAATATCCTCTTCCAAGGATATATGATCACTTCAATCAACTTCTGGGTTCTTCTTGTTTTTCGAAGATTGACCTCAGATCAGGATATCATCAGTTGAAGGTAAGGGAATGTGATATTCCAAATACAAGTTTAAGAACAAGATGTGGACATTAGGAATTTTCTGTTATATCCTTTGGTTTGATCAAAGCACCTGCAGCGTTCATTGATCTTACTAGTAGAGTTTTCAAACTATTCTTAGACCTGTTTGTCATGGTCTTCATTAAGGATCGAATCGACACACACACTTGATGAATGAAGAACACAAGAAATTTCTATAGAGACAGATGAGAGACCTAGAGAGAGAAAGAGAGAAACAAATATTTCGTGGTAACACCACATGAGTAAACTTCCACGGCGGTGGGGTATATATATTAATAAATCAGAGCACTTTTTGTTACGGAGAATAAATGGAAAATAAATACTAGATCATAAAATTTTTATAATGCG
This sequence comes from Solanum corneliomulleri, assembly GCA_027704805.1. Taxonomy (NCBI): domain Eukaryota; kingdom Viridiplantae; phylum Streptophyta; class Magnoliopsida; order Solanales; family Solanaceae; genus Solanum; species Solanum corneliomulleri. Next base: position 32,612,474 of record JAKWIY010003060.1, on the reverse strand, counting down.
ACATAGATACCATCCCATATATTCATTTTATCTTTATTCCTACATACATAATGTCACCAACAGAGTTAAAAAATCTAAAAGAGTAATTAATAGATTTTTTAGATAAAGGCATTATACGACCAAGTCTCTAACCTTGGGGTGCTCCAGTCTTGTTTGTAATGAGAATGATGGTCGCTTAGGATGTGTGTAGACTACCATCAATTTAATACATATAAGGCGACAATCACGAATAAATATCCTATTGCAAGGATAGATGATCTCTTCGATCAACTTACAGTGATTCTTGTTTTTCCAACATTGACCTAAGATCAGGCTATCATCAGTTGAAGGTAAGGGAATGTGATATTCCAAAGACATCTTTTAGAACAAGGTATGAACATTATGAATTTTCTGATATGTCCTTTGGTTTGATCAAAGCACCTGCAGTGTTCATGGATCTTAGGAAAATAGTTGTCAAACCTTTCTTGCATATGTTTGTCATGGTCTTCATGTTAGGATCGAATCCACACACACACACTTGATGAATCAAGAACACAAAAACTTTCTAGAGAAAGAGATGAGAGACCAAGAGAGAGAAAGAGAGAAACCAATATTTCGTGGTAACACCCCGTGAGTAAACATCCACGGCGATGGGGTATATATATTAACAAATTAGAGTATTTTTTGTTACAGAGAATAAATAGTACAGCCTAATATTTTGAATTCGGCATAGACATCATCCCATATATTAAATTTATCTTTATTCCTAAATACAGAATGGCACCAATTGAGTTAAAATAGCAATTAAAAGATTTTTTAGATAAAGGCTTTATATCACCAAGTGTCTCACCTTGGGGCGCTCCAATCTTATTTGTTAGGAAGAAGAATGGTCGCTTAGGATGTGTGTAGACTACCATCAGATGAATACATATAAGGTGACAATCATGAATAACTATCCTATTCCAAGGACAGATGATCTCTTCGATCAACTTCCTGGTGCTTCTAGTTTTTCCAAGATTGACCTCAGATCAGGCTATCATCAGTTGAAGGTAAGGGATTGTGATATTCCAAAGACAACTTTTAGAACAAGGTATGGACATTATGAATTTTCCTTTATGTCCTTTGGTTTGATCAAAGCACCTGCAGCGTTCGTGGATCTTACGAACAGTGTATTCAAACCTTTCTTAGATCTGTTTGTCATGGTCTTCATGTTAGGATCGAATCCACACACACACACATGATGAATGGGGAAAACAAAGACTTTCTAGAGAGAGAGATGACAAACCTATAGAGAAAAATAAAGAAACCAATATTTCGTGGTAACACCCCATGAGTAAACTTCCATGGCGTTGGGGTATATTTATTTGTAAATAAGACTATTTTTTGTTACAGATAATAAATGGAGAATAATTATTACAACCTAAAATTTAGACATAGACATCATCCCATATATTCATCTTATCTTTATTCCTATATACAGAATGGCACCAACTGAGTTAAAAGAGCTAAAAGAGCAATTGAAAGATTTTTAAGATAAAGGCTTCATACGACCAAGTGTATCACCTTGGGGCGCTCCATAATTGTTTGTTAGGAAGAAGGATGGTCCCTTAGGATGTGTGTAGACTACCATTAGCTGAATACATATAAGGTGACAATCACGAATAAATATCCTCTTCTTAGGATAGATGATTTCTTCGATCAACTTTTGGGTGCTTCTTGTTTTTCCAAGATTGACCTCTGATCAGGATATCATCAGTTGAAGGTAAGGGAATGTGATATTCCAAAGACAACTTTTAGAACATGGTATGGGCATTATGAGTTTTCTGTTATGTCCTTTGGTTTGATCAAAGCACCTGCAGCGTTCATGTATCTTACGAACACAGTTTTCAAACCTTTCTTAGATCTATTTGTCATGGACGTCATGTTAGGATCAAATCCACACACACACACTTGATGAATGAAGAACACAAGAACTTACTAGAGAGAGAGATGAGAGACCTAGAGAAAGAAAGAAAGAAACCAATAATTCGTGTTAACACCCCGTGAATAAAATTCCATGGCTGCGGGGTATATATATATATTAATAAACCATAGTATTTTTGGTTACGGAAAATAAGTAGTACATCCTAAAATTTAGAATTCAGCATAGACATCATCCCATATATTCTTTTTATCTTTATTCCTACATACAGAATGGCACCAACATTGTTAAAAGATCTAAAAGAGCAATCAAAATATTTTTTAGATAAAGGCTTCATATGACCAAGTGTCTCACCTTGGGGCGCTCCAGTCTTGTTTGTTAGGACGAAGGATGGTCCCTTAGGATGTTTATAGACTACCATCAGCTGAATACATATAAGGTGACAATGACGAATAAATATCTTCTTCCAAGGATAGATGATCTCTTCGATCAACTTACGGATGCTTCTTATTTTTCCAAGATTTACCTCAGAATAGGCTATCATAAGTTGAAGGTAAAGGAATGTGATATTCCAAAGACAACTTTTAGAACAAGGTATGGGCATTATAAATTTTAAGTTATGTCCTATGGTTTGATCAAAGCACCTTCATCGTTCATGCATCTTACGATCAGAGTTTTCAAACCTTTCTTAGATTTGTTTATCATGGTTTTCATGTTAGGATCGGATCCACACACACAGACTTGATGAATGAATAACACAAGAACTTTCTAGAGAGAGAGAGATAAGAGACCTAGAGAAAGAAAGAGAGAAACCATTATTTCATGGTAACACCCCGTGAGTAAACTTCCACGGCGGTGGCGTGTATATATTAATATATCAGAGTATTTTTTGTTAATGAGAATATATGGAGAATAAATAGTACAACTTAAAATTTAGAATTCCGCATAGACATCATCCCATATATTCATTTTATCATTATTCCTACATACAGAATGGCACAAACAGAATAACAGAGCTAAAAGAGCAATTGAAAGATTTTTTAGATAAAGGCTTCATACGACCAAGTGTCTCACCATGGGGCGCTCTAGTCTTGTTTGTTAGCAAGAAGGATGGTCCCTTAGAATGTGTGTAGACTACGATTAGTTTAATACAAATAAGGTTACAATCATGGATAAATATCCTCTTCCAAGGGTAGATTATCTTTTCGATTAACTTCCGGTGCTTCTTGTTTTTCCATGATTGACCTAAGATCAGGCTATCATTAGTTGAAGGTAAGGGCATATCATATTCGAAAGACAACTTTTAGAACAAGGTATGGGCATTATAAATTTTCTGTTATGTCATTTTGTTTGATCAAAGCACCTGCAGCGTTCATGGATCTTACAAACAGAGTTTTAAAACCTTTCTTAGATCTGTTTTTCATGGTCTTCCTGTTAGGATTGAATTCACACACAGACACTTGATGAATGAAGAACCGAAGAACATTCTAGAGAGAGAGATTAGAGACCTAGAGAGAGAAAGAGAGAAACCATATTTCGTGGTTACACCCCGTGAGTAAACTTCCAAGGAGGTGGTGTATATATATATTAATAAATCATAGTATTTTTGTTACAGAGAATAAATAGAGAATAAATACTACAACATAAAATTTAGAATTTTGGCGTAGACCTCATCCCCGATATTCAGTTTATCTTTATTCTTACGTAATGAATGAAACCAACAAAGTTAATAGAGCTAAAAGAGCATCTGAAAGATTTTATAGATAAAGGCTTCATACGACCAAGTGTCTCACCTTGGAGAGCTCCATTGTTATTTGTTAGGAAGAAGGATGGTCCCTTAGGATGTGTGTAGACTACCATAAGTTGAATACATGTAAGGTGACAATCACGAATAAATATCCTCTTCCAGGATAGATGATCTCTTCGATCAACTTCCGGGTGCTTCTTGTTTTTCCAAGATTGACCTCAGATCAGGCCATCATTATTTGAATGTAAGGGACTGTGATATTCCAAGGACAGCTTTTAGAACATGGTATGGGAATTATGAATTTTCTGTTATCTCCTTTGGTTTGATCAAAGCACCTGCAATGTTCATGGATATCACGAACAAGTTTTCAAACCTTTCTTAGATCTGTATGTCATGGTCTTCATGTTAAGATCGAATCCACACACACATACTTGGTGAATGAAGAACACAAGAACTTTCTGGAGAGAGAGATGAGAGACCTAGAGAGATAAAGAGAGAAACCAATATTTCATGCTAACACCCCGTGAGTAAGCTTCCACGGCGTTGGGGTACATGTATTAATGAATAAGAGTATTTTTGGTTATAGAGAATAAATGGAGAATAATTAGTACAGCCTAAAAGTTAGATTCGGCATAGACATTAATATATGAAAGTACATCAAATATTAATCAGGCTCCACAACCTAACATTCATATCATAAGGAACCATTGCAAATGGCCTATAATATGCAAAAGTCGCATGCCGATCATTGGAGAAGGGATTTGAAGTTTGAAGAAAGTGACAAGGTGTATATGAAAATTTTACCAACGAAAGGGGTGTTTATATTTGGCAAGAGAGGGAAGTTGAGTCCTCGTTATGTGGGTACTATGAAATCTTGCAAATGGTTTGATAGGTTGTCTATGAGTTGAAACTTCCTATTGAATTGGCTTCGGTTCGTTCGGTTTTCCATGTTTCTATGTTTAAGAGGTGTATCGGTGATCCCGAGTCTATTCTTCCTATTGAGGGTCTTGGTGTCAAGGATAACCTCTCTTATGAGGACTTTCCGGTTCAAATTCCTTATAGGAAAGTCAAGAAGTTGAGGAATAAAGAGGTTGTTTCTGTAAAGGTGTTATGGAAGAATAACCTAGTTGGGGGTGCAACATGGGAGGCCGAGGCTAACATGAAGTCTTGTTACCCTCATCTTTTTCATAATTTGGGTTAGTCATTCTTTTTTATTAAATAAATATGACCATGAATTGAAGTTTCTTGATTTTTGGTGAAGTCTTGAAAAAATATGCATTTTTGACGTTGCATTACAGTGAAGTAGTACCTCTAAAACTTGAAGTTTGCCTTTTTTTGTTTATTTGAGTTATATTGTGCATTTTGGTATGGTGTGTCTTTATGAAATGATATGTAGCATGTTGTTAAGTTGAACTTTGTTCTAATTGACTCATGTAATGTATGTTAAGCTCATGTGTTATGAGAAGAAAATACCTCGTGATAAAGTGTTTTGAGCCTTATGTGTGAATTTTGCCTTGTTTAAAAGACATGATTTATGTTGATTAGATATTGTTTATTGGTTGTGCTGAATAGTCTTGAGGCTATTCGTTCCTTCAAAAGAGTTTTGGTGTCATTTGGGATCGAATGTTCCTAGGGGGGATAATATAACACCTTCAAAATTCAAGACATGTCGTAAGGCCTAACGTAGATATCATTATGTTGAACTACTATTTTTAAAAATATTTTATAGAATTTAAGTCATTTAGGAAGTTTAAGAACTAAAACTTCCAAGAACGTCCCTAACGTCCGGAAGTAAGGTTCAAAAGGGTACTAGTGTACCTTAGTCTATTTGACTAACTTTTAAGAGTCGGAAATGTATGAAAATTTTTAAAAAGGTATATAATTGGTGTTTGAGTTGTTTTATTGTTGAAACGTCAGGGTATGAATCCCCAAGGACCAACAAACGACCCTTGAGAATGATCCTTGAGTTTGAAGAAATACTGCCTAGGTAGTAAGCATCGACGGGACCACCTACGGTCCGTGTGTGGACTGACGGGGCGTCGATGCCACCTTTGTCCCATACTTAGCAAGGTTGAGGAAGGTCCCCACCTTCAGAGTCTCTGAACTCATCGACAGAGTGTAGTATGGAGGGGTGAGGGTCCGTAGGCTCACAAATGTCTCGTCGGCGGGGTTCTGTCTCTGTAGGGTTAGTTTTCTGCACATTTTTATATTAATCAATGTAATTAATTAGGTGGTTTACGGGTTAGTTAGGATTAAGGGGAGACTAATTAACTAAATGAAAACCCATATAAAATCCCCAACCCTGATTAAACTAATTAACCAACTTAAAACCTTTATAAAATCCCCAACCCCGATTAAACTAATTAGAACTCTATAACACAAACCCTCTTCATTCTCTCTTCTTTCTCTCTCTACTTGAACTCATCATTGAAGAATATCAAGGATAAGGTTTTGGGGGATGGAAAAGGACGAATCCACCATCAACTTTTCATAAAAAACATTAAGGTATGGGATCTAATTCACCTTTAAAACGATTTCCTCAAAGGGTTCCTTCAAAATGGATGTCAAAAGTTGTTTTTCTTATGGGTTTCATTTAATTACGAAATTGAAGTTATGAGTTGATTTGTTGATGATTTCTTTAGTTTATATTGAATAGATTAACATGAATATTAACTTGATTATTGTAATTGTTGATGGTTTGTTCTAAATTGAAGAACACGATCTTCAATCCCCAACCCTCGGTTGTGATCTTAACCAATATTGTATTGTGATAATTCAATTGATTTTATTATTGATTAGATTACTATCTTATGGTGTTAATATGAATAAATTATGATGATTATAGTCCTATCATGTTAGTTCTTGAGATGTGATTTAGGTTATGAAGTATATTGTGAAGTTAGCCTATGTACTTGTCTTAAGCTATAGTCTAGTGTTGAATTGTGTTATAGAGATGATATTGGCCTTGTTATCTTATTGACTATCATTGTGTGATGATGTTACTCCAAAAATTGGGTTGAGTTATGTGTTGATGGTAAGATCTAGATGATGAACTATGAGGAAGACTTGGTAAGTTTGAGAATCTCTATTTTTACTTCCAATTGCGATTAATTGTGTTTAAGTTATGATGTTACTTTGGAGTATGCTTTATACTATGATGATATGGTTGTATGATGTTGAATTGAAAATGTCTTGACTATGTTGTGAGCTTGATTAAGGTGAATGTGATATAAGGATGCTGAAAAATATCATTGTGCCTTGATATGCTATGAAATGCTAATGTGTTAACCTCGTTTATATGAATTGCGATGAAAGGATACTCATACAATTCTTATTGAGCTATTGGTGATGATGATTATACAAAGGGTAGACCCTATGACCTATACTAAGATATGATTGATAATTAAAGGCTTAAAGACATTTAAAAAATGGACTCTATCTTAGCAACGACTGAACTAGATTGAGGAGTGTTTCTTCCAACATAGGGAAGGTAGGAACGCTACATTACTCTTGAGATTGGGGACTATAATTCATGGCGTTTAAAGAGGTTCACTACTATATATACTAGTTCTGGAGGTTCATTACTATATATCCTACTTCTTGAACTATGTTTCCCCCATAGGAATACTAGCTAGTGGATCTACGTAGTTGCTATGTTTTGGTACTACCTTGGCAAGTAGTCCGCCTTCTTTCGGTGTAGGGTTTTTCTATATCAGATTCCACACTAGGTCATGTGGTCTATGTCGGTTAGGGAAATAGGTTCCCAAAAGGTAAAATGAATTAAAGGACTTGAACTCTAACTTGGATAATCTTCGAGGTTTAGCTTAGTCTAGGTAGGGGTATGGGACTCTACCTAAACATTGCACTCGTTATCCTTGAGGGGAGTCTTAGGAGGAGATTCTTATATATGTTTATGCTATGATAATATATTATATGTACATGATAACCTTGGAACATTGTTGATACTATACGTTGATTTGTTCACTTATGACTATGCCTTGGGTTATAATGTTAACATAAGATGAAATATAAATCTAAATGTTATGTTATGTGAAGTTCGACATTGGTTATGGTTTCTTTTTGAGGATTCTTTATTGCGAGAGGTTATGGGGCTTTGCTTTGTCATTTAATAGTTTAAATTGCTAAAGATTCATGAGTAGTTGCCTTGCTTGGTATGATAAGATTGACTCTTATTCATTCTTTTGATGTTATTTCTTGATGATAGGGTTGTAGTAAATCATGATTTCATGTATGTCTGAATATGTATTACTTGTTGGGTTAGTAAGTATATTTGGTTGGTTCATATGACTTGCTTAGCTTTGTATTATGTTTCTAAAAGGGTAAAATGGCATGTTTTAACTATAAATCGCTTTTTAACTTGTTTTGCTTGTATATGTTCATAAGGTCTCATAATTGGTAAATGTGGAGTACTAACCCCATTTTCTTATATTTTTCCAAACATTTTAGGTTTGATTCGTTGAAGAGTTTGGAAGGCGACATTGTTGAAGACTCGAATTGTTTATTTCATACAAGTAAGGTAGGTTCTCAACTTCCGAGGGCAATGCCACTATCTAGCTTACGGACTTTTTATGAGCTTAATGACTCTTTCATTTCATTCCTTTTCAATTGAGTACTATACTTTTGTATGACCTATATGTGGTCTTTTTGAATTGATGTAAGGGATATGCCCATATTGTGATAATCGTTTAGATGGAATGATATGAGACAATCTTTGAGACTATTTTGCTATCATATATATATGTATGAGCAATAAAATTAGAAGGCTATGTAATATTCCTATATGAAGGTTCTATGTATACTGGATGTGACTATATATTATGTGTATGTAGAGGTCTATGTAAACCTCCAAGTAGTTTTAATGAAAGTTTTAATTTTTTATGCATTTTTGACCTATGAATGTAATGACATGAGACTAAGAGGTTAGTACTAGTCCATAAAAAGGACGACGACGCCGATTACGTCTAGGCGGTAAATCTTGATATTACACTGTGGTTCCTCAATTTGTTTTCTTAGTATGAATTGGGTGTGTGACTTCATTCATTCATTTCCAAATACGCTTTGAGAGTGGTCGTGGTATGTTTCTATTATGATATGATGATTTATGAGTTAATGCATGTTTTATATGAATTATCAACATTAATGTAAACTACACTTATGACTTCTTAAGGAGGTATACTTAGAGTGAGTGGGGGTGTGAGACTTCATTCATTCATAGCACAAGAAGGCTTAGGAACGCGTTAATGTGTTGTTTACTTATGCTATGGAGATATATGAATCTATGCATGTATGATAAAGATTGTTACTAAGAGTGGCTTTCGTTGTTATAATTTTTGAATCTGAATGTTTCGTTGTTTATGAGTATTAAATATATATGAGATCATAGCATGATATATATGAGCATGGTGGCTTAAAAGTTGTACGTAGTGGAGATCGGATTATGGGATATTATTAATGCATTGCACAAGTATAACTTAGGATTTATTATGTAATGGTTCTATTATGATGAGATGGTTTTGGTATTTAAGTATGTATGTGAACTGTGTCATATGATGATTGGGGTATGCATTATGTTTATGTTGGAGGTTTTGGTTTTGATTATTGATGTACCGTGGTTTCACGGTATTTTCATTGTTTTTTCCTTAAGTTTAGTGTGTGTCCAAAAGGCTTTTTGTATTGATTTTTATGTAAGTTTCTCCTTATTTGCAGGAAATCTGTCCAAAGATGAACGCGGAAGTTTGTGAGCGAGAAATGCAGAAGAGACCATCTACAGAGCTTAAAGCGGTCCGTCGAGTTTGTGACTGTCCGTAGGTGGCATCGTAGTGAGGAGAAAAGCTGCTGAAGGAAGATAGGGAAGTCTTACGTAGTTTGGGATTATGGAAGTCCATGACAGACAGTCATAGCCATGACGGTCCGTCATAGCCTCGACGGTCCGTCCTGATGGTTCGTCGTAATGATCAGAGAGTAGTCCGTATAACTAAATTCCAATAAGTTAATGTATTATGGAATGGAGACCCTCGACGGAACGTTGTGCTTGGAATGGTCCATCATACGTGTTCGTTGAGAGTAATGAAGAAAGCAGAAGAAGAATTTGTGAAGTTTTGGACGACAGAGGCTATGATGGCCCGTCGTGACCATTACGGTCTGTCACTAGGTCCGTCAACTCAGACGTGTTTGACAGATTTTAAGTAATTAGAATCTTTCTTTTATTAGGTTTTTATTTTTATTAGATGTAGTTCAAAAAACCTCATTTTTGAGTAGACTTTTCGATAACTTTTAGTTCCCTTGTTCAAGTATTGAAGAATTAATTTCTGTAATTGATACACATTTTCTAGAATTGATTGTTGGTGTTTTTGTTGATTAATCAAGTTAATTTCTGGATTTTAATCTTTCTCATAAAAATAAGTGCATGAATTCTTATATTAAATATATGAATAGTGTGATTATGAACATGGGTAACTAAACTCCATAACTAGGGATGTGGGAACCATGGGTGAATAATGAAGTAAAATTTAACAAAAATAGCAATTCTAGAATAGTGTCTTGCATGTATTGATAATTCTTTCGGTTAGATGTCTTTTTAACGGATGGCCAACGTTAAACTCGCCTTAATTCTACTTGCCGGACCAAGGAGGTAGATAATAGGAAAAGAATTATCAACATAGATTTAGTGTACACTATCTAATATGCTAGTATCGGTTGGGACGAGGTAATAACTTAGTCAAATATCGAATATGATGCTTAATATGAGATAATGGTAAGGGTTAGTATAGCAACACACGTAGCCGGATCAAGGTGCAGAGTGAAATTTTCTAGATGCCGGACCATGGATTTAGAAATGCATGACTTATTACTTCACATGCAAGATACTAGGAAAAAATTGTTATAGTTAGAATTATTAAGTTTGGAACCTGTGGGGAACACGTAACTCTAATTACTTTAAATAACTGATTAAACTCCAATATTTGAATCTGTAAGTGGTCTACTTTGATTTAGCTAATTATTTTCATTCATTTAGAAATAAAAATCCCCCTTTTATTGTCTTTGTTTTCCAAGGAAATAATTGACTAAATAGTAGTAATAATATATTAAAGTTAAGTCTGAACTATTTTCCTCGAGGGAACGATCCCAACCTCATTAGTTGGGTTCTTTAATTGATACGACCGCTTTACTTCTTATTTAAGAAGTAAGTTTGAGGGTATCAAATTTTGGCGCCGCTGCCGGGGAAAGTAGATTGTAGATAAACTTAAACTTATTACTATAGTTTAGTTGATATTTTCCTAATTTTACTTTTCTTTTGTTTTTTAATTCTTGCAGAACTATCTTCTTTTTATGCCAAATACACGGAGAGGAAGAGAACCCTTGTTTCCCTACGATCACGAATTAGAGTGTACACTACGCAACATGAATCGAAACATGGGTATTAATGATGATGATCCAAACCAGAACATCCTTGCTCGAGTTGATGTTCATGTTTAGTTTTTACCCGATGCTCCGGGTCAAAACAAACAGAGGGGACAAAATACAGCCCCACGGATCCAACAATACTACAGAGGCTATGACAATATAGCAGACTCCGATGGGCCACTTTTCTTGCCCCCTCTACCACCAGGCCACACCTTTGTGGTAACTAGTAGCCTTATGCAAATGCAAACTGCTAGATGTTTGTTTTCAGGGCTACCTTCTGAGGATCCACATGCCCATATAGCTAAGGTAAGGGCAGTGTGTAAAAGCTGTGTAGGGAGGCCTTACTTGGACTTGGATGTAATAGGGATAGGAGTGTTTCCTCTCTCATTGATGGGAGAGGCTACTATTTGGTTCACTGAGTTCCCTTAAAACTCAATTTTCACTTGGAACCAACTAAGGGACGTTTTCTTAGCACGTTACTACAAGATCTGCAAGAAACCAAATAACAAAGACGGAGTTAATAACTTTGTGGCACTACCAGGAGAGTGAATTAGCAGTTCTTGGGATAGATTCACTTCATTTTTGGGAAGTGTCCCAATCACCGCATAGATGATGAGTCACTGAAGGAATACTTCTTTCGGGGACAGGATGATAATAATAAAGCGATATTGGATACTATAGCAGGTGGTTCTAAGAGGAGTTTCCTCATGCCGATATAGCCGAAAAGTTAGAGAAAATCTCTCGGAATAATAAAGCTTGGAGTACTAGGAAGTCAAATACTGGAAGAAATACCTTCGCACTACAACCCACACATAACCCAGCCACAGATGAGATTCGTGAAGAGACAGCTCAATTGAGAACTGAGCTTGGGTTGGTATTAAAACAAGTCACTAGAGGTGCAAAAAAGATAAATGCAGCGAACTACTTGTCTAAACCACCACCACTATATGATGCATATGATTGTGAGGAGGATTCCTATGAAGTAAATAAGCAGACGGGGGGTTTCCGACCTAATGCCCAAGGCTCAAATCAGGAGAATTGGCGCCAAGGTCAAGGAAACCAAGTTCGGAACTATGGTAACTATAACTGTAAGGGTAATTATGTCTAAGATTGAAATTACAACCGCAACAACAAGTTCAACAAGGTTAACTATGGTAACAGAAATGCTAGGAATTGTCCCTATGTTCCTCCTCAAAATCGTGAAGTTGTTCCTAGGGATGGTGGAGGTAGTATGGCGCGAGTTGCAAATATGTTGTACAAAAAAATGAGGAGGTTTGATGTTAGTGATGAGCACACTAAAGAGTTAAGAAGTGATTAAGCAGGTATTGGGCAGAAAGTTGATACATATGCAATATCGATTAAGCAGTTTGAGTTGCAAATGGCCCAATTATCTGCGAATGTTAATACACGGCAACCGGGCACTCTTCTTAGCAACACTATCCAAAACCCAAAAAATGATGAACACTTTATGAAAATCACTACTCGAGGTGGTAAGCAAACCATTGACCCACCTATGCCGTCTAATGAGGAAAAGGTGATAAAAGATAATGATAACGTCATAGAGATTAGTGGTGAAGTGGAAGATAACACTGAAAAAGATGCTGAAGTGCCTAAAAAGGTAACTCCCATGCCTAGACCACCCCCCCTTTCCTCAAAGATTAGTGAAAAAGACCGAGGATGGTAAATATCTGCGATTTATAACAATGTCGAAGATTCTTTCTATCAGTGTCCCTTTGGTAGAAGCTCTAGAACAAATGCCTAGTTATGCCAAGTTTATGTAAGATCTTGTTACAAAGCAAAGATCGCAGTAACATTTAAGAAAGATGATAGAATACGACATTGTAGTAAAAGTGCTACAAGATCTCTAGTACAAAAGAAAGAAGATCTGGGTACGTTCACTATTCCATGTACAATCGGGTCATTACATTTTGCAAAAGCATTATGTGATGTGGCGGCAAGCATAATTCTCATGCCCTCTCGATTCACAAAAAGTTGGGTTTGGGTGATCCGAAGCCCACTGCTATGCGGCTACTGATGGTCGATAGAATAGTAAAAAGGCCTATAGGGTTACTCCATGATGTTCTAGTAAAAGTGGAGTAGTTCATATTTCCGGCAGATTTTGTTATTCTTGATTGTGAAGTTGATTTTGAAGTGCCCATTATTCTTGGGAGTCCATTCCTTCCTACGGGTATAGCCTTAGTTGATATAGAAATGGGGCAGATGAAATTTTTGTTGAACAACGAAGAATTGACCTTCAACATTTTTAGGTCCTTGAGGAAGAGTGGTGAGCTCCAATAGTTATCTGCTATATCCTACAAATTTGGTAAGTTATCCGAGACACAAATAGAAGAACGTCTAGGTGTAGAAGCATTAGGGACAGTGAAAATGAATTTTGATAATGATTTCATTGAAGAGTATGTGTCATTAGTCGCGGCTCATGACCGTGGTGATTGTTGGTTTAAACCAAAGAAATATGAGTTAGACATGAAGAATCGGGAGTCTCCTCCCGCGAAACCATCTATAGAGGAGGCTCCTAAGTTAGAACTAAAAGCTCTCCCACCTCATCTCAGGTATGAATTCTTAGGAAATGGTGACACTTTGCCGGTAATCATTGCATTAGACCTTAATTAACAACAAGTTGAGAGTTTGGTTAAAGTGCTAAAAAGGTTCAAAAGAGTTATTGGGTGGACTATTGCGGACATTATTGGGATCCCTTCTGGTATTTGTTCTCATAACTTCCAACTCATACCTGATCATAAGCCAAGTATAGAGCACCAGAGACGCTTAAATCCACCTATGCAAGAGGTCGTGAAGAAGGAAATCATTAAATGGTTGGATGCCAGAGTAATATATTGATCGCCAATAGTAGTTGGGTATGCCCTGTTGAGTGAGTACCTAAGAAAGGGGGAATGATTGTGGTCCCCAATAAGAAAAATGACTTTTTCCAATGAGACCGGTTACTGGAGAGAGGGTATGTATGGATTACTGTAACTTAAATTCATGGACCAAAAAAGACCATTTTACTAAGCCCTTCATGGATCAGATGTAGGATAGACTTGCGAAAAAGGGTGGTACTATTTTCTTGATTAATATTTGGGGTATAATCAGATTTCTATTGCACCAGATGATCAAAAGAAAACAACCTTTACTTTTCCATAGGGGACCTTTCCGTTCAAGAGAATGTTGTTTGGGTTGTGCAATGCACCCGCCATATTTAAGAGATGTATGATGTCGATATTCTTCGACATGGTGGAAGATACTATTGAAATTTTTATGGATGATTTTTCTGTGGTTGGTGAATCATTCGAGCGGTGTTTGATCCATTTATCTGAGGTCCTTAAGAGATGTGAAGACTGCAATTTAGTACTAAATTGGGAAAAATGTCACTTCATGGTGAGAGAAGGTATTGTTATGGGTCATTGCGTTTCAGAATAGGACATAGAGGTTGATCGACCTAGAGTCGAGGTAATAGAGGACTTCCCCTACCTATCCTTGTAAAAAGGTGTGAGAAGCTTTCTTGGGTATGCAGTTTTTTACCAGAGATTCATCAAAGATTTTTTAAAAATTGCGCATCTATTGTTCAAACTGCTGGAGAAAGATTGTAAATTTTATTTTGATGAATCCTGTCATAGAGCATTTGGTGAGCTAAAAGAAAAATTGGTGTCTGCACCTATCATTATTTCTCCGGATTGGAACATTCCATTTGAGGTAATGTGCGATGCTAGTGGGGTTGCTCTTGGTGTGGTATTGCGACAAAGGGGGAACAAAATCCTTCATCCGATTTACTATGCTATTATAGCCCTAAATGAAGCCTAGAATAACTAAACAGTGACTGAGCAAGAACTCCTTGCAGTATTCTTTGCTTTTGAAAAATTTCGCTCCTATTTGTTAGGTACTAGAGTTATAGTGCCTACTGACCATTCAGCATTAAGATATTTGATGGCAATGAAGGATGAGAAACCGAGGTTAATTCGTTTTGTATTACTGCTACAAGAATTTGACTTTGAGGTGAGGGATAGAAAAGGGACCGAAAATTAAGTTGTCGATCACTTGTCCCGTCTAGAAGATGAAGCTATGAGAGATTTAGGGAAAAAACTTATATTGGTGATACTTTCCCCGGTGAGCATGTATTTGCTACCTCACAAGACTTGATTCCATGGTTCCCATATTTTGCGAACTATCTGGCTAGCGATATTGTTCCATCGGACTTGTCCTTTCATCAAAGAAAAAAGTTAATGTACGATGTGAAGAAGTTCTTTTGAGATGAACCATAGTTATATAGGATTTGTGCCGATGGGCTTATTCTGCGTTGTGTGCCAGAAGTTTAGATGTTGAGTGCTTTAAAGGCATGCCATTCCTCACCTGTTGGTGGACATCATAGTGGTATCTGAACCGCTCATAAGATATTAAAATGTGGTTACTATTGGACAACAATTCATAAAGATGCTCATGAGTTTGCTAAAGCATGTGATAGATGCCAAAGAGATGGCGCCATTTCAAGAAAGCAAGAGCTCCTACTAAACTCCATTATTGTGATTGAGTTATTTGATGTTTAGGGTATTGACTTTATGGGTCCTTTTATGAGTTCTCATGGAATGAAGTATTTTAGCAGCGATTGATTATGTATCTAAATGGGTGGAAGCTATCGCCCTCGCAAACAAAGAAGGGAAGAGTATCACTGCGTTCTTGAAAAAGAATATATTCTCTCGATTTTGTACCCCAAGGGCAATTATTAGTGATGGGGGATCCCACTTTTGCAACAAATTGTTCAAGGGATTATTGGAGAAATATGGGATTCGCCATAATGTGGACACTCCTTACCATCCTTAAACTAGTGGGCAAGTTGAAGTGTCAAATAATGAGATCAAACAGATATTGTACAAAACAGTGGACGCTAGTAGAACGGATTGGTCAAGGAGGCTTGATGATGCTCTTTGGGCCTACCGGACAGCGTATAAGACTCCCATAGGTATGTCCCCATACCAACTTGTAAATGGGAAAGCTTGTCATCTTCTAGTTGAATTAGAGCATAAAGCCATGTGGGCTATGAAGAAGTTGAAAATGGATTGGAACGAAGATTCAAAACAACAGTTAACTTGGTTTGATGAAATCGATGAATTTTGCCTGAAAGCTTATGAAAGCTCAGCCCTTTACAAAGAAAAGATGAAGAAGTACCATGATCTAAAAATTGAAAAACGAGAGTTTATGGTTGGGATTTAGTTCTTTTATACAATTCTAGGTTGCGCTTGTTTCCGGGCAAGTTCAAGTCCAAATGGACTGGCCCTTCCTTGATTACCCAACTATTCCCTCATGGAGCAGTTGAGTTGGAAACAAAGGATGGTGTACGGTTTAAGGTGAATGGACAACTAAAAAAAATATATTTCAGGCATGCTGAATCGGCGAATGAAGTGATCAAGGCATACCATCTTGATGAAGTTTGAGTAATCAAGAGTCTTTAGCCGTGCCGCGACGTTAAAACAGACGCTGGTTGGGAAGCAACCCAATACGTATCTTCTAAACCAAATATAGTTTTCTTTCTAGTAATGGTAGCATTTTCTACTAATGGGTTTTAAATTTGCAGGTAGCACATCCCAAGGAAATTCTACAAAAAAACACTCCGCAACATTCACTGAAGGATACATCGATGGACTTTCACGCTTGCGACAGACCGTCGCATGAATCTGTCGTGCCAGGTACGTTTTTTATTTATTTTCAAAATTAGGGCATCCACGACGGAACCCATGACGGACCGTCGCATCTGCGATGAACCGTCGTCGGGGACTCATTGCGCCATTAACCAGCAACCCGACCCGACCTTGTTGGGGAATTTTAACAGTTTTAACCTTTTAAACTCCCCACCCCTTCATTTAAACCATTTCTTTCCCTATTTCTCCCATTTCCTCCCATTCCAACTTCGTGCATTTCTCATCTTATTCTCTATAAAATGATCCACATCACTTCCCCAAATACCGAAATCCAAGTATCTCCTTTCTAGTGGTCAAAGTGTGCTGGTTGTGTTTCTGCTCTTGATAGCTAAGTGCCTCACTTACTTGTTTTTCTCCTCTTCTCAGGTATGTGTATCTTATCTCTACGCATTTACACTGCATTTTTATTTTCAATTACTATTGGCCTATTTCTTTTCGGTGGGTGTTTGCTCTTTGATCCAATTTTGTTTGACCTAGGCTGAGAGTCCCTCAAATTTCCTTGTTAATACTCGAGAAATTGGTGTTTTAGAATTGTTAGTTTTCTGGGTATTTCGGTTAAAAACATGTAGGTTAATATCAAGTATTCCGTTTGAGTAACAGGGGATGATTCTGGCATCCTCAGTACTGTCACTGAATGACAGAACGAGACCCCGACGACAAAACGTCGTCCCACGACGGACCGTCATAGGGTCTGTTCCAACACCCCACTATTCGTTTTATCTAAGTGTCCACCAACGGACATATTCGACGGACTATCGTTCCCACGACGATCCAAGTTATTATAAATTAATAAAGGTCAACAAATTTCAAGTTCATATTCCAAATAAAGTTCAAGCTAAAGTAGATTGAAGCTATAATTAATTATAGGTCATTCAAATATTTAAAATATAAAATTCAAACTAGCTAGTCCTAAAATTTCAAATTCAAACTATTAGTCCTAAAATCTAAAATATAATTCAATCAAGTTTTTTATTCCAAATTAAAACTAGTCATAAAATCAATAATTCAAACTAGTCCTAGAATCTCAAAGTAAACTAGTGCTAAAATCCATATTCAATTTAGTTAGTCCTAAAATTTCAAATTCAAACTATTAACCCTAAAATCTCAAATACAATTAAAAGTAGTCCTAAATTCCAAATTAAATTGAAACGAGTCTTAAAATCACAAATTCAAACTAGTCTTAAAATTCCCAAAATAAATAGTGCTAAAATACCAAATTCAAACTATATTAGTCCTTAAATCTAAAATATAATTCAAAATAGTTAGTCGTAAAATCCAAATATCAAACTAACTCAAATGACACTCAATTCAGATAAGTCCTTAAAACCATAATTGAAATTACTGCCACAATCTCAAAATCAACTAATTAACTCAAGAAAAAACAAAATCCAAACAAATCCTAAGATACCAAAATTCAAACAAATCATATAATTAAAAATATCAATTCACTAACTAATTAATAATACCTAATTCAAACTAACAATCAATAACCCAAATTCAATAAACTAATTACAAATAAATAACTAAAGAAATTGTTAAGGTTTCGTCCAGATTTTCATTCCTTATTTGAAGTTTATTATTTTTCTTTAAAGAAAAGTAAAGTATTACCATAAATTCTTGAACTCTTTGTGAAGGAAAAATATAATTTTCTTCCATATTTTGTTTATTCTTTCCTTAAAGAAAAAGTTAGGAGATCTATAAATTGCTGATTTATGAACTCATAAAATCCACAAAATAGTCATTTAGAAACTTTTGTTTATGGAGAGATTTCTTCTCTTAATAACTTTAATATTTTTATTTTATAGAATTTTTTATATAATAATATTAAATTTTTTGTCATCTAATTTATCAATATATAATTTGTAATGGTAAACTTCTACATGACATCTATAAGACCCCCAAAATGAGTTAAGATATCTAGACCCTCACCTATAAGATTTTTGACATCTTAATAAAGTGTTTTGAAGTATGCTTGGGTTATTTGAAGTTATTTGGAAGTAAAACAACAAGGGACGACCAAGACGTTCGACCACTAGTCACTAAAGGGGTATTATGTGTTTTTAAGTGCTTATGTGTGTGTCATGAGGGTATGAAGTCCTTATATGAGTAATAATGATGTTTATAGGAAGTATGTTTCAGTTTCATGAAGTTTAGAGGTTAAATGTCACCCTTGAGATGTGCATGTGTGTTTCTTGAGAGTACCATGAATGTTTGGACATGTTGCGTGTATTTGTTTTGGGTGAACTTTATCTATAAGGTACTTAACTTGTTAAGGTTTATACTTATGTTGGAAACATTATGGTATGACTCCCCAAGAACTCTACAAGAGACCCTCAAGGAAAAGCCAAAGGTTGTCGAGACACAGTCTTGGTAGTGTCAATCGACGAACTCAAATGACGCCCCGTCCTTCAAGCGACGCCTCGCAGATGGGAGGCATCTCTCAAAACATAGACGCGTGAGATATCCTCCCAAGAATCAGTTGCAGTCGCAAACAACTGAGCAACAGGATGGCTCGTCGACCAGACGATGCCCCATCGAGTGTGCCCATCGATGCAGCCTGCAACTTCACTGCGTGGATGCTACTTCATTAAGGGTTGAATTGGAAACTCACCCCACATGCTAAACTGACCCTAGTTGTTTTATTTGGTTATTTCTTGTTGTATTAAGTGATAAAAAACGTGAAAACTCCATTCGCAATTCAATTCACAAAACTTAGACTTCCCTCTCAAACCAAACTCTCTCTAGAACCTCCATTGATGGTGAAGCTCGAGAACAGCTTGAAGCTTGGATTTCCATGGTTTCTTAACCAAGTTTTTGAGATCTTCTTCTACATTAAGGTTTTGTGATCCTTCATCTCTACTTAATATTTCTTCTAAGAGTTCCTTCAATGTTTTCAATGAAAGTTCATGATCAAATCTCTTCTTCTTCAATCTAGCCATGGTTTTTTTCTCAAATCAATTTCAAAAGCATTGTTATTATGAACTATGAATTAGTTACTGTTTATAATGAAGTTGTTAATGCAATTACATGATGAACCCTTAGTCTCTTCCAAACTATCATTTTAGCTTATGTGTGGGCTTTATGATTCAAGCATGTTGAATTGCTTATATCTATGGCCTATTACGTGTATTAATGATGAATTATGTGTTGTTGGTCCAATGAGGATTGATGCATGAAGACATGATCCCTACTTCATATTGAAAGTTAATGCATGGTCTTCACTGTAATCTCGATCAATGCATGATTGAAGTATTCGATTTTGTAAATAAAATTGTAGCTACTTCCCTAGATTTATATTATTGATGAAATAGGATTGACGATCAATGCAAGTGAAATTGTTTAATGATCTATGTTGCTCTACTTTCTAGTATATTGGGGATGTATTTTACAAGGTTGTAGCATGGTCTTATAGTGGCTTATGCATGGTTTCTCTTATGATTAAAGAATATTTAGGTACTTCCCTAAACATGAATTGATTATTAAAAAGGTGTATTGATCAATGATGATCAAAGGTTGATAAATCGGTAAGAATGGCTTTTTCCTTCTACATTTCTATAGTATTGATAGTTGATGAAGCCTTGTATGACATTATGTGGTATGGTCAACTTATGGTCTTGGTGTTTACTTTGTTGTAAATATACATATGTGATGTGAACATGTCCTTGAAGGCAAATATACTATGGATGTGTGTTGGTGATGATCACCCTATGTGAACCTATGCCTAGTTTCCTATTCTAGCTATTATTTAGGTTGTATTGCTCATGTTAAAAACATATGGATGACTATCTTGGGGTTTGATTAGGTGATGCATTAAATGAGTATAAACTGTTAATGATCCCTAACCTATGTACCCCTATGTTAAAATGTGAATAGCTAAGGATAGGAGTCTTAAGTGTATCTCCTATGCTAAATTGTGTTGTATGGTCGATGCTTGAATGTGTTTTCTGGTCCTAAGAGGGTGGTTGTCTCAATGTGTTGTTCATAGCCATTATGGGATCACGTTGACCAATGTACACACACTCACACTACATGCATTCTTAAAAGTAGTAAGGGTTGATGGTGCCTAAATGAAAGGGTAATTCTCATATGAACTAATGTCTACTACTATGCATGTAAGGTATATATCTATGAAGCATGTTATGTGATGTATAATTAACTAGGATGACTTGATAGCTTTGTTAGTATGGGTAAGGGTATGGGACCTTGTATATGCATTGCACATGTGTGCCTTTATAGGATAGTTCCTAGGTTTGGTTTTCTATGTACATCAATATGAATGCAGTATTACGGTAATGTATGAACATGTTTGGTCTTATTGTGTTGTGTGAAAGGATTTCTCACATATATGCATACACACACATCTATGACTATCTGGTCAATCGAGGGGCCTTGAAAGGTGTGCTCAAGTGTAACCTAAAGTAGATGGTGCTTTACATATGCTATGTGCATATGAAAGGGTTTCTCACATGATATAGGTTGATTAACTCTCATCTATAACATATGATCTAATCATATGAGGAGTCAATATCCTAAGTCCTATATTTTAGAAAGTAATGTAATAAAGGCTTTTCAATAAAAGGGAACTTAGCTTAGCACCGAAAGAACATGAAGTTGAGGGGTGTCCCTTCCCATTGGAGGAAGGTAGGTCACCATAGTCCTCACGAGGTTGTTAGCCTCATAGCCCATAGGGCATGAGTGATGTTCCCATAGTGGATAACTACAATGCCTATTAGGCATAAAGAGGGTTCCTCTATGTACCTCCAAGTTCCATACCTATGCTTGCCACATAGGATCTAGCAAGTGAATTCACTTAGTATGCTACCATGTGTTAATATTCTACATTAGCTAGGTAAGAACACCTTACACTGGGGTTAGGCTCTACAACACCAAATTCCGTGTAGCACCCATTGTCTTAGTGTCGTTTAATGCTATAGTTTCCCTAAAGTAAAATGGATAATGGAAGTAAAGTAAGAACCCTAACTAGGATAACCTAAGGGTAGTTTCTTAGTGTAGGTGGGGGTTTACGACTTCATCTATGTATTGCACAAGTGGCTCTTGAGGGAAGTTATAGGATGGTGTTCTATTGCATGTGACTATGTTAATGTTCCTTATGCATGACTTTGTAGAATTTGTCTACTATGAGTCTTAATCGATCTATGTATTGTGGTCTCTTATTATATGCACTATCTAGGTCTTATTGATTATGTGATGAAGTTGTCTTCACTTACTATGTTGATGTATAAATTGGATGTTAACGCTTGTGGTCTCATGATAGGTTTACTAAGTATGTGTGAGGTTATGGGGCTTCACATGAATATTGCACTAGTAGACTTAGATTGGTATTATGAGTAAGGTATTATAATTTTCTATGTGAAGTGAAATTAGTATATGTCCAAAGTGAATAGAGTTCACGGTAATGTCCCTATGGTCTTGACTTAAATGTATCTATAACGTACTATGCTTCTATGATGATATGTGATGACTTGTGCAGAATGTATGTATGATTTCCTTGTGGATTTGAGGTGATGCGTTTCACAAAGTATCACTAGAGGGTTACTTTGGAGGTTAATGAGGTAAGGAAAAAGAAGTCATTGTCAAGAGAATAAAGCTTACTATAAAGAAGGAATATGCTTACTATAATGTGATTCTAAAACGCTTTAAATACAATGTGTGATTTTATATGATTGATGACCACTGAATATGCTTATATGAAGTATGTGAATTGTATAAATGCTATTGTATCAAAGTTTTATGAAGATTTCTCAAAAAGGCATGAAGCATGATTCTAAGTAAAAAGTCTCTTTAGATGCATGGTTTTGCATGTTTTCCATACTTAGTGCAGTCTTGTACTAACTCCATTCTTCTATACTTTTTACACTAAGTGTGGGTTATGGAAGATTAAAACGATGTCTCTATGTTGAGGAGCTTGTTATGTGTTTCCCAAGCTCAAGCAAAAGGAATCCTTTAAGTTTTAAGGATGTCTTATATCAAGTCATGTTTAAAGTCTTGTCATTATATACTTATGATTATGTTGTAAGGGTTGTGCCCTAATATATTCAAATGATGTTGAGTCTAGGATGGAAAAAAAAGACTAAAGTCTAAATATGTACTTATGATATTTTATATAGATAAAGTGATGTTTCTAGCATATGATATGCTATGAAAAGTGTTAAATTATCCACTAAATTTACTATGACAATGCGTTGAATGATAACTATGGGCTTGTATAAGACCTTCGAGAGGTCAAGTACTCCATGTTATTTCTAGGGGGTTCTCCTTGGTCGTGACAGTATCCTAATCCATTTCGAACCCAAAAAGTGGTATCAGAGCACATAGTTCAATGGTTCAATAAGATTGAAGAAATATTTAAGCGGTTTCAAACTGATTTTCAACAACATTGATGATAATGAAAACTTTGTCTAAATAACATGTGGATAAGAAGTCCTAAACCATATTTTCAATACTGTTGTTGATACAATTTAAAAAGAAAAAACAAACATTCTTAACCCAATTTTGACTCATATATTTAAAACTTTATTTTTACCCATGGCAAGCAACAATGATGAAAATTATGTGAAGAATAAAGATAATCATTCATGTATAGAAGGAGAATCAAGTTTTTTCAAGAAAATCCAGCCAAAATGGAGATTTGATAGGGTTTTACCCTGATTTTTTTTCCTTAGTTGAACATTATTTATTTTCTTAAAGAAAATTCAAAGAATTACCATAAATTCTTGAACTTTTTCTGAAAGAAAATGATAATTTTCTTCCATATTTTGCTTACTCTTTCCTTAGAGGAAAAGGATGGGAGATCTATAAAATTGAAAATTCATATTCCCATACCAGAACAGAATAGAATCCACAATGTAGTTATTCAGAGACTTTTGTTTATGGGGAGATTCATTCTCGCAATAGATTCAATAGTTTTTTATATTATTTTTAATATACTAATATTATGTTTTTAGTATAAGTTTCCTGTCATCTAATTTATCAAAATAATGATTTGCAATTGTAAACTTCCGCATACCACCTGAATCCCTTTCAAACCCAAAGAAAATCAAAAATATCTCAAATTGAATTTTTGTTTTTGATAAATTAAACTCTAACCTTTAAGGAGAAGGAGCGAATGAAGAGAAATGGAATGGAGGTGGTAGTGGCTACTATAGAACCTACTACTCGTGAGCGCCAACGAAGAGGAACGGTGAGACGGTAAGCGCTGGAGTAGAGAGAATGAGGTTGTTTCAAAATAAGAAAATGGAGAACTGGAGAAAAATTCTCGTTACTCTTTAAGATATTTAATAAAAAGCGATGGATTTCATCTCTATGTCTATCGTTATTTTTAGAAATAGTTGACCAATATTTTGACTAAAAAGCGAATAGACATTATCCGTCGCTTATTTTAAAATTAGTGATTATATATTTTAACCAGGAAGCGATGGACTTAAAAATGCCGTTAGTCGCTTTTATAAAAAAAATAATATATAAAATAAATTAAAAGTGGCGGATGGCGTGGTTATTTTTTAATTTATACATAATTATTTTTTATAAAAGCGACCGACCGCATCACTGTTTTATTATATATATATATATATATATATATATATATATATATATATTATATATATATATATACCCATCCACGACAACCCTTCGAAGCATCGTATATCGGACCACGAACCTTCCTGTTCCCTTAAGTTAGGGTATTCGGGTGTTCATTTGGGGTCTTGACCTATCGAGGCCATCCACGGGGCGTGGATGGACCTACGAGGCATGGTCCCCTTCCTTAGGTCAATTTTTTCAGCAACGTTCAAGTTTCTTTGGGGTCTTGGGGGTTAGGCTAAGGGTCCTCCTCAATGACCACTTGTGCTAAGTATGGAAAGATATGCACATAAAACGTTGAAATCATGCTAAAGGGGACATTTGTTCAAAACAATGCTAAGTTACTTTGAAAAGCCTTATGCATAACCAATAAGACAACTATGACAATAATAATATATTCCTTAAGGAAATAGCATATACAACACAAGATCAACATAATCAAGTAAAGTCAAGTTAACATGTGTAGTAGCATACTATAACTCATAACCAAAGCAACTCCAATATCATTTTATAGAAACAATGCATGTACAAGAGTTCATAAAGTTACAACATATGCAACACCCTTTCTCGTAACCCCTTGAGTAAAGTCTCATAATCTTACTCAACCAATTAAACCAAACAAAGGATCACAAATAATATATATAACATAGCATCATGAGTTTTCATCATCATATTTCACAATATAGCCCAACAACATGTTCATAAGTGAAACCAACATCATATAGTAACATCAACATGTAAAATCAACATATTCATATCATTTACTTTACAAGGACATCCTCCTAGGACTTCCCTCAAGGCCAAGCAGTGCAATGTATAGGTGAAGTCTTATATCCCTACCTAGACTAAGTCAACCCCCTTAAGTACTCCTAGTTAGAGTTCACTTTATTACTTCATTTTACTTTTGAGAACACTTTCCTTAACCAACATAGACCACATGAGCTAATACTAAATCCGGCGTCATGAAACCCTACACCAAAAAATGGTGTAGTATTTCCAAAGGTAGTACCAAAACATGAAAATAGCATCTAGGTGGATCCTCTAGCTAGTATCCCTATGGGAGCAACATAGTTCAATACTAGGAGACATGCTTGAGATTCTCATTATGCCATTGGAATTGTAATATCTATCTCATGAGAACAATATACTTCTATGGAGTCTTCTTTGGGGAGAGAGAAAGTAGAGAGAAGGAACAGAGATTTGAGTTTGGGAATTGTGGGTGTTGGGGTTAGTTTTTCTAGGCTTAGGTCTGTATATAGTTGCCTTACTAAATTAATTAGACCTTTCTTAACCATTAATTAACAAAATAAACAAGTAACTAATTAAATGAACACACTTAATAGTGGACAACCCTTAATCGACCTGACCTACGAGACCCCGACCTATGGTCCGTAGGTCAGTCGACGGCGCCGCACCCACCGTCCTACACACCCGGCATTTGTGTAAGAGAGTGGTAATTTGGAAAAATTTTGGAAAATGTCTAAGTCTGGGGCTATGGATCCATTAATGCCCCATCACTTAGACGATGCCTCGTTGATTGGCTTCATAGGTAGCCACTGCCAACACAACCTTTTAGCGTCAAAATTGAAGGGTACTTGTAGGTGGTCCTTCGGGAGTCGTACCCGGACGTTTTGACCCTAAACGTATCTTAACACTTGTTTGATACCTTTATACCAACTTTCCTCAAATTACAATTCCTAAAACCCCATAAAATAGGACAAGGCACACTAGCACCTATTTCACTAGTCTCCGGACGTCATGGACGTTTCTTGACGTCTTGAATCTAAAACTTCTGAACTGATTTATAAACATTCTTTTATGCCTTAAAACAGTGTTACCAACCTTATACCAACATGTGAGGCTCTATTTTAGGTCTTGAACTTTTGGAGTGTTACATTATCCCCCCTTTAGGAACATTCATCCCTGAATTAGATTAAAATCTTTTGAAGGGAAAACGATAGACTCAATACTAGCAGCCCAACTAACAACATATATAACCCACATAGTTTCAACTTAAATCAACATAACAAAATTACATTCACACATAGCAATTAAAATCAGAATTTAATACATTCAAGAGCTTAACATCACAACATGAGGAATTTCCTTTGCAATATCAACATGAGCTCAACATGATCATCAAGTTACTTATGCCAAAACATCTTATGACACATCAAAATTCTCATTACTATTTCATGAAGGCAACTGTACATCAAATACATAAATAAGTGCCAATCAAGCAAAAGAGCATTTTCCATGAAAACTCATTTTAGCATAAACTTTTTTACCATAATTATGCACATTGAGTAAAACAAACCAAATAAAATTTATTCATTATATTCATTATTAATTTGAATGACTAACCTTCATTAGAAAAGAGAGGAGGATAACAGGACTTCATATTATCCTCGACCTCCCATGTTTCTCCCTCAAATAGGTGGTTCTCCACAAAACTTTTACGGGGGAGACCTCTTTGTTCCTCAACTTCTTGACTTGTCTATCAAGGATCTCCATCGGAACCTCTTCATACAAAAGGTCCTCACCAATGTACTTCTTAAGAATGGAAGCATGGAATACCAGATGAACCGAGGCTAGTTCACTAAGTAGCCTCAACTCATATGCAACCTTTCTGAACCTTTGCAAAACCTCATAGGACGCACATATCAGAGACTTAAATTTACCTTTTTTGTAGAATCTCATCACCCCTTTCATAGGTGAAATCTTTAAATACACTATACAACCTACTTCAAATTCAAGATCTCTTCTTCTATTATCGGCATAAGGTTTTCACCGACTATAGGTTGTTTTCAACCTATCCCTTCTAACATGAACTTTCTCCAAAGTTTCATAGACTATTTTGGGACCAAGGAGTGAAGAATCTCCAACTTCAAACTACCAAACCGGAGACCTACATATCCTGCCATATAGTGCTTCAAATGAAGCCATTGAAATACTAGAATCGTAGTTATTGTTATAGGAGAACTCAATCAAAGGCAAGTGATTGTACCAATTCCATTTGAAGTCTATCACACAAGATGTTAACATATCCTAAAGGGTTTGAATAATGTGCTCCGCTTGAGATCCTTTGGAGATGAAAAGCGGTGCTAAGATTTACTTGTATGCCCAAACATTTTTGGAAAGACCTCAAAAAACGAGAAGTAAATTGAGCACCTCTATCCGATATGATGGATAACGGAATACCAAGAAGACTAAAAATCTTGTCAGTGTAGATCCTCGCATAATCTTCCGTTGTATAAGTAAATTTAACGGGTATAAAGTGCGCAGATTTTGTCAATCTATCCTCTATCACCAAAATTGAGTCATTTTGCCTTACAAAGATTACAAGTGCAATAAGCCCTTACCAAACTTACAAGTGCAATGTCCTAGTAAAGTTCCATAACCTTACTCAACCAACTAAACAAAACAAAGGATCACAAATAATGTCTAACTTCATATAACAAAGCATCATGAGTATTCATTATCATACATAGCAATATAGACCAACAACATGTTGATAAGTGAAATCAACATCATATAGCTCATCAACATATAAAGTAAACATATTAATTTACAATATAAGAACATAAAAACATAAGAACATACTCCTACGACTGCCCTGAAGGCCAACTAGTGCAAAGTATAGGTAGAGTCACATACCCCTACCTAGACTAAGTCAAACCCCTTAAGTCCTCCTAGTTCGAGTTCACTCTATTACTTTGTTTTACTTTCGGGAACACTTGCCTAACAGACATAGACCACATCAGCTAATGTGGAATCTGGTGTCATGAAACCCTACACCAACAGAAACAGGACTACTTTCCAAGATAGTTCCAAAACATGAACATTGCATCTACGTCGATCACTAGCTAGTATTCCTATGAGGGCACCATAGTTCAAGATCTAGAAGACATACTTGAGATCCTCTTCATAAATTGGCATTGTAATCTCTATCTCATGAATACAATACTAAACCTACCTTCCCTACTTGGGCAGGGACACTCCTCACTACTAGTTCACTCGGCGCTAATCTAGAGTACCATTTTGAAATGTCTTTAATCCCTCATAAATCATCATAACTTAGTATAGGTCATAAGAGACTAAACCCCATGTATATCATCATCATTATCTCATTATCAATTTCATGAGAATATCCTTCCAATAAAACCTTCATATGTGAGATTAACATATTATCATCATCATATCATAATAAGGAACATAGGTAAATCATGACCAAACATATATCATTACATCTTAATCATAATCTCACTATCCGTATAGTCAAGACATTTCAATTGCATTCATCATACGATCAATATTATAATCTAATCACAACCAACACTTAAATTGAACATCATAATTATGTATAAGTCATCATAATCGAAGTAAGGATTCAAGATCATAGCTTTTACCAATTAACCTTCACAAGCCTTCTTCCATGGTCTTACCATCAACTAACCATATTCATCCATTATTAGGCTTAATAACATCACATAATAGTAATTAACACAAGCAGAGAGTCAATTGCATCAACACTAATCAATTCAACACCAATTCATAACCTAAGGTTCGGGAAATAGGGTCAATTCATGATCTCTTCCGTAGAACTAGGTCTAGCATTAAGAAATACCCTAATTTAAAAATAATTATTAAATATATGTCCATAAAAAGCAAAATCAATCAAGAACAATACAATTTGAAATATCGATTTTGGATTAGGAATGAAACCCATCTTTTCTCAACTTTTAGAAATCAATTTGAAAAAACCCTTTAGGAAAAGAAGTCCCAAAGGTGAAGAGTTCCTATACCTTTTTAATACTTCAAGATTGATAGAGGAAGTGAATTTCTGGCATCCCTAATCCCCCTGACCTTTGTCTTCTAAGGAGTCTTCTTTGGGTAGAGAGAAAGTAAAGAAAAGGAAGAGACATTTGTGTTCGCAAATTGTGGGTGCTGGGTTAGTTCAATTAGGATTAGGTATTTATATAGTTTCTTAACTAACATAATTAGACCTCCATTAACCCTTAATTAACAAACTAACTAACTAAATAATTAAATGAACACACTTAAAAGTTTACAGTCCTTAACAAACCTGACCTATGAGACTCCTACCTACGGTCCATTGGTCAGCCGACGGCCCCTGCACCCACCGTCCCTCACAACAATTGTTTGTTTAACCGACTGGAAATTTGGACCAATTTCCGAAAATGTCTAAGGCTGGGGCTTCAGATCCATCGATGCCTCATCACTTAGATGACGCCTCGTCGATTGGCTTCCTAGCTAGCTATTGGCAACACAACCTTTTGCGGACAAATTGAAGGGTCCTTGGGGAGTCGTACCCGGATGTTTTGACCCTAAAGGTACTCTAACAATTGTTTGATGCCTTTCCACCAAATTTTATCCAATTTTGACTCCTTAAACCCTGTAAAATAGGATAAGGCATACTAGCACCTATTTCACTTGTCTTTGGACGCCATGGACATTTCCTGACGTCTTGATTCTAATCCTTTTTTAAATGGTTTATAAACATTATTTTAGGTCTTAAACCAGTGTTACCAACCTTAGACCAACATGTGATGCTCTAGTTTAGGTCTTGGACTTTTGGAGTGTTACATGACATCAATACATTGAATGTAATATGATGGGGTAAACTAAACATGACATATGCTTGAAATTAATATGAAAGGAACACTTACCTTGATTTTACTCAGCCCATGAATAAATCAACTCAGATGCAAGGTCAAAACAACAATATTTGTGCAGTCATATAAAGCATTCAAACAGTAGTTGACAACTCAATGTATTAAAGTAAATATAATAGCAACTGAACTACTTATAAAGTAATAAAATACATTGGGAGTTTCTCTAACCGATAACCACCACTATGAGCCTAAGTTATGATACAATGTCTTGCCCACACTATCAAAAATGTCATATACTTTGTCGTCATTTATAACACCTTAACTAGATGAATCTGATAGGCAATGCTAAAAAGCACTAAGGAATCATCTAAAGTATGGTCCTTTTTAGAACCAAGGAATCATCTACAATGTATGATCCTTTATACCCACGATTACTTAATGATTTATGGAGACTTGACTTATTATGAACTCTCGACCCAATACCTTTGCTTAATGTTATTCCCAAAATATATTCATATCATATGTTTTTAAAACATAAGATAATTACTAAAAACATAGCTTAAAATCACTCTTGGAAATATGTGTTTCCTTTCTTTCTCAAATGTGAAAATTTTTTAACTCTTGGACATTTTTAGTTCCCATATAATTATTAAAGAAAGAACTTCACTCTTATTCCTTACTCAAATCAAAAAGTAAGTCTACGAACAAAGTTAAAATATTTGTAAAAGACTTCTTGAAACTCTATAAACTTCTCTTGACTTGACTATTGACTTCTTTTGAGTTGACTCTTAACTTTTATTCAATTGAATTATGGATTCAAAGTTAACTATCTCATGTTTATGGATGATTTTACGATTTTTAAATGTACCTTAAAGTGTGCGAATCAACTAGAAACAGATGTATGTTGCTAGGGAACTAGTACGGAATGAAGTGGGAAAAGATGGATGAATTGGTAAACCTGGTGCATTAAGAGGTGCGGGCCGCAAGAGGGTAACATCAGATACTAGTGTAGGGTTTTTTGGCTGGTTTGGAGCCCCAGATTCCAAACTTCAGCGCCCCTAATGAGAAACTTTGGCTGGAGCAGCGCCCTAGTCCCTTGCCCAGTTGAATTCCGACTTTTCTTGCTCATTTTTCAACTCTAAACCATAAATTTCAACTTGATTCTTTACCCAAACACATAGATTCGACTACACAACTAAAATGTTTAAGAATATACTCTGAACATCACCTAAATTTCATGAATCAAACATAAGAACTTTTCTACAATCCCAACAATAAGAACTTTTAACAACTTCGACAAACTCCATCAAGAATTCTATTTTCAAGAACACATATTCACTTAAAGAAATTCATGTTTGGTGTGTGGGTGTACTAACCCAACTCTTTGTGATCTCACATACCTCGTAGGGGTCAACCCTTGACAAAATTTGTGACCTTAGCTTCAAGATTTGGCAATTTCCTTGTTTTTTCTCCTCTCTTGTCCCCTTCTTTTCTCTTTTCTAAAAACCCTAACTTAGTTTTCAAAAGTGTAAGCTGATCAAGTTCAGATTAAATCCAAATTGAACTCCGTAAAATGAAATAAAACGATTGGGTAAGCAAAACAACAAAATACCCTTCCAAAATCCGGTTGACTTTACTTATCTAGACAACCCAACTTCGAATAGGCATATCTAACTCATACGAACTCTAAATGGAGCAAAGTCTGTGAAATTTGAATGATAATTCCAAGATATTTCCTACAGTACATTGTAGAACACCTAAATCATCTTGATATAGGAGTTATGGTCATTTGAAGTTGACCTAAAACTTAAACTTAACTTAATTTTGTTAAATTTCCAGATTTTTATTTTTTCCTAAAGTTTCTCTTTCTAATTCTATCTGTTTGTAGTTCTTTCAATCAGTGACGTGGTACACCATCAGTTGTATAACGGGTAGTTACCGACTTCTGTGTAGTTGGTTAACGGGTTCATGAAGTGGTATAATTAGTTCAAGTATACAGACCATTTCAGCATTAACAAAAATGCTAACATTCTACCACTTAGTCCGTATATTCTAATTCCATTAATGAAATATAATACACGAATCATGGTGATAGTTTCTCTAGGAGAGAGTAGTATTTTCTTTGTATCACAATGCACCATGTCTCTAAACTTTAGACCATATAACTAATGAATGAATTCAATATTTATTTTAGGTCCATAGTTTAGCGATATTTCTGAAAATAAACCTGAATGTGCACATAGTGGACGAGAAATATAACTTAAAATATTGTTACAAAAAGAATTACAAAATAGGACTAAGTTCCATTGTAACTACACGATCCTTAATTTTCTACAGTGGCATGCCTGTAGCTAAATGATCAACTAACATTACTTTAGTGCTAACATGTTCAATGACCACTTTCTTGTCATAAAAAAATTCTCTTATGGCTAGATATTTCATGTCGATATGTTTGATTTAACTACAACTTTAATTATTCTTAACAATAAAGACAACAATTGAATTGTCACAATATAACCTTAATAAATTAGATATAGAGTCAAAAATTCTATACGCAGAAATAAAACTCTTTAACCATACACCATGTGAGGTAGCCTATAAACAAGAAACAAACCTAGCCTCTTATAGTGGAAGTAGTAACTAGAGTCTATTTGACACATCATCAATATAAATAGATCCACCGATTAACATAAATATTTATCCTGAAGTTGATTTCTGTGAATCAACACAACCATCAAATTCTGAGTAGCCAATGACTTCTAAGTCATCTGATCGTTGTATATAAGCATGTAGTCTTTTGTTCCTTGAACATATCTTAAGACTTTGTTTGCAGTTCTCCACTGGTAAATACCTAGGTTACTCTGATATCTTCCTAACATTCCAACAACAAATGATATTTTACACCCTGTACAAACCTAAGAACACATCAAGCGTCCGGACAACAGAATTGTAAGGAATGTCTTTCATTTTGTTCATCTCAAGATCGAATTTCACACACTGAACTTGTCACCCTTCAAAATGTGAGATACACTAGGTGAAAAATCTTTCATTCGGAACCTCTAAAATTTTATTGATATATGATTCTTGAGATAAAACTAATGTACCTTGATATCTATCACGATGAATCTTAATATCAATAACATAAGATGTATCAGCAATGTGTTTTATATGAAAACTTTTAGAGATAACTTGTCTCATATCATGTATCATTCCCTTATCATTGGATGCAAGTAAGATATAATCCACAAATAGAACTAAGAAATATATATTACTCCCACTAATATTATTGTATGTATATTAATCCATAATTTTCTAAACAAATTGGATTGAAGAGATAAAATTATGAAATTTCAAATACCATTTACAAGAGGCTTGTTTTACTACGTAAATGGATTTATTTAACTTACATACCAAATGATTACCATTACTAGAGAAGAATTCTTCATGTTTTTTCACATAAACCTCTTTCTGCTAGATCACCATTGAGAAAAGGCTTTCACATTCATTTGTTGCAATTCTATGTCAAAGTGTGCTACTAATGCAAATATTATGCGCAAGATATCCTTTTTAGACACAAGAGAAAGGTCAATATGTAATCAATTCCTTATTTTTGAGTTGATCCTTTAGCAAAGAGTCTTAATGTATATCTTTTTATTTAGCCTGATGAGTCCTTTTAAGTTTTAAAAACCCATTTACATCCAATATTTTAACACCATTAGGCAACTCGACAAGTTCCCAAACCTCATTATTTTTCATAAATTCATCTCTTCTTTTATGGTATTGTACCACAATTGAGACTCTTTACAATTCATGGCTTGTGAAAAATACTCGAGTATCATTTTAAAATCAAATGTTAGTTTCTTGCAAATATACAAAAAATTCACTAGGAATTGCTGATTTTATTTCTCTGTTAGATCTTCTCAATGTTACACTACTATTTTCCCGTGGTTCATATTTTTCAACCAATTTTTTGAGTAATTCCAAGAATTACTTGACCAACTTGATCTATGGGTACATTTTCAGCATCTTGTGGAATCTTATTGATTGATTGTTCATCACCATATTGTACATTAAGGTTATAATGTACAATAATAAATATTTGACTTGAAGTAGAAGGTCAATCTCTTACAAAAATTGTATTATGAAATTGATCACTCCCGCAAATTAAGTCATTCTCAAGAAATTTTGCATTTCTTGATTTCACAATCCTAGTACTATTAGATGGACAGTGGAATTAGTATACTTTATACCTTTCGGCATATCCAATGAAATATCCACTAGTTATCATAGGTTATTGTTTCTTTTCTTTTGGTCTGTAATACAAACTTCAGACAGGTATCCCATACGTGTATATGTGTCAAACTAGGTTTCCAACCTTTGAATAACTCAAAAGGTGTCTTTGGGACAACCTTGGTTTGAACTCGATTCAATATATACGTTGTTGTCTTGAGTGTCACATACGGGGAGCACCCCCTAGAAGTAACATGACATAGTTGACCTCTCAGAGGTCTTATACAAGCTCATAGTTATCATTCATCGCATTGTCATAGTAAATTCAACGGAAAATTTAGAACTTCTCATAGAACATCATATGCTAGAAATATATATAAAAATATAAGTTATAATACATATTTAGACTATAAGCCTATTTGTCATCTTTGACTCAACAACATTAGATTACATTTAGGACAGGTCCCTTAACATGAGACATAACTCTACAACCTTTAATAAACTTTACTGTAGGACATGAGTAGGGAATTCTTGGAACTTAACGACCCTTTTCCTTTAGCTTGGGAATCATCTATCAAACTCCTCAATCATCGACATCCTTTTTGAGTATACAGAACCTACACTTTGTGTGAAAAATAGAGAAGAATAAGATAGTACAAGAACTCACTAAGTATGACAACCATGCAAAAACATGCATTTAAAAGGGACATTTTCTTGATATCATACTTTATGCATTTTTCAGCAAATCTTTATAAAACCTTTAGACAATAGCATTTATATCATTCACATACTTCATATAAACATATTCAAAGGCCAAACAATTCATGAGATCGCATACAGAATTTATTACATTTTCAAGTAACATTACAGTGAGCTAATTTCCCTTATCTTCCCCTTTTTCATTAACCTCCCAAGTAACCCTCTAGTTATACTTGGTGCAATGCATCACCTTAAGGTAAAAAATAAACATAAATACAAACTACATAAACCAACACATATCATTATATAAGCATAATGCATCAAAGACACATTTAAGTTAAAACCTTCGGAACATCATAGTTAGCTACATCAACTTACACATATAATGACTTCACTTCACATCCATCATTATTAGACCTTGTTCATGACCCAATCTTAGTCTACTAGTGCAATGAACATATGAAGCCCCATAACCCCATACATTCTTAGTAAACCCTTCATGAGACCACAAACATTAACACTTCATACATCAACATAACACACAAGGACAATTCCATTCATATCAAATATCTTTATCATATAATCATTAATACTCAAACAGTGCATATAAGAATAACACCGCATCACATAGACTCATACCATTCACATATTCATGAAAAGCATACAAATACTACCATGACATGCATAAAGAAATACTCATAAATATACACATTAGTTCACCTTACAAGGACTTCCTTAGGAGCTACTTGTGCAATGTCTAGATGGGTTAATTACTTTCACCTATCCTAAGTAACCTCCCTTCATTCCTCCTAGTTAGTATCATATTCATTTACATTCATTGTCCATTTTATTTTATGGAAACAATAGCCTTAATGGACACTAAGACCATGGGTTGTAAATATGGAATTTGTTGTTGTCCCCTCACACAAAAAAGAGGGCATCTTACTTGCCAAGGTAAGGCATAAGTATCATACTAGCATATCAGGTGATATAACTTGCTAGATCCTATGTGGTAAGCATAGATTATGGATGTAACGACCTGTTTAGTCGTTTTGAGCAACAGAGTTCATTTCTGGAAAAACTGGCTGGGACGACGGGTGTCCCGACGGACCGTCGTGGTCACGACGGCCCGTCGAGGAGGTGTCGTCCCATGACACTTAGAATTTTGAAATTGGGTACTGAAAATCGACTCTCTGTAAATTGTGACGGACCTGCAGGACGTGCCGTCACATCCACGACGAACCGTCGTGAGTTTTCGTTGCAAAACACTTCAACTTTTGAGAATTTGGTACAAGAAACGAGTTTCTGACCGTCATGACGGAGGAACAGGACGGACCGTCACAGGCCACTTGAGCTCGAGGGAGCTGCGACGACCACCGTGACGGACCGTCGCAGGCACGACGGCCCGTCACAGGTTGCGCAGTCCCAGGCAAAATAGGATTCCTCTACACGTTTTAGGGGTCGTTTTGGACTATTCTTTCCTTAATTATAAAGATTGAGGGTTAATATTAATAGGTCTAATTACTTGGGGGTTAAAAGGGGTAACCTTAAGTTAATTAGTGGGTTTTATTGTCCTCCTTTACACTTAATTATACTTTTAATTAGGGTAAAAAGAAGGAGGGTTTGAATAAAACAAAACAAAAGAAAAGAACAGAAAGAGAGGAGAAACGAACGAGTAGAGAGAGAGTAACAAAGAGGATAGCAAGGATTTTGAGAAGATAGCTTGTTGATTCAATTCTTCGGTGGAGGTAGGTTATGGTTTATATTACGATACTCGTAGTGAACTCTTAATAGTGAATAATATGTGTTGATGATATTGTAAACCTGTCTATATGCTTAATTGTATGCTTGCATGAACATGATTATGTGATTTTGATAAAATAAGCATGATGAAAAATATTGAATCCCAAATCTTGAAAGAAACTTTAATCTATGATGTTAATGATGATGCCTTAGTACGAAAGAAGGCTGGACGAATAAAGTAATGGGATGGATGATGCCTAGTATAGAGAAGGCTTGATGAACGGATAGAATGAATTTAGTGGATCGGAGTGTCACGTTCCGACACATAGCATTAGGATCGGAGTGTCACGTTCCGACACATAGCATTAGTGGATCGGAATGTCACGTTCCGACACATAGTATTAGTGGGACGGGTGTCACGAACCGACACGTAGATATAGGGGATCGGAGTGTCACGTACCGACACATATAGGGGATCGGAGTGTCACGTTCCGACACATATAGGGGATCGGAGTGTCACGTTCCGACACATATAAGGGATCGGAGTGTCACGTACCGACACATAGTGATAGGGGATCGGAGTGTCACGTACCGACACAAGAGGAAGAAAGATAATGAATCCCGAAAGATGTTAATATACTCAACATAATGAACTTAATTCCCAAATGAGTATGGTATTGAGGCTTGAGCCCTCATGGATGAACTTGATGGTATTTATTGACGATTATAATACTTGTTGTTGCTACATGTTGAGTTTGTAGTTGATTTACAATATTACTTGATATATATTATCTTCTATTTTGAGTTGGCCGATGATATCTACTCAGTACATGTGGTTGTACTGACCCCCTACTTTTATGTTTTCCTCTTTGTTATTGTGTTATGCAGCAAACGTTCCGTCAACTTCAACACAACAGTAATTCGGGCCAGATTTCGTCATACCGGATCTCAGGGTGAGCTAACGCTTCTAGCTTGGACTGGATCTTCTTCTATAAGTCTTGATGCCTTGACTTCCGGCATGGACTAGTTTCTCATGTATTTTAGCTTCTTAGACATTCTTAGATAGTTTAGTTTAGTAGTTTGATCATAGATGTTCTTGTGATGATGACTTCCAGATTTTGGGAATATTAATAATAGTTGAGTTGTTTATTTATGAGTTTAAGTCTTCCGCATTATTTCTGTTGATATTATATTGAAATGTTAAGGTTTAGATGGGTTGGTTCGCTCACATAGGAGGGTAAATGTGGGTGCCAGTCGCGTCCCCGAATTGGGTCGTGACAAACTTGGTATCAGAGCATTAGGTTCATTGGTCTCATCACACAAGAACGAGTCTAGTAGAGTCTTAAGGAACGGTAGGGGGACGCCTTTACTTTTCTTTGAGAGGCTATAAGACTTTAGGAAAATTCCATTCTTTCATTCTTTCTTTCGTGCTACTACTTGAGTCCAATTGGTATCTAGGTGATACAAATTGGTATCTGACCATCTTCACTCTATTTCGCAGATGGTTAGAACTAGAGCAACGACCGCACCAGCAACCACAACGGAAAGACAGGAAACGACTAAGCCAGCCACCGGGGCTGTGGCTCGAGGAAGAAGAACAGCGGCAAGAGGCCGTGGAAGAGGTCGTGGGAGGACGTCCTCTAGAGGAGAGGACGAGCCCCTAGCCCATCTGATACTAGGGCGGTGACTCCTCCACCGACTGAGGAGGTAGTGAGAGAGGGTGAGGAAGGGGAAACTGAACAAGTGCAAAATGAGGAATTGCCACCCCAACCTACCCCAGAGATGATCAACCAAGTACTTGCTTATCTTAGCGGGTTATCCGGTCAGGGTCAAGCACCTCCAGTGGTTTCTGCACCAACACCTCCGGTTTCAGAGATACGACATGCGGCTACTATGGCTCCCCGCATGGATGCAACATTGGGAATAGGCACATTTCCACGTCTGACTACTGGGCCTATTATGACAAACGATCAACACGAACTTTTCAGTAAGTTCTTGAAATTGAAACCCCCAGTCTTCAAGGGTGCAGAATCTGAGGATGCTTATGATTTTCTGGTTGATTGTCATGAGCTACTACACAAGATGGGGATAGTAGAGAGGTTTGGTGTCGAGTTCGTGAGCTATCAGTTCCAAGGGAACGCCAAAATGTGGTGGCGTTCACAGGTGGAGTGTCAACCAACAGAGGCACCACCAATAACTTGGGAATCATTCTCTACCCTGTTTATGGAGAAATATATCCCAAGGACTTTGAGAGATAGAAAGAGGGATGAGTTCTTGAGTCTTGAACAAGGAAGGATGACAGTAAACGCGTATGAGGCTAAATTTCGCGCACTATCCAGATATGCCACCCAACTTTGTTTCAGTCCACAAGAACGGATTCGCCGTTTCGTGAAGGGGTTGAGGTCGGAGTTGCAGATTTCAGCCTTACAGGTAGCGGCAACGGCAACATCTTTCCAAGAGGTGGTAGACTTTGTGATAGAGGTGGAAGGAGTGAAGCCAGATGATTTCACCACGACATCGACATCAAAGAGGTTTCAAAGGGGAGGTGAGTTTAATGGTTCCTACTCTAGAGGACAGAACTCCGGAGGTCACTCAGTTCGACCAATACAGTCTTCACTACAGACTGTAGTTGGGGTCCACCTCAGAACGGTCAACACTACTCCGAGGACCTATGCCCGATTCCAGAGAGTGCTATGGATGTGGGGAGATTGACATATTAGGAGGAATTGTCCCAAAACAGAGTTACAGAGCCCCACTAGCTAGAGGTAGGGGTGGTCATGGTAGAGGCCTTTTTCTGGAGGACGTGGTGGTCGAGGTAATGGTGGTCACCAAAACGGCAGAGGTGATGGGCAAAACGGAGCCACTACTACACAACATGGTAGGGGCAACGGACAGACAAATAATGGGGCCCATTGTTATGCTTTCCCTGGGAGGTCTGAAGCGGAGGCGTCTGATGCTGTTATCACAGGTAATCTCTTGGTTTGTGATTGCATGGCATCTGTATTATTTGACCCTGGCTCCACATTTTCATATGTATCTTCCTCATTTGCTAACGGTCTAAATTTACATTGTGAATTACTTGACATGCCTATTCGTGTTTCTACTCCGGTGGGTGAGTCTGTGATAGTCGAAAAAGTGTATAGGTCTTGTTTGGTGAATTTTGTGGGGAGCAACACTTATGTAGATTTGGTCATCTTAGAAATGGGTGACTTTGATGTAATTTTGGGTATGACTTGGCTTTCTCCAAACTTTGCGATTTTGGATTGTAATGCTAAAACGGTAACGTTAGCCAAGCCTGGGGCAGATCCGTTAGTGTGGGAGGGTGACTACACTCCCAATCCGGTGCGTATCATCTCCTTAATTCGTGCTCAGAAGATGGTTAGTAAGGGTTGTCTAGCTTTCTTGGCACATCTCAAGGATGACACTACCCAAGTACCTTCGATCGAGTCGGTTTCAGTGGTCTGTGAGTTTTTGGATGTGTTCCCTGCAGATCTTCCCGGTATGCCACCAGATAGGGATATAGACTTCTGCATTGATTTGGAACCCGGTACTCTCCCCATTTCTATACCCCCGTATAGAATGGCTCCCGCCGAATTAAGAGAGTTAAAGGCACAACTTCAAGAGTTGTTGAGCAAAGGCTTCATTAGACCAAGTGCATCTCCTTGGGGTGCTCCGGTGCTGTTTGTGAAGAAGAAGGATGGGAGTTTCCGAGTGTGCATAGATTACCGACAGTTGAACAAAGTAACTATTAAGAACAAGTACCCCATTCCTTGCATTGATGACTTGTTCGATCAGTTACAAGGTGCTTGTGTCTTCTCAAAGATTGACTTGAGGTCCGGTTATCACCAATTGAAAATACGAGCAACGGATGTTCCAAAGACTGCTTTTCGAACTAGGTATGGGCATTATGAATTTGTGGTAATGTCCTTTGGTCTTACGAATGCCCCTGCTGCTTTCATGAGTTTGATGAACGGGATTTTCAAGCCATATTTGGATCTCTTTGTGATTGTGTTTATTGATGATATACTGATATACTCGAAGAGTAAGAAAGAACATGAGGAGCATTTGAAAATGGTGTTAGAGTTGTTGAGAAAGAAAAAGCTTTATGCGAAATTCTCCAAGTGTGAGTTTTGGCTAGATTCAGTGTCCTTCTTGGGGCACGTGGTTTCTAAGGATGGAGTGATAGTAGATCCTTCTAAGATTGAAACAGTGAAAAATGGGTAAGACCCACTAATGTGTCAGAAATACGGAGTTTTTTGTTGGGTTAGCTAGCTACTACTACCTACCGCCGATTCTTCAAGGGATTCTCTTCTATTGCTTCCCAATTGACGAACTTTACTAAGCAAAACGTCCCATTTGTATGGTCGGACGAGTGTGAGGAAAGCTTTCAGAAACTCAAGACTTTGTTGACTTGACCTACCGCGCCTATCCTTACCTTGCCGGTAGAGGGTAAGAACTTCATTGTCTATTGTGATGCATCCTATTCGGGTTTGGGTGCAGTGCTAATGCAAGAGAAGAACGTGATCGCTTATGCTTCAAGACAATTAAAAGTGCATGAATGTAACTATCCAACTCATGATTTGGAATTGGCCGCGGTAGTATTTGCACTAAAGCAATGGAGACACTACTTGTATGGGGTTAAGTGTGAAGTCTACACGGACCATCGTAGCCTACACATGTATTCACTCAAGAAAGACTTGAACTTGAGACAGAGGAGATGGATGGAACTACTGAAGGACTACGACATCACTATCTTGTATCATCCGGGAAAGGCGAATATTGTAGCAGATGCTTTAAGTAGAAAGGCCGGAAGCATGGGAAGTCTAGCTCATTTGCAAGCTTCTAGACGCCCATTGGCTAGAGAAGTGCAGATTCTGGCTAATGACCTTATGAGGTTGGAAATAAATGAGAAGGGAGGATTGTTAGCCTGTGTAGCGGCAAAATCTTCCTTTCTTGATCAGATTAAGGGGAAACAGTTTGATGATGAGAAGCTAAGTCGAATCCGAGACAAAGTGTTGCAAGGAGAGGCTAAAGAGGCAATAATTGATGAGGAAGGTGTTTTGAGAATTAAGAAAAGGGTATGCGTACCCCGCATCGATGATTTGATCACCACTATTCTTACCGAGGCTCATAGTTCTGGATATTCTATACATCCTGGTGCAACCAAGATTTATCGCGACCTAAAGCAACACTTCTGGTGGAGTAGAATGAAGCGCAATATTGTTGACTTTATTGCCAAATGTCCAAATTGTCAACAAGTAAAGTATGAACACCAAAGGCCCGGAGGAACACTTCAGAGAATGCCCATTCCTGAATGGAACTGGGAGAGAATCGCGATGGACTTCGTGGTTGGTCTTCCAAAGACATTGGGTAAGTATGACTCTATTTGGGTGATTGTTGATAGGTTACTAAGTCTGCTCACTTCCTTCCGGTCAAGGTGACCTACAATGCAGAGAAGTTAGCCAGATCTACATCTCAGAGATCGTTCGGTTGCATGGAGTTCCACTCTCCATCATATCAGATAGAGGTACGCAGTTTACTTCTAAGTTTTGGAGGACATTACATGCTGAATTAGGTACTAGGTTGGACCTTAGCACTGCATTTCACCCTCAGACCGATGGTCAGTCTGAGCGAACGATTCAAGTGTTGGAGGATATGCTTCGTGCATGTGTGATAGAGTTTGGGGGCCATTGGGATAGCTTCTTACCCTTGGCAGAGTTTTCATACAATAATAGCTATCACTCCAGTATTGACATGGCTCCATTTGAAGCATTGTATGGGAGGAGGTGTAGATCTCCCATTGGTTGGTTTGATGCCTTTGAAGTTAGACCTTGGGGGACTGATCTGTTGAGAGATTCTATGGAGAAGGTGAAAGCTATTCAAGAAAAGCTTTTGGCGGCTCAAAGTAGACAAAAGGAGTATGCAGACCGAAAGGTTAGAGACTTGGAGTTCATGGAAGGTGAACAAGTCTTGTTGAAGGTCTCACCCATGAAAGGGGTGATGCGGTTCGGAAAAAGGGGTAAGTTAAGTCCAAGGTATATTGGACCATTTGAAGTGCTTAAGAGAATAGGGGAGGTGGCTTATGAATTAGCCTTGCCCCCAGGGCTGTCCGGAGTGCATCCGGTGTTTCATGTATCCATGTTGAAGAAATACCACGGAGATGGAAACTACATTATCCGTTGGGATTCAGTTTTGTTGTATGAGAGCTTGACTTATGAAGAGGAACCGGTTGCTATATTAGATAGAGAAGTTCGCAAGCTGAGGTCGAGAGAGATTGCATCCATCAAGGTTCAATGGAAGAATCGACCGGTTGAAGAAGCTACTTGGGAGAAGGAGGCAGATATGCAAGAAAAATACCCACATCTGTTTACAGATTCAGTTACTCCTTTTCGCCATTGTTTTTCTTCTTTTGATCGTTCGGGGACGAACGATGGGTAAATTGGTATCTATTGTAATGACCTGTTTAGTCGTTTTGAGCAACAGAGTTCATTTCTGGAAAAACTGGCTGGGACGACGGGTGTCCCGACGGACCGTCGTGGACACGACGGCCCGTCGAGGAGGTGTCGTCCCATGACACTAGAATTTTGAAATTGGGTACTGAAAATCGACTCTCTGTAATTGTGACGGACCTGCAGGACGTGCCGTCACATCCACGACGAACCGTCGTGAGTT
This sequence comes from Solanum corneliomulleri, assembly GCA_027704805.1. Taxonomy (NCBI): domain Eukaryota; kingdom Viridiplantae; phylum Streptophyta; class Magnoliopsida; order Solanales; family Solanaceae; genus Solanum; species Solanum corneliomulleri. The sequence continues at coordinate 32,569,118 of JAKWIY010003060.1, read as the reverse complement.
TTCGTTGCAAAACACTTCAACTTTGAGAATTTGGTACAAGAAACGAGTTTCTGACCGTCATGACGGACGGGAACAGGACGGACCGTCACGGCTGTGACGGGCCGTCACAGCCACTTGAGCTCGAGGGAGCTGCGACGACCACCGTGACGGACCGTCGCAGGCACGACGGCCCGTCACAGGTTGCGCAGTCCCAGGCAAAATAGGATTCCTCTACACGTTTTAGGGGTCGTTTTTGGACTATTCTTTCCTTAATTATAAAGATTGAGGGTTAATATTAATAGGTCTAATTACTTGGGGGTTAAAAGGGGTAACCTTAAGTTAATTAGTGGGTTTTATTGTCCTCCTTTACACTTAATTATACTTTTAATTAGGGTAAAAAGAAGGAGGGTTTGAATAAAACAAAAAACAAAGAACAGAACAGAAAGAGAGGAAACGAACGAGTAGAGAGAGAGAGAAACGAAAGGATAGCAAGGATTTTGAGAAGATAGCTTGTTGATTCAATTCTTCAGTGGAGGTAGGTTATGGTTTATATTACGATACTCGTAGTGAACTCTTAATAGTGAATAATATGTGTTGATGATATTGTAAACCTGTCTATATGATTAATTGTATGCTTGCATGAACATGATTATGTGATTTTGATAAAATAAGCATGATGAAAAATATTGAATCCCAAATCTTGAAAGAAACTTTAATCTATGATGTTAATGATGATGCCTTAGTACGAAAGAAGGCTGGACGAATTAAAGTAATGGGATGGATGATGCCTTAGTATAGAGAAGGCTTGATGAACGGATAGAATGAATTTAGTGGATCGGAGTGTCACGTTCCGACACATAGCATTAGTGGATCGGAGTGTCACGTTCCGACACATAGCATTAGTGGATCGGAGTGTCACGTTCCGACACATAATATTAGTGGGACGGGTGTCACGAACCGACACGTAGATATAGGGGATCGGAGTGTCACGTACCAACACATACAGGGGATCGGAGTGTCACGTTCCGACACATATAGGGGATCGGAGTGTCACGTTCCGACACATATAGGGGATCGGAGTGTCACGTACCGACACATAGTGATAGGGGATCGGAGTGTCACGTACCGACACAAGAGAAGAAAGATAATGAATCCCGAAAGATGTTAATATACTCACATAATGAACTTAATTCCCAAATGAGTATGGTATTGAGGCTTGAGCCCTCATGGATGAACTTGATGGTATTTATTGACGATTATATACTTGTTGTTGCTACATGTTGAGTTTATAGTTGATTTACAATATTACTTGATATATATTATCTTCTATTTTGAGTTGGCCGATGATATCTACTCAGTACGTGTGGTTGTACTGACCCCCTACTTTTATGTTTTCCTCTTTGTTATTGTGTTATGCAGCAAACGTTCCGTCAACTTCAACACAACAGTAATTCGGGCCAGATTTCGTCATACCGGATCTCAGGGTGAGCTAACGCTTCTAGCTTGGACTGGATCTTCTTCTATAAGTCTTGATGCCTTGACTTCCGGCATGGACTAGTTTCTCATGTATTTTAGCTTCTTAGACATTCTTAGATAGTTTAGTTTAGTAGTTTGATCATAGATGTTCTTGTGATGATGACTTCCAGATTTTGTGAATATTAATAATAGTTGAGTTGTTTATTTATGAGTTTAAGTCTTCCGCATTATTTCTGTTGATATTATATTGAAATGTTAAGGTTTAGATGGGTTGGTTCGCTCACATAGGAGGGTAAATGTGGGTGCCAGTCGCGTCCCCGAATTGGGTCGTGACAATGGAACTTTGAGGTACATGTAAAAACCCTCTTTATGCCAAGATGGGACATTATGATTATTCACTTATCGAAACATCACTCTAACACCATTCTGGGTCACGAGGCTATCCACCTCATGAGGTTTGCGGTGACCTACATTTCCTTATTGGAAAGGGACACAGACTCATATATATTAGCACAATCTAGTTTAGTATACACTTGACCACACCTTTCAAGGCTCCTCTATTGACTAGATCATCATTCATGTGTATGTGTGTATACATACATGTTAGTACTCCTTTCACATAACACATTAAGGTCACACATGTTCATACATTCATATTCATACACATAGAAACAAAAACTAGAAACTATCCTATTAAGGAACACATGTGCAATTCATAGGCAAAGTCACATACCCTTGCCCATTCTATTATACCTATCAATTAATCCTAGCTAAGGAAACACATATAATACTTTCATACACTATGTTAATATGCAAAGTAGTAGACACTATTGCATATGAGACTACCTTTCATTTAGACACCATAACCTATACTACTTGTAAGCATGCATAATGTGTGGGTGTGTGTACATTGGTCAACATGACGACATAATGGATATAATTAACATCTTGATTTAGCCACCCTCTTAAGACCATAATTCACAACAAAGCATAGACAACACAACACAATTTAGCATGGAGGCAAGACAATCTTCACATTACATTCAAGACTCTTGATTATTATCTATTTACACATTCATATAGGGGAACATGGGTAGGATTCATCCATCCTTATTAATTCATTAATGGCAGCACTTAAACATGATGTTCACATAAAATTTACATGCTCATACCAATAGTAACATATTCTAGATTCACAACTAAAATAGAAAACTAGGCACAAGTTACACATAAGTTGATCATCATAAACACTCATTCATATATTCATCAATTTACCTACAAGGCCATAGTCATCACACATATAGATTGATAATAAATCAAACATCTCCACCACAAGTGGACCATACCACACAATGCCATACAAGGCTTCATCAACTACATTAATATAGAAAAGTAGAGGAGATAAGCAATTCTTACAAGTTTCTCACCCTTTGATCATCATTTATCAATACACCTTGTTTATAAACAATTAATGTATATAGAAGTAGCTATATGTACTTTAATAAGAAAAGAAACCATGTACAAGTTGCTACAGGATCATACTATAACATAATACAAGATATCTCATTTGTACCAGAAAGTAGAGACTCTTAGATCACTCACTAATATGCTTTACTCTCATTACCATGGTAAACATTCATAAAATACCAATAACACCAACCTAGGGAAGTATTTGAAGTCATATGACTCATGTCTAAGTCATGCTTCATCAAACCTAGAACTTAGATTTCATTATGTACATAACGTTGTCAATCCATAGAGTAGAAGAACCTTGATCAACTCATGTAAGTATTTCTTAAATTTGATCATCAAGAATTTATACCGACAATTCATCTATAATATCAACTTAAGTCAGTAGCTACAGTTATGCTTTGCATAATTGAAATCTTATAAAAGTTGTTATAATCGAAATCACTGTAACACACAGAAACATGGGCTATTCATACTCATATCTTCATGCAATGATCCTAATGGCTCCTTCATCATCAATTAAACATCAATTCACGTAAATAGCAGTATAAATAGAAAATTCAACATAAGAGAATCGCAATTCAACCATTAACAAGCCATGATCACTGTCACATCCGGGTTTATCCCCTAGACGTAACCGGCGTCATCATCCTCTTTGAGTACTAAGACTAGGCCCTTAGTATCATGTCATTACATTAAGAGGTTGAAATGCAGAAATATTTAAAAGTTTTCATTACATTTACTAGGAGGTTTACATAGAAATCTACATACTCATAATATAGTCATATCAAATATACATAGCACCTTTGTACAGGAAGGTTACATAGACTTTTACTTTTATTGCACATACAACACACCAACACACACATATAATATATATATATTATATATATATATATATATATATATATATATATATATATATATATATAATATATATATATATATATATATATATATATTATATATAAATAGAAATGTAGTCTCAAAGATTGTCTCATCTCATACCATCTAACGACTATCACAATATGGGCATAACCCTACAACAAATGTAGAGAATCCACATATAGGCTTATACAAGTCGTACACAATGAAAGTGGAATGAACATAACATAGACTTAAAATCATAACAAATAAACTTCATAGGCAAGATATTGGCATCGCCCTAGAAAAATTAGGACCAACCTACTTGAATAATAGAGAATATCCAAGCCTTCTTCAACTCATATGCAACCTTTCCGAACCTTTGCAAAACCTCATAGGACGCACATATCAGAGACTTAACTTTACCTTTTTTGTAGAATCTCATCACCCCTTTCATAAGTGAAATCTTTAAATACACTATACAACACTTACTTCAAATTCAAGATCTCTTCTCTCTATTATCGGCATAAGGTTTTCAACGACTATAGGTTTTTTCAACCTATCCCTTCTAACATGAACTTTCTCCAAAGTTTCATAGACTATTTTGGGACCAAGGAGTGAAGAATCTCCAACTTCAAACTACCAAACCGGAGACCTACATATCCTGCCATATAGTGCTTCAAATGAAGCCATTGAAATACTAGAATCGTAGTTATTGTTATAGGAGAACTCAATCAAAGGCAAGTGCTTATACCAATTCCATTTGAAGTCTATCACACAAGATGTTAACATATCCTCAAGGGTTTGAATAATGTGCTCCGCTTGAGATCCTTTGGAGATAAAAAGCGGTGCTCAGATTTACTTGTATGCCCAAACCTTTTTGGAAAGACCTCAAAAAACGAGAAGTAAATTGAGCACCTCTATCCGATATGATGGATAACGGAATACCAAGAAGACTAAAAATCTTGTCAGTGTAGATCCTCGCATAATCTTCCGTTGTATAAGTAAATTTAACGGGTATAAAGTGCGCGGATTTTGTCAATCTATCCTCTATCACCAAAATTGAGTCATTTTGCCTTACAAAGATTACAAGTGCAATAAGCCCTTACCAACTTACAAGTGCAATGTCCTAGTAAAGTTCCATAACCTTACTCAACCAACTAAACAAAACAAAGGATCACAAATAATGTCTAACTTCATATAACAAAGCATCATGAGTATTCATTATCATACTTAGCAATATAGACCAACAACATGTTTCATAAGTGAATCAACATCATATAGCTCATCAACATATAAAGTAACATATTAATTTACAATATAAGAACATAAAAACATAAGAACATACTCCTACGACTGCCCTGAAGGCCAACTAGTGCAAAGTATAGGTAGAGTCACATACCCCTACCTACACTAAGTCAACCCCTTAAGTCCTCCTAGTTCGAGTTCACTCTATTACTTTACTTTGTTTTACTTTCGGGAACACTTGCCTAACAGACATAGACCAAATCAGCTAATGTGGAATCTGGTGTCATGAAACCCTACACCGACAGAAACAGGACTATTTTCCAAGATAGTTCCAAAAACATGAACATTGCATCTACGTCGATCACTAGCTAGTATTCCTATGAGGGCACCATAGTTCAAGATCTAGAAGACATACTTGAGATCCTCTTCATAAATTGGCATTGTAATCTCTATCATGAATACATACTAAAAACCTACCTTCCCTACTTGGGCAGGGACACTCCTCACTACTAGTTCACTCGGCGCTAATCTAGAGTACCATTTTGAAATGTCTTTAATTCCCTCATAAATCATCATAACTTAGTATAGGTCATAAGAGACTAAACCCCATGTATATCATCATCATTATCTCATTATCAATTTCATGAGAATCCCTTCCAATAAAACCTTCATATGTGAGATTAACATATTACCATCATCATATCATAATAAGGAACATAGGTAAATCATGACCAAACATATATCATTACATCTTAATCATAATCCCACTATCCGTATAGTCAAGACATTTCAATTGCATTCATCATACGATCAATATAAATCTAATCACAACCAACACTTAAATTGAACATCATAATTATGTATAAGTCATCATAATCGAAGTAAGGATTCAAGATCATAGCTTTTACCAATTAACCTTCACAAGCCTTCTTCCATGGTCTTACCATCAACTAACCATATTCATCCATTATTAGGCTTAATAACATCACATAATAGTAATTAACACAAGCAGAGAGTCAATTGCATCAACACTAATCAATTCAACACCAATTCATAACCTAAGGTTCGGGAAATAGGGTCAATTCATGATCTCTTCCGTAGAACTAGGTCTAGCATTAAGAAACCCTAATTTAAAAATAATTATTAAATATATGTCCATAAAAAGCAAAATCAATCAAGAACAATACAATTTGAAATATCGATTTTGGATTAGGAATGAAACCCATCTTTTCTCAACTTTTAAATCAATTTGAAAAAACCCTTTAGGAAAAAGAAGTCCCAAAGGTGAAGAGTTCCTATACCTTTTTAATACTTCAAGATTGATAGAGGAAGTGAATTTCTGGCATCCCTAATCCCCCTGACCTTTGTCTTCTAAGGAGTCTTCTTTGGGTAGAGAGAAAGTAAAGAAAAGGAAGAGACATTTGTGTTCGCAAATGTGGGTGCTGGGTTAGTTCAATTAGGATTAGGTATTTATATAGTTTCTTAACTAACATAATTAGACCTCCATTAACCCTTAATTAACAAACTAACTAACTAACTAAATAATAATGAACACACTTAAAAGTTTACAGTCCTTAACAACCTGACCTATGAGACTCCTACCTACGGTCCATTGGTCAGCCGACGGCCCCTGCACCCACCGTCCCTCACAACAATTGTTTGTTTCAACCAACCGACTGGAAATTTGGACCAATTTCCGAAAATGTCTAAGGCTGGGGCTTCAGATCCATCGATGCCTCATCACTTAGATGATGCCTCGTCGATTGGCTTCGTAGCTAGCTATTGGCAACACACAACCTTTGCGACAAATTGAAGGGTCCTTGGGGAGTCGTACCCGGATATTTTGACCCTAAAGGTACTCTAACAATTGTTTGATGCCTTTCCACCAAATTTTATCCAATTTCGACTCCTTAAACCCTGTAAATAGGATAAGGCATACTAGCACCTATTTCACTTGTCTTTGGACGCCATGGACATTTCCTGACGTCTTGATTCTAATCCTTTTTTAAATGGTTTATAAACATTATTTTAGGTCTTAAACCAGTGTTACAACCTTAGACCAACATGTGATGCTCTAGTTTAGGTCTTGGACTTTTGGAGTGTTACATGACATCAATACATTGAATGTAATATGATGGGGTAAACTAAACATGACATATGCTTGAAATTAATATGAAAGGAACACTTACCTTGATTTTACTCAGCCCATGAATAAATCAACTCAGATGCAAGGTCAAAACAACAATATTTGTGCAGTCATATAAAGCATTCAAACAGTAGTTGACAACTCAATGTAAAGTAAATATAATAGCAACTGAACTACTTATAAAGTAATAAAATACATTGGGAGTTTCTCTAACCGATAACCACCACTATGAGCCTAAGTTATGATACAATGTCTTGCCCACACTATCAAAAATGTCATATACTTTGTCGTCATTTATAACACCTTAACTAGATGAATCCGATAGGCAATGCTAAAAAGCACTAAGGAATCATCTAAAGTATGGTCCTTTTTAGAACCAAGGAATCATCTACAATGTATGATCCTTTATACCCATGATTACTTAATGATTTATGGAGACTTGACTTATTATGAACTCTCGACCCAATACCTTTGCTTAATGTTATTCCCAAAATATATTCATATCATATGTTTTTAAAACATAAGATAATTACTAAAAACATAGCTTAAAATCACTCTTGGAAATATGTGTTTCCTTTCTTTCTCAAATGTGAAAATTTTTTAACTCTTGGACATTTTTAGTTCCCATATAATTTTTAAAGAAAGAACTTCACTCTTATTCCTTACTCAAATCAAAAAGTAAGTCTACGAACAAAGTTAAAATATTTGTAAAAGACTTCTTGAAACTCTATAACTTCTCTTGACTTGACTATTGACTTCTTTTGACTTGACTCTTAACTTTTATTCAATTGAATTATGGATTCAAAGTTAATTATATCATGTTTATGCATAATTTTATGATTTCTAAATGTACCTTAAAGTGTCGGAATCAACTAGAAAACATAGGTGTGTTGCTAGGGAACTAGTACGGAATGAAGTGGGAAAAGAGGAATGAACTGGTAACCCTGGCGCATTAAGAGGTGCGGGCCGCAAGAGGGTAACATCAGATATTAGTGTAGGATTTTTTGACTGGTAAGGAGCCCCAGATTCAAAACATCAGCGCCCCTAATGAGGCACTTTGGCTGGAGCAGCGCCCTAGTCCCTTGCCCAGTTGAATTCCGACTTTTCTTGCTCATTTTTCAACTCTAAACCATAAATTTCAACTTGATTCTTTACCCAAACACATAGATTCGACTACACAACTAAAATGTTTAAGAATATACTCTGAACATCACCTAAATTTCATGAATCAAACATAAGAACTTTTCTACAATCCCAACAATAAGAACTTTTAACAACTTCGACAAACTCCATCAAGAATTCTATTTTCAAGAACACATATTCACTTAAAGAAATTCATGTTTGGTGTGTGGGTGTACTAACCCAACTCTTTGTGATCTCACATACCTCGTAGGGGTCAACCCTTGACAAAATTTGTGACCTTAGCTTCAAGATTTGGCAATTTCCTTGTTTTTTCTCCTCTCTTGTCCCCTTCTTTTCTCTTTTCTAAAAACCCTAACTTAGTTTTCAAAAGTGTAAGCTGATCAAGTTCAGATTAAATCCAAATTGAACTCCGTAAAATGAAATAAAACGATTGGGTAAGCAAAACAACAAAATACCCTTCCAAAATCCGGTTGACTTTACTTATCTAGACAACCCAACTTCGAATAGGCATATCTAACTCATACGAACTCTAAATGGAGCAAAGTCTGTGAAATTTGAATGATAATTCCAAGATATTTCCTACAGTACATTGTAGAACACCTAAATCATCTTGATATAGGAGTTATGGTCATTTGAAGTTGACCTAAAACTTAAACTTAACTTAATTTTGTTAAATTTCCAGATTTTTATTTTTTCCTAAAGTTTCTCTTTCTAATTCTATCTGTTTGTAGTTCTTTCAATCAGTGACGTGGTACACCATCAGTTGTATAACGGGTAGTTACCGACTTCTGTGTAGTTGGTTAACGGGTTCATGAAGTGGTATAATTAGTTCAAGTATACAGACCATTTCAGCATTAACAAAAATGCTAACATTCTACCACTTAGTCCGTATATTCTAATTCCATTAATGAAATATAATACACGAATCATGGTGATAGTTTCTCTAGGAGAGAGTAGTATTTTCTTTGTATCACAATGCACCATGTCTCTAAACTTTAGACCATATAACTAATGAATGAATTCAATATTTATTTTAGGTCCATAGTTTAGCGATATTTCTGAAAATAAACCTGAATGTGCACATAGTGGACGAGAAATATAACTTAAAATATTGTTACAAAAAGAATTACAAAATAGGACTAAGTTCCATTGTGACTACACGATCCTTAAATTTCTGCAGTGGCATACCTGTAGCTAAATGATCAACTAACATTACGTTAGTGCTAACATGTTCAATGACTACTTTCTTGTCTTTAAAAATTCTCTTATGGCTAGATATTTGATGTCGATATGTTTGATTTAACTACAACTTTTATTATTCTTAACAATAAAGACAACAATTGAATTGTCACAATATAACCTTAACAAATTAGATATAGAGTCAAAAATTCTATACGCAGAAATAGAACTCTTTAACCATACACCATGTGAGGTATCCTATAAACAAGAAACAAACCTAGCCTCTTATAGTGGAAGTAGTAACTAGAGTCTATTTGACACATCATCAATATAAATAGATCCACCGATTAACATAAATATTTATCCTGAAGTTGATTTCTGTGAATCAACACAACCATCAAATTCTGAGTAGCCAATGACTTCTAAGTCATCTGATCGTTTGTATATAAGCATGTAGTCTTTTGTTCCTTGAACATATCTTAAGACTTTGTTTGCAGTTCTCCACTGGTAAATACCTAGGTTACTCTGATATCTTCCTAACATTCCAACAACAAATGATATTTTACACCCTGTACAAACCTAAGAACACATCAAGCGTCCGGACAACAGAATTGTAAGGAATGTCTTTCATTTTGTTCATCTCAAGATCGAATTTCACACACTGAACTTGTCACCCTTCAAAATGTGAGATACACTAGGTGAAAAATCTTTCATTCGGAACCTCTAAAATTTTATTGATATATGATTCTTGAGATAAAACTAATGTACCTTGATATCTATCACGATGAATCTTAATATCAATAACATAAGATGTATCAGCAATGTGTTTTATATGAAAACTTTTAGAGATAACTTGTCTCATATCATGTATCATTCCCTTATCATTGGATGCAAGTAAGATATAATCCACAAATAGAACTAAGAAATATATATTACTCCCACTAATATTATTGTATGTATATTAATCCATAATTTTCTAAACAAATTGGATTGAAGAGATAAAATTATGAAATTTCAAATACCATTGACAAGAGGCTTGTTTTACTACGTAAATGGATTTATTTAACTTACATACCAAATGATTACCATTACTAGAGAAGAATTCTTCATGTTTTTTCACATAAACCTCTTTCTGCTAGATCACCATTGAGAAAAGGCTTTCACATTCATTTGTTGCAATTCTATGTCAAAGTGTGCTACTAATGCAAATATTATGCGCAAGATATCCTTTTTAGACACAAGAGAAAGGTCAATATGTAATCAATTCCTTATTTTTGAGTTGATCCTTTAGCAAAGAGTCTTAATGTATATCTTTTTATTTAGCCCGATGAGTCCTTTTAAGTTTTAAAAACCCATTTACATCAAATATTTTAACACCATTAGGCAACTCAACAAGTTCCCAAACCTCATTATTTTTCATAAATTCATCTCTTCTTTTATGGTATTGTACCACAATTGAGACTCTTTACAATTCATGGCTTGTGAAAAATACTCGAGTATCATTTTAAAATCAAATGTTAGTTCCTTGCAAATATACAAAAAATTCACTAGGAATTGCTGATTTTATTTCTCTATTAGATCTTCTCAATGTTACACTACTATTTTCCCGTGGTTCATATTTTTCAACCAATTTTTTGAGTAATTCCAAGAATTACTTGACCAACTTGATCTATGGGTACATTTTCAGCATCTTGTGGAATCTTATTGATTGATTGTTCATCACCATATTGTACATTAAGGTTATAATGTACAATAATAAATATTTGACTTGAAGTAGAAGGTCAATCTCTTACAAAAATTGTATTATGAAATTGATCACTCCCGCAAATTAAGTCATTCTCAAGAAATTTTGCATTTCTTGATTTCACAATCCTAGTACTATTAGATGGACAGTGGAATTAGTATACTTTATACCTTTCGGCATATCCAATGAAATATCCACTAGTTATCATAGGTTATTGTTTCTTTTCTTTTGGTCTGTAATACAAACTTCAGACAGGTATCCCATACGTGTATATGTGTCAAACTAGGTTTCCAACCTTTGAATAACTCAAAAGGTGTCTTTGGGACAACCTTGGTTGAACTCGATTCAATATATACGTTGTTGTCTTGAGTGTCACATACGGGGAGCACCCCCTAGAAGTAACATGACATAGTTGACCTCTCAGAGGTCTTATACAAGCTCATAGTTATCATTCATCGCATTGTCATAGTAAATTCAACGGAAAATTTAGAACTTCTCATAGAACATCATATGCTAGAAATATATATAAAAATATAA
>JAKWIY010003060.1:32486786-32557232 GCA_027704805.1 Solanum corneliomulleri | reverse complement strand
GTCGTACCCGGATGTTTTGACCCTAAAGGTACTCTAACAATTGTTTGATGCCTTTCCACCAAATTTTATCCAATTTTGACTCCTTAAACCCTGTAAAATAGGATAAGGCATACTAGCACCTATTTCACTTGTCTTTGGACGCCATGGACATTTCCTGACGTCTTGATTCTAATCCTTTTTTAAATGGTTTATAAACATTATTTTAGGTCTTAAACCAGTGTTACCAACCTTAGACCAACATGTGATGCTCTAGTTTAGGTCTTGGACTTTTGGAGTGTTACATGACATCAATACATTGAATGTAATATGATGGGGTAAACTAAACATGACATATGCTTGAAATTAATATGAAAGGAACACTTACCTTGATTTTACTCAGCCCATGAATAAATCAACTCAGATGCAAGGTCAAAACAACAATATTTGTGCAGTCATATAAAGCATTCAAACAGTAGTTGACAACTCAATGTATTAAAGTAAATATAATAGCAACTGAACTACTTATAAAGTAATAAAATACATTGGGAGTTTCTCTAACCGATAACCACCACTATGAGCCTAAGTTATGATACAATGTCTTGCCCACACTATCAAAAATGTCATATACTTTGTCGTCATTTATAACACCTTAACTAGATGAATCTGATAGGCAATGCTAAAAAGCACTAAGGAATCATCTAAAGTATGGTCCTTTTTAGAACCAAGGAATCATCTACAATGTATGATCCTTTATACCCACGATTACTTAATGATTTATGGAGACTTGACTTATTATGAACTCTCGACCCAATACCTTTGCTTAATGTTATTCCCAAAATATATTCATATCATATGTTTTTAAAACATAAGATAATTACTAAAAACATAGCTTAAAATCACTCTTGGAAATATGTGTTTCCTTTCTTTCTCAAATGTGAAAATTTTTTAACTCTTGGACATTTTTAGTTCCCATATAATTATTAAAGAAAGAACTTCACTCTTATTCCTTACTCAAATCAAAAAGTAAGTCTACGAACAAAGTTAAAATATTTGTAAAAGACTTCTTGAAACTCTATAAACTTCTCTTGACTTGACTATTGACTTCTTTTGAGTTGACTCTTAACTTTTATTCAATTGAATTATGGATTCAAAGTTAACTATCTCATGTTTATGGATGATTTTACGATTTTTAAATGTACCTTAAAGTGTGCGAATCAACTAGAAACAGATGTATGTTGCTAGGGAACTAGTACGGAATGAAGTGGGAAAAGATGGATGAATTGGTAAACCTGGTGCATTAAGAGGTGCGGGCCGCAAGAGGGTAACATCAGATACTAGTGTAGGGTTTTTTGGCTGGTTTGGAGCCCCAGATTCCAAACTTCAGCGCCCCTAATGAGAAACTTTGGCTGGAGCAGCGCCCTAGTCCCTTGCCCAGTTGAATTCCGACTTTTCTTGCTCATTTTTCAACTCTAAACCATAAATTTCAACTTGATTCTTTACCCAAACACATAGATTCGACTACACAACTAAAATGTTTAAGAATATACTCTGAACATCACCTAAATTTCATGAATCAAACATAAGAACTTTTCTACAATCCCAACAATAAGAACTTTTAACAACTTCGACAAACTCCATCAAGAATTCTATTTTCAAGAACACATATTCACTTAAAGAAATTCATGTTTGGTGTGTGGGTGTACTAACCCAACTCTTTGTGATCTCACATACCTCGTAGGGGTCAACCCTTGACAAAATTTGTGACCTTAGCTTCAAGATTTGGCAATTTCCTTGTTTTTTCTCCTCTCTTGTCCCCTTCTTTTCTCTTTTCTAAAAACCCTAACTTAGTTTTCAAAAGTGTAAGCTGATCAAGTTCAGATTAAATCCAAATTGAACTCCGTAAAATGAAATAAAACGATTGGGTAAGCAAAACAACAAAATACCCTTCCAAAATCCGGTTGACTTTACTTATCTAGACAACCCAACTTCGAATAGGCATATCTAACTCATACGAACTCTAAATGGAGCAAAGTCTGTGAAATTTGAATGATAATTCCAAGATATTTCCTACAGTACATTGTAGAACACCTAAATCATCTTGATATAGGAGTTATGGTCATTTGAAGTTGACCTAAAACTTAAACTTAACTTAATTTTGTTAAATTTCCAGATTTTTATTTTTTCCTAAAGTTTCTCTTTCTAATTCTATCTATTTGTAGTTCTTTCAATCAGTGACGTGGTACACCATCAGTTGTATAACGGGTAGTTACCGACTTCTGTGTAGTTGGTTAGCGGGTTCATGAAGTGGTATAATCAGTTCATGTATACAGACCATTTCAGCATTAACAAAAATGCTAACATTCTACCACTTAGTCCGTATATTCTAATTCCATTAATGAAATATAATACACGAATCATGGTGATAGTTTCTCTAGGAGAGAGTAGTATTTTCTTTGTATCACAATGCACCATGTCTCTAAACTTTAGACCATATAACTAATGAATGAATTCAATATTTATTTTAGGTCCATACTTTAGCGATATTTCTGAAAATAAACCTGAATGTGCACATAGTGGACGAGAAATATAACTTAAACTATTGTTACAAAAAGAATTACAAAATAGGACTAAGTTCCATTGTAACTACACGATCCTTAATTTTCTACAGTGGCATGCCTGTAGCTAAATGATCAACTAACATTACTTTAGTGCTAACATGTTCAATGACCACTTTCTTGTCATAAAAAAATTCTCTTATGGCTAGATATTTCATGTCGATATGTTTGATTTAACTACAACTTTAATTATTCTTAACAATAAAGACAACAATTGAATTGTCACAATATAACCTTAATAAATTAGATATAGAGTCAAAAATTCTATACGCAGAAATAAAACTCTTTAACCATACACCATGTGAGGTAGCCTATAAACAAGAAACAAACCTAGCCTCTTATAGTGGAAGTAGTAACTAGAGTCTATTTGACACATCATCAATATAAATAGATCCACCGATTAACATAAATATTTATCCTGAAGTTGATTTCTGTGAATCAACACAACCATCAAATTCTGAGTAGCCAATGACTTCTAAGTCATCTGATCGTTGTATATAAGCATGTAGTCTTTTGTTCCTTGAACATATCTTAAGACTTTGTTTGCAGTTCTCCACTGGTAAATACCTAGGTTACTCTGATATCTTCCTAACATTCCAACAACAAATGATATTTTACACCCTGTACAAACCTAAGAACACATCAAGCGTCCGGACAACAGAATTGTAAGGAATGTCTTTCATTTTGTTCATCTCAAGATCGAATTTCACACACTGAACTTGTCACCCTTCAAAATGTGAGATACACTAGGTGAAAAATCTTTCATTCGGAACCTCTAAAATTTTATTGATATATGATTCTTGAGATAAAACTAATGTACCTTGATATCTATCACGATGAATCTTAATATCAATAACATAAGATGTATCAGCAATGTGTTTTATATGAAAACTTTTAGAGATAACTTGTCTCATATCATGTATCATTCCCTTATCATTGGATGCAAGTAAGATATAATCCACAAATAGAACTAAGAAATATATATTACTCCCACTAATATTATTGTATGTATATTAATCCATAATTTTCTAAACAAATTGGATTGAAGAGATAAAATTATGAAATTTCAAATACCATTTACAAGAGGCTTGTTTTACTACGTAAATGGATTTATTTAACTTACATACCAAATGATTACCATTACTAGAGAAGAATTCTTCGTGTTTTTTCATTTAAACCTCTTTCTGCTAGATCACCATTGAGAAAAGGCTTTCACATTCATCTATTGCAATTATATGTCAAAGTGTGCTACTAATGCCAATATTATGCGCAAGATATCCTTTTTAGACACAAGAGAAAGGTCATAAGTAATCAATTCCTTATTTTTGAGTGAATCCTTTAGCAACGAGTCTGTATTTATATCTTTTTATGTAGCCTGATGAGTCCTTTTATGTTTTAAAAACCCATTTACATCCAATGTTTTTGACACCATTAGGCAACTCGACAAGATCCCAAACCTCATTATTTTTCATAAATTCATCTCTTCTTTTATGGTATTGTACCACAATTGAGACTCTTTACAATTCATGGCTTGTGAAAAATACTGGAGTATCATTTTCAAATCCAATGTTAGTTTCTTGCAAATATACAAAAAAAAGTCACTAGGAATTGCTGATTTTATTTCTCTATTAGATCTTCTCAATGTTACACTACTATTTTCCCGTGGTTCATATTTTTCAACCAATTTTTTGAGTAATTCCAAGAATTACTTGACCAACTTGATCTATGGGTACATTTTCAGCATCTTGTGGAATCTTATTGATTGATTGTTCATCACCATATTGTACATTAAGGTTATTATGTACAATAATAAATATTTGACTTGAAGTGGAAGGTCAATCTCTTACAAAAATTGTATTATGAAATTGATCACTCCCGCAAATTAAGTCATTCTCAAGAAATTTTGCATTTCTTGATTTCACAATCCTAGTACTATTAGATGGACAGTGGAATTAGTATACTTTATACCTTTCGGCATATCCAATGAAATATCCACTAGTTATCATAGGTTATTGTTTCTTTTCTTTTGGTCTGTAATACAAACTTCAGACAGGTATCCCATACGTGTATATGTGTCAAACTAGGTTTCCAACCTTTGAATAACTCAAAAGGTGTCTTTGGGACAACCTTGGTTGAACTCGATTCAATATATACGTTGTTGTCTTGAGTGTCACATACGGGGAGCACCCCCTAGAAGTAACATGACATAGTTGACCTCTCAGAGGTCTTATACAAGCTCATAGTTATCATTCATCGCATTGTCATAGTAAATTCAACGGAAAATTTAGAACTTCTCATAGAACATCATATGCTAGAAATATATATAAAAATATAAGTTATAATACATATTTAGACTCTAAGCCTATTTGTCATCTTTGACTCAACAACATTAGAGTACATTTAGGACAGGTCCCTTAACATGAGACATAACTCTACAACCTTTAATAAACTTTACAGTAGGACATGAGTAGGGAATTCTTGGAACTTAAGGACCCTTTTCCTTTAGCTTGGGAATCATCTATCAAGCTCCTCAATCATAGACATCCTTTTTGAGTATACAGAACCTACACTTTGTGTGAAAAATAGAGAAGAATAAGATAGTACAAGAACTCACTAAGTATGACAACCATGCAAAAACATGCATTTAAAAGGGACATTTTCTTGAAATCATACTTTATGCATTTTTCAGCAAATCTTTATAAAACCTTTAGACAATAGCATTTATATCATTCACATACTTCATATAAACATATTCATAGGCCAAACAATTCATGAGATCGCATATAGAATTTATTACATTTTCAAGTAACATTACAGTGAGCTAATTTCCCTTATCTTCCCCTTTTTCATTAACCTCCCAAGTAACCCTCTTGTGATACTTGGTGCAATGCATCACCTCAGGTCACAAATAAACATAAATACAAACTACATAAAACAACACATATCATTATATAGACATAATGCATTAAAGACACGTTTAAGTTAAAACCTTCGGAACATCACAGTTAGCTACATCAACTTACACATATAATGACTTCACTTCACATCCATCATTATTAGACCTTGTTCATGACCCAATCTTAGTCTACTAGTGCAATGAACATATGAAGCCCCATAACCCCATACATTCTTAGTAAACCCTCATGAGACCACAAACCATTAACACTTCATACATCAACATACACACAAGGACAATTCCATTCATATCAAATATCTTTATCATATAATCATTAATACTCAAACAGTGCATATAAGAATAACACCGCATCACATAGACTCATACCATTCACATATTCATGAAAAGCATACAAATACTACCATGACATGCATAAAGAAATACTCATAAATATACACATTAGTTCACCTTACAAGGACTTCCTTAGGAGCTACTTGTGCAATGTCTAGATGGGTTAATTACTTTCACCTATCCTAAGTAACCTCCCTTCATTCCTCCTAGTTAGTATCATATTCATTTATATTCATTTTCCATTTTATTTTATGGAAACAATAGCCTTAATGGACACTAAGACCATGGGTTGTAAATATGGAATTTGTTGTTGTCCCCTCACACAAAAAAGAGGGCATCTTACTTGCCAAGGTAAGGCATAAGTATCATACTAGCATATCAGGTGATATAACTTGCTAGATCCTATGTGGCAAGCATAGTTTATGGAACTTGAAGGTACATGTAAAAACCCTCTTTATGCCAAGATGGCACATTATGATTATTCACTTATCGAAACATCAGTCTAACACCATTTTGGGTCACGAGGCTATCCACCTCATGAGTTTTGTGGTGACCTACATTTCCTTATTGGAAAGGGACACAGACTCATATATATTAGCACAATCTAGTTTAGGATACACTTGACCACACCTTTCAAGGCTCCTCTATTGACTAGATCATCATTCATGTGTATGTGTGTATACATACATGTTAGTACTCCTTTCACATAACACATTAAGGTCACACATGTTCATACATTCATATTCATACACATAGAAACAAAAACTAGAAACTATCCTATTAAGGAACACATATGCAATTCATAGGCAAAGTCACATAGCCTTGCCCATTCTATTATACCTATCAAGTAATCCTAGCTAAGGAAACACATATAAGAATTTCATACACTATGTTAATATGCAAAGTAGTAGACACTATTGCATATGAGACTACCTTTCATTTAGACACCATAACCTGTACTACTTGTAAGCATGCATAATGTGTGGGTGTGTGTACATTGGTCAACATGACGACATAATGGATATAATTAACATCTTGATTCAGCCACCCCTCTTAAGACCATAATTCACAACAAAGCATAGACACACAACACCAATTTAGCATGGAGCAAGACAATCTTCACATTACATTCAAGACTCTTGATTATTATCTATTTACACATTCATATAGGGGAACATGGGTAGGATTCATCCATCCTTATTAATCATTAATGGCAGCACTTAAAACATGATGTTAACATAAAAATTTACATGCTCATACCAATAGTAACATATTCTAGATTCACAACTAAAATAGAAAACTAGGCACAAGTTACACATAAGTGATCATCATAAACACTCATTCATTATTCATCAATTACCTACAAGGCCCAAGTCATCACACATATAGATTGATAATAAAATCAAACATCTCCACCACAAGTGGACCATACCACACAATGCCATACAAGGCTTCATCAAATACATAAATAGAAAAGTAGAGGAGATAAGCAAATCTTACAAGTTTCTCACCCTTTGATCATCATTTTCAATAAACCTTGTTTATAAACAATTATGTATATAGAAGTAGCTATATGTACTTTAATAGAAAAGAAACCATGTACAAGTTGCTACAGGAGCTACTATAACATATACAAGATATCTCATTTGTACAGAAAGTAGAGACTCTTAGATCACTCACTAATATGCTTTTTACTCTCATTACCATGGCAAACATTCATAAAATACCAATAACACCAACCTATGGAAGTATTTGAGTCATATGACTCATGTCTAAGTCATGCTTCATCAAACTAGAACTTAGATTTCATTATGTACATAACGTTGTCAATCATAGAGTAGAAGAACCTTGATCAACTCATGTAAGTATTTCTTAAATTTGATCATCAAGAATTTATACCGACAATTCATCCATAATATAACCTTAAGTCAGTAGCTACAGTTATGCTTTGCATAATTGAAATCTTATAAAATTGTTATAATCGAAATAACTGTAACACACAGAAACATGGGCTATTCATACTCATATCTTCATGCAATGATCCTAATGGCTCCTTCATCATCAATTAAACATCAATTCACATAAATAGCAGTATATATAGAAAATTCAACGTAAGAGAATCGCAATTCAACCATTAACAAGCCATGATCACTGTCACATCCGGGTTTATCCCCTAGACGTAACCGGCGTCATCATCCTCTTTGAGTACTAAGACTAGGCCCTTAGTATCATGTCATTACATTAATAGGTTGAAATGCAGAAATATTAAAAGTTTTCATTACATTTACGTGGAGGTTTACATAGACCTCTACATACTCATAATATAGTCATATCAAATAACATAGCAGCTTTTGTACAGGAGGTTACATAGACTTTTACTTTTATTGCACCATACATACATATAATATATATATATATATATATATATATATATATATATATATATATATTATATATATATATATATATATATATAATATATATATATATATATATATATATATAGATATATAATAGAAATGTAGTCTCAAAGATTGTCTCATTCATACCATCTAAACGACTATCACAATATGGGCATAACCCTACAACAAATGTAGAGAATCCACATATAGGCTTATACAAGTCGTACACAATGAAAGTGGAATGAACATACATAGACTTAAAATCATAACAAATAAACTTCATAGGCAAGATATTGGCATCGCCCTAGAAAAATGAGGACCTACCTACTTGAATAATAGAGAATATCCAAGCCTTCTTCAAGTCATCCCGAATGAGCCCTTAATGACCAAAACCTAAAATATTTGGAAAAGGGAAAGAAAATGGGGTTAGTACTTCATAGATACTATGTATGAGACCATATGCACATATAATATCAAAATATGCAAAAAAAAGGGATTTTAGCCAAAACATGCCATTTTACAAGTTTAAAAGTCTCATGCATAACTAAGCAAGTCATATCAATCGAACAAACATACTTACTAACTCGAACAAGTAATATGTATTCCACATACTTAAATCCATGATTTACTACAACTCTACCAGCAAGGAATGACATCTCAAATATGGTGAAGAGTTAATCACATCATAGTAGCAAGACAACTACTAATGAATTCTTATAAGGTCAATAAGTGCAATGACCAAGCGAATCCCCATAACCTTACTCTATCAAGTACCTTCAACAAGAAACCATAACCATGTCCAACTTCACATAATACAACATTTAGATATACAATTCATCTTATGTTAACAATATAACCCAATGCATACACATGAATGAACTAACCAACATATAGTATAAACAATGTGCAAGTTCATCATGCATATATCACATATCATCATAACATAAACATATATAAGAACATTGTCCTAAGACTCCCCTTATGGCAAACTAGTGAAATGCTTAGGTAGAGTCCCATACCCCTACCTAGACTAATATAGACCCCTTAGATTATCCAAGTTAGAGTTCAAGTCCTTTAATTCATATTACCTTTTAAGAATATCTTTCACCAAACCGACATAGACCACATGATCTAGTGTAGAATCTGGTGTCATAAAACCCTACACCAAAAGAAGATGGACTACTTGCCAAGGTAGTACCAAAACATGAAACATAACAACTATGTGGATCCACTAGCTAGTGTTCCCAAGGGGTCAACATAGTTCAAGAACTAGGAGATATAGTTTGGACCCTATTTATGCTCCATGCATTATAGTCTCCAATCTCAAGAGTAATGTAGTGTTATTACCTTCCTTATGTGGGAAGGGACAATCCTCAATCTACTTCACTCGGTGCTAAGCTAGAGTCTTTTTTGAAATGTCTTTAAGCTTTTATTTATCAATCATAGCTTATTTTAGGTCATAGGGTCTACCCTTTGTATAATCATCATCATAAATATCTCAATAAAAATTGTATGAGTATAATTCCTTCCATTACAATTCATACAAGTGTGGTTAAACACATTAGCGTTTCCTAGCATATCAAGGCATATTGATGGTCATCACCATCCTTATATCACATACACCTTAATCAACCTCACAACATAGTCAAGATATTTCAATTCAACATCATAACACCCTATCATCCTAACATAGGTAATCCAATAGAGATCATGACTTAACCACAACTAATCACACATGGAAGTAAATATAGAGATTCTAAGACTTACCAAGTCTTCCTCATAGTTCATCATAAGGCCTTATCCTAAAACCACAATTCAATCCAATTTAGATGTTCAACATTATAATTCAATAATCAACATGATAAAACTACTAGTATAAACACTATAACACAATTCAATATTATACTTAAAATAAGATGCCTATATCAACTCACCTTCAAACCTAGATCATCTTCTCAAGACTAGCATGAAAACTACAATTCACTCCAGTTTGTTAATGAATATTAAAACTACATCATTTCATAGTGATATAACCCATAAGCAATACAATTGAATCAATCACAACCCTATTTACATCAAGATCAAACTTATGGTTAAGGGTTAAAGATCATATTGTTCTATTTAAATCAAACCATGACAATTAATCGTAATCAAGTTCAATGACATGTTAATCTATCCATTACATCCTGAATAAACCACAAACAACTCAATTCACAATACCAATTTCGTAATTGGATGAAACTCACATGAAAACTCAACTTTTGAAATCCATTTTGAAGGAACCCTTTGAGGAAAGAGTCTCAAAGGGGAATTGGATCACATACCTTAACGTTTGATGAAGAACTGATGGTGATTTTGTCCCTTTCTATCCCTCAAACCCCTTACCTTGCTATTCTTCAATAGTGAGTTCAAGTAGAGAGAGAAAGAAGAGAGTTTGTTTGTGATTTGTGTTTAGATAAATGAGGGTTGGGGTATTTATATAGGGACTAAATAAATTTAATTAGACTCCCTTAAACTTCTAATTAATCCCATAACCCCCTAACTAATTAAATGAAACCAAGTTAAATTGTACAGGAAAATCGACCCTCACAAACGAGACCCGGAACGATGGGCCGTCTGTTAGTCGACGGATACCCCCCTTCGTCATGCACTCTGTAGGTGACTTCAGAGATTATGAAGGCAAGAGGATTCCTAATTTGTCTATGTTTTGGACGATGGTGGCATCGACACCCCGTCAGTCCACACACAGACCTTTGCCTTCCTCGTCGATGCACACTACTCTGGTAGTGTTGGCTTAACCTTCAGAAGTCCTTCTCAAGGCCCTTGATTTGTCCTTGGGGAGTCGTACCCGGATTTTTTGACGATGAAACAACTTAAACACCTATTAGCTACGCTTTCACCACTTTTTATAAATTTTCGACTCCTAAAAGTTAGTCAAATGGACTAAGGCACACTAGTACCTCTTTGAACTAACTTCTACAACTCATGGAGGTTCTTAGATGTTTAGGTTCTTAAAATTACTATATGACCTAAATTGATTAAAATGGACTAAAAAACAGTACTTATACCTCATGACACTTATGTTGGTTTTACTACAGGTTTTTTATTTTCAAAATGTTACATTATTCTCCCCTTATGAACATTCGTCCCCGAATGATACTAAAATTCTTTTGAAGGAAGGAATAGACTAAAGACTTGCAGCCCAACCAATCAAAAATATCAAATCAACGTAAATCGTATCATTTCAACAAGGCAATTCTAAAATTCCAATTACAACACATAAGGGTCAAATCATTTCATCATGAGGTATTTCCTTCTCCCAACACATATGAGCTCAACATACATTACATGAGTGAATTTGCACTAAGTTAAACTTAAGAATATGCTACATTTCATTTCATAAAGAATCACCATATAAAAATGCACAACATGTCTCAAAATAAACCAAAAGGCAAAATTTCAAGCTTAAAGCACCAATTTCACTCTAACCTCACTGTGAAGTATTCAAAAATGCATATTTTGCAAAACTTCACCCAAAAATCAAGAAACTTCAATTCATAGTCGTATTTATATTATTAAAAACATTGACTAACCTCAATTATCAAAAAGAAGAGGGAAACAAGACTTTATGTCTGCCTCGGCCTCCAATGTTGCACCCTCTACTAAGTGATTCTTCCATAACACCTTTACGGAAGCCACCACTTTATTACTTAACTTCTTGACTTGCCTATCAAGAATTCGAACTGGAACTTCCTCAAAAGAGAGGTTATCCTTGACACCAAGAGCCTCAATAATAGGAATGGACTCGGGATCACCGATACACTTCTTCAACATAGAAACATGAAAAAATGGATGAACCAAAGCCAATTCACTAGGAAGTTTCCATTCATAATCAAACTTACAAACCCTTTGCAAAAATTCATAGGGACCCACATAACGAGGACTCAACTTTCCTTTCTTGCAAAATCTAACCACCCCTTTCATTTCCGAAATTTTCAAATACACCTTATCACCTTCTTCAAACTCCAAATCCCTTCTATTATGATCGACGTAAGACTTTTCCCAACTATAGGCCATTTGAAACCGGTTCCTTATGATATGAACCTTCTCTAAGGTCTTATAAATTAAATCGAGACAAAGAAGCGAAGGCTCACCCACTTCAAACAATCCAATAGGAGACCTACACCTCCTACCATATAAGGTTTCATACAGAGCCATGGAAATGGATGAATGAAAACTATTATTATAAGCAAACTCCACCAAAGGGAAATTTTCATCACAATTCCCTTTAAAGTCAATAATGCCAGCTCTAAGGATATCATCAAGGTTTTTCATAGTGAGTTCCACTTGGGTACTCAACTTCACTTTAGTACCCAACCCTCTTTGGAAAGGCCTCCAAAATCTAGATCTGAATTTTGCATACAAATCCGATATGATGGATAATGGAATACCATGGCCACACACAATCTCATCTACAAATATCCTTACATAATATTTCGCCGCATAGGTAGACTTGACGGGAATAAAGCGAGCAAACTTAGTCAACCTATCCACAACCACCCATATAGAATCATATGACTTTTGAGTCCGAGCTAAACCCACTACAAAGTCCATATTGATGTCTTCCCACTTCCAAGTAGGAATTTGGATCTCTTGTAGTAAGCCACCAGGCTTCTAGTGTTCTTTCTTTACTTGTTGGAAATTTGGACAGTTAGCGACGAACTCCGCTATGTCCCCTTTTAAAACTTCCCACCTATATATCTCCCTTAGGTCATGGTACATTTTTGTCAACCCCAGATAAATTGAGTAGTTGGACCCATGTGCTTCTTGTAGGATCCTATACCTCAACCCATCTACATCGGGAATACATAATCTCCCTTTGAACATTAACACACCATCCCCCTAAGGAGAATGATTCATTTAACTTGATGAGAAGCGATTTTTTCAACTCCATCAATGATTTTTCGAGGTGTTGTTTGGACTTCAACTCAACTACTAATGATGACTTGGTGTTGTTACCAACCATGAAACCACCATCCGAAGAATCTTCCAATCTCACCCCAAACCTAGCCAACTTATGAACTTCCCTTACTAGGTCCTTCTTGGCTTCATCAATGTAGGATACACTACCCATAGTCATACGACTTAGGGCATTTGCAACCACATTATGCTTGTCGGGGTGATAGAGGACGCTCATGTCCTAATCTTTCAACAACTCTAACCACTTCATTTGCCGGAGGTTCAACTCTTTTTGAGTAAACACATATTGGATACTCTTATGGTCGGTAAAGACATCAACATGAACTCCATACAAGAAATGCCTCCAAATCTTTAAAGGAAACACCACGGCCGCTAACTCAAGGTCATGAGCGGGATAGTTTCTTTCATGTACCTTAAGTTTCCTAGAAGCATAGGCTATCACTCTCCCATGTTGCATAAGCACACGCCCGAAATACACACAGGATGCATCACAATACACAACAAACCCCTTCATATCATCCGACAAGGTCAACACCAGAGCAGAAGTAGGGCTATCTTTTAACAATTGGAATCTTTTCTCACATCCCTCCGACCACTCAAACTTCTTACTCTTTTGCATCAAGGTTGTCAAGGGAGATGAAATGGACACAAATCCATCCACTAACCTCCAATAATAACCTTCTAACCCCAAGAAACTCTTAATGCCGATTGGATTCAATAGTCAAGGCCAATTCTTCACCGCCTCCGTTTTCCTTGGGTCTACTTCAACTCCTTCACTAGAGATGATATGCTCATGAAATGCCACCTACCTCAACCAAATATCACACTTATTATACTTGGAAAACAATTTAGGTTCCTTAAGGGTTTGGAATACTACCCTTAAATGACCTATATGATCATTCTCATTATTTGAATATACCAAGATACCGTCAATGAAAACAATGGCAAATGAATCTAGGTAATTTTCAAACACCCTATTCATCAGGTCCATAAACGCCGCCGGAGCATTAGTGAGACCAAAAGACATTACCAAGAAATTATAGTGCCCATACCTAGTCTGAAAGGTCGTCTATGGTACATCCTCACCTCTCTCCTTGAGTTGGTGATACCACGATATCAAGTTTTTGAAAAGTAGCTCGCCCCTTGAAGTTGATCAAACAAGTCGTCAATCCGAGGGAGAGGGTACTTATTCTTAATGGTGACGTTATTGAGTTGGCGGTAATTAATACAATTTCTCAAGCACCCATCTTTCTTTATACAAACAAAACTGGAGCAGACCACAGAGAAATACAAGGCCTTATAAAACCCTTATCTAGTAAATCCTTGAGTTGAACCTTTAACTCCTTCAATTCAGCCGAGCAATCCTATGAGGGCGAATTGATATGGGATTTGTATCGGGTAGCAAATCGATACCAAAGTCAATTTCCCATTTGGGAGGAATACTAGGAAGGTCATTAGGAAAGACCTGAGGAAACTCACTCCCTTCAGGGACCGGCTCAATGGGAGGATTTTAGGAGTCTCACTCTGGGACTCGTACAATTTAGTATAGACAACCTTTAGAGATCATTTTGCATGCTTTTAGACAAGATATTATACGACCTCTAGGAATAGAATTTTCCCCCTTCAACTCTACAACGGGTTCATTTGGGAATTTAAACTTCATTACCCTTGTCCTATAATCAATGGAGCCAAAACATGCATGCAACCAATCCGTACCTAATATAATATCAAAATCAAGCATATCAAGTTCTACTAGGTCAACATAAGAAACTCTATTGGGAACATTATAGGACAATTTTTATATCCTCTTTTTACAACAACTGACTCACCCATCGGAGCAGACACTATAAAAGGGTAATGTAAAATATCGGGTAAAATATCAAACTTTTTAGCTATAAGAGGTGTAACAAATGATAAATTAAAACCAAGATCAAGTAAGTCATAGACATCAATAGAGAAGACTTCAAATATACCGGTCACCACATCGGAAGAAGTCTCTTCCACACCCCTAGAGCCGAGAGCATAGAAGCGGTTCTTCTTTGGAGAATCACTAGAACCACTTGCTTGAGCTTGACCACTACCCTTGTCTTGACCCCTCACATTTGGGCAGTCCCTAACCTTATACCCACTGTACCACAACCAAAGCAATTATCCATCCCCTTAAGGCAATCACCATAGTGCTTAGCGCCACACTTTACAAAAGTTGGCTTCTCAGTTGGTGAATTAGTACCTGACTCTACTTGAAACCCGCTTTTTAAATCTAGGCTCCTCTTGTATCTCAAGCCTATTCTTTCAAAAACCTCCATCAAAAGATCTTTCCATCTTAGCATTATTACTCTTCCACCTAGCCCTTGCCTCTTCTACATGCTTTGCATGCACCATAAGATGAGAAATGTCCATGTTGTCGTGTAGCATAGCCGAATGACACTCTTCTTGTAAATCATCTGAAACCATATCATAAAGTGGCTCATTTCATCTCTACGATCAAAAACTAAAGAAGGAGCATATTTCAACAACTTAGTGAATTTTAAGGAGTATTCATGAATACTCATGCCTCCTTGGCGAAGGTTGATGAACTCCAAACTTTTGCCTCTCTCATCTCCCTAGCAAAGAACCGATCTAGAAAGGCCTTCTTGAAGATCTGCCAAGTCAAAGGACCACCTCTCAAAGGCCTATTATCCCTCTATTGCACAAACCATGCTTGTGACATGTCCTTCAGTTGATAGGTGGCTAATTAGGCCTTCTCACTTGTAGAAAACCCCATAACTAAAAGTACTTTAGAGACTTCATCGATGAATTCTTGGGGGTCTTCATCAACCTTAGACCCGTAGAAGGGTTCTTCCGTGTGAAGTACCTTAGACGGGAAGCCCTAGTAGTGACTTGATGAGGATGGGGCACAAACCCCCGATTTGCTTGGGTTGTTATAGCTTGGGCTTGAGCCATGGACGTTTGTGCTTGAGTAGTGATATATTGCGCCATTTGGAGAAGAGCGATCCTTATATTCTCATCCGTCAAAGGAGGAGGATTGACTGGTGTGGGATTCGTGTTAGCATCTTCTTCAAGTGGAGGAACTTGATCACCACAAGGAGGACCTCCCTCATTTGAAATTTACTCATCAAGTCTTCGTGTAACGACCTGTTTAGTCGTTTTGAGCAGCAGATTTTATTTCTGGAAAAACTGTCTGAGTCGACGGAACCCACGATAGACCGTCATGGGCACGACGGACCGTCGAGGGTCTCTCGTTCCTAAACACTTAGAATTCTGAAATTTGGGTACTGAAATCGACTCTCTAAACTTCGTGACGGACCTGCAGGATGGATCGTCGTGGGTACGACGGACCGTCACAGACTCTTCAAGGATATTGAGTCTCTGAACTTTGCGACGGACCTGCACGACGGACCTTCACAGCCATGACGGACCGTCACAGGTTGCATAGTCCCAGGCTGGGTCGGATTTCGGTTTAAGTTTTAAAGGGGCGTTTCGGACTATTCCTGCTATAATTATGAATTTCGTGGGTTAATATTAATAACTCAAATTCTTGGGGGTTAAAAGAGATAACCTTGAGTTAATTAGTGGGTTAATTCCTGATCTTTTATACTTAATTATATGCTAATTAGGGTAAAAGAAAGAGGGTTTGAATAAGAAAAATAGAAAGAACTAGAAGAGAGAGAGAGGATCGAGAGAGAGAGAGGAACGAAGGGGATATCAAAGATTGTGAGGATTTGCTTGCTTGATCATGAAATCTTCGGTGGAGGTAGGTTATGGTTTTGATACTATTCGTAGTAAACTCTTAATAGCGAATGATATGTATTGGTAGTATTGTAAACCCTTCTATATGCTTAATTGTATGCTTGCATGAATGATATCATATAATTGCGATAAAATAAGCATGATGAAGCTATTGAATCCTAAATCTTGAAGAAACCCTAATCTACTTTGTTAATGATGATGCCTTGGTATAAAAGAAGGCTTGATGAACTAATGTAATGAGATTGATGATGCCTTGGTATAAAAGAAGGCTTGATGAACTAAAGTAATGAGATTGATGATGCCTTGGTATAAAAGAAGGCTAGATGAACTAAAGTAATGAGATTGATGATGCCTTGGTATAAGAGAAGGCTTGATGAATTGATAGAATGAGATTAGTGGATCGGAGTGTCACGTTCCGACACATAGTATTAAGGGATCGGGTGTCACGAACCAACACGTATAATTAGGGGATCGGAGTGTCACGTTCCGACACATAGTATTAGGGGATCAGGTGTCACGAACCGACACATAGAATTAGGGGATCGGAGTGTCACGTTCCGACACATAGTATTAGGGGATCGGGTGTCACGAACCGACATGTAGAAGTAGGGGATCGGAGTGTCACGTACCGACACATAGTAGTAGGGGATCGGAGTGTCACGTACCAACACAAGAGGAATAAAGATAATCAGTCTTGAAAGATGTTAAATATACTCAATTTAATGAACCTAATTCCCAAATGAGTATGGTATTGAGGCTTGAGTCCTCATGGTTGAACTTGGTGGTATTTATTGATGATTATAATACTTGTTGTTGCTACATGTGGAGTATTGTAGTTGATTTATGATATTAACTGATATATACTGTTTTCTATTTTGAGTTGGCCGATGATACCTACTCAGTACTTGTATTTTGTACTGACCCCTACTTGTATGTTTCTTTCTTTGTTATTTGTGGAGTGCAGCAAACGTGTCGTCGTCTTCAGCTCAAC
This sequence comes from Solanum corneliomulleri, assembly GCA_027704805.1. Lineage (NCBI taxonomy): Eukaryota > Viridiplantae > Streptophyta > Magnoliopsida > Solanales > Solanaceae > Solanum > Solanum corneliomulleri. Next base: position 32,539,268 of record JAKWIY010003060.1, on the reverse strand, counting down.
CGCAACTCTAGCCAGTCTTCATTACACCGGAATTCAGGGTGAGCTAATGCTTATAGCTTGGACTGGATCTTCTTCTTCATGTCTTGATGCCTTGAAGTTCCGGCATGGACTAGCTTTTATTTATTTTTGCTTTCTTAGATACTCTTAGTTTTAGTAATTTGAGGATAGATGTTCTTGTGATGATGACTTCCAGATTTTGGGGAATAATAGATGTTGAGTTTAGAAGTTATTGAATTGATTTTCATTAATGAGTTTAAGTCTTCCGCATTACTTTCTTTTGATATTATATTGAAATGTTGGGGTTTAGATTGGTTTGTTCGCTCACATAGTAGGATAAGTGTGGGTGCCAATCGCGGCTCGGTTTTGGTTCGTGACAAACTTGGTATCAGAGCATTAGGTTCGTTGGTCTCATCACATAAGAATGAGTCTAGTAGAGTCTTAAGGAACGGTAGGGGGACTCCTTTACTTTTCTTTGAGCGGCTATAAGACTTTAGGAAAATTCCGTTCTTCCTTTCATTCTTTCGTGCTATTACTTGGATCCAATTGGTATCTAGGTGATACAAATTGGTATCTGACCATCTTCACTCTATTTCGCAGATGGTTTGAACTAGAGAAAAGACTGCACCAACACCAACACCGGCAAGATAGGATGCGTCTGAGCCAGCCACGGGGGCTGTAGCTAGGAGAGGAACAGTGGCAAGAGGACGTGGCAGAGGTCGTGGGAGGACGTCCTCTAGAGGAAGAGGACAAGCACCTAGCCCATCTGGTACTAGAGCGGTGACTCCTCCACCGACTGAGAAAGTGATAAGAGAGGGTGAGGAAGGGGAAAATGAACAAGTGCAGAACGAGGAATTGCCACCCCAACCTACCCCAGAGATGATCAATCAGGTTCTCGCTTATCTTTGCGGGTTATCTGATCAAGGTCAGACACCTCCAGTGTTTTCTGCACCAGCACCTCACGTTTCGGAGGTACAACATATAGCTACTGTTGCTCCCCGCATGGATGCCTCACTGGAAATAGGCATGTTTCCTCGTCTGACTACAGGGCCTATAATTACAAATGATCAGCATGAACTTTTAAGTAAGTTATTGAAATTGAACCCTCCAGTCTTCAAGGGTGCTGAATCTGAGGATGCCTACGATTTTCTGGTTGACTGTCATGAGCTACTACACAAGATGGGTATAGTAGAACGGTTTGGTGTTGAGTTTGTGACTTATCAGTTTCAAGGGAACGCCAAAATGTGGTGGCGGTCACATGTTGAGTGTCAACCAACAGAGGCACCACCTATGACTTGGGCCTCATTCTCTAGCTTGTTTATGGAGAAGTATATCCCCCGGACTTTGAGGGATAGGAAAAGAGATGAGTTCTTGAGCCTAGAGCAAGGTAGGATGTCAGTTACTGCATATGAGGCTAGGTTTCGTGCATTATCCAGGTATGCCACCCAACTTTGTTTCAGTCCACAAGAGCGGATTCGCCGTTTTGTGAAGGGGTTGAGGTCAGAATTGCGGATTTCAGCCTTACAGGTAGCGGCTACGGCAAAATACTTTCAAGAAGTGGTAGACTTCGTGATAGAGGTGGAAGGAGTGAAGCCAGATGACTTCACCATGGCATCAACATCAACAAGGTTTCGAAATGGAGGTGAGTTTAATGGTTCTTACTCTAGAGGACAGGGTTCAGGAGGTTACTAAGTCCGACCAATTCAGTCTTCACTACAGACTGTAGTTGGGGGTCCACCTCAGACCGGTCAACACTTCTCTGAGAGACCTATGCTTGACTCCAGAGAGTGTTATGGATGTGGGGAGACTGGACATATTAGGAGGAATTGTCCAAAACAGAGTTATAGACCCCCAATAGCTAGAGGTAGAGGTGGTCATGGTAGAGGCCGTTATTCGGGAGGACGTGGTGACCGAGGTAATGGTGGTCACCAAAACGGCCGGGGTGATGGGCAAACTGGAGCAACTAAAGCACAACATGGTAGGGGCAATGGGCAAACAGGCGATAGGGCCCATTGTTATGCTTTCCCTGGGAGATCTGAAGCGGAGACATCTGATGCGGTTATAACATGTAACCTTTTGGTTTGTGATTTCATGGCTTCTGTATTATTTGATCCTGGTTCCACGTTTTCATATGTATCTTCTTCATTTGCTACTGGTCTTAATTTACCTTGTGAATTGCTTGACATACCTATTCGTGTGTCTACTCCGGTGGGTGAGTCTGTGATAGTTGAAAAAGTATATAGGTCTTGTTTGGTGACTTTTGTGGGGAGCAAAACTTATGTAGATTTGGTTATATTAGAAATGGTTGACTTCGATGTGATTCTGGGTATGACATTGCTTTCTCCAAATTTTGCAATCTTGGATTGTAATGCTAAAACTGTGACGTTAGCCAAGCCTGGGACAGATCAGTTAGTGCGGGAGGGCGACTACACTTCCACTCCGGTTCGTATCATCTCCTTTCTTCGTGCTAAGAGAATGGTTGGTAAAGGGTGTTTAGCTTTCTTGGCACATCTCAGGGATGACACTACCCAAGTACCTTCAATTGAGTCGGTTTCGGTAGTCCGTGAGTTTCTGGATGTGTTCCCTGCAGATCTTCCTGGTATGCCACCGGATAGAGATATTGATTTTTGCATTGATCTGGAACCGGGTACTTGCCCCATTTCTATACCCCCTTATAGAATGGCTCCCGCGGAGTTAAGAGAGTTAAAGGCCCAACTTCAAGAGTTGTTGAGCAAAGGCTTCATTAGACCATGTGCATCTCCTTGGGGTGCTCCGGTGCTATTTGTGAAGAAGAAGGATGGGAGTTTTCGGATGTGCATAGACTACCGGTAGTTTAACAAGGTAACTATTAAGAACAAGTATCCCATTCCTCGCATTGATGACTTGTTCGATCAGTTACAAGGTGCTTGTGTCTTCTCTACGATTGACTTGAGATCCGGTTATCATCAATTCAAAATACGGGCAATGGATGTGCCAAAGACTGCTTTTCGAACTAGGTATGGGCATTACGAATTTGTGGTAATGTCTTTTGATCTTACGAATGCCCTTGCTGCTTTCATGAGCTTGATGAACGGGATTTTCAAGCCATATCTGGATCTCTTTGTAATCGTATTTATTGATGATATACTGATATACTCAAAGAGTAAGAAGGAACATGAGGAGCATTTGAGAATGGTGTTAGAGTTGTTGAGGAGAGAAAAAGCTTTATGCCAAATTCTCCAAGTGTGAGTTTTGGCTAGATCCAGTGTCCTTCTTGGGACACGTGGTTTCTAAGATGGAGTGATGGTGGATCCATCTAAGATTGAGACAGTGAAGAATTGGGTAAGACCTACTAATGTCAGAAATAAGGAGCTTTGTTGGTTTAGCTAGCTACTACCGCCGATTTGTCAAGGGATTCTCTTCTATTGCTTCCAATTAACGAACTTGACTAAGCAGAATGTTCCATTTGTATGGTCGGATGAGTGTGAGGAAGCTTTCAAAAATCAAGACCTTGTTGACTACTGCACCAATTCTTACCTTGCCAGTAGAGGGTAAGAACTTCATCGTTTATTGTGATGCATCCTATTCTGGTTTGGGTGCAGTGCTAATGCAAGAGAAGAATGTGATTGCTTATGCTTCGAGGCAATTAAAGGTGCACGAACGTAATTACCCGACCCATGATTTTGAGTTGGCCGCGGTAGTATTTGCACTAAATCAATGGAGGCACTACCTGTATGGGGTTAAGTGTGAAGTCTATACGGATCATCGTAGCCTACAGTATGTCTTTACTCAGAAAGATTTGAATTTGAGACAGAGGAGTTGGATGGAACTACTGAAGGACTACGATATCACTATTCTGTATCACCCAGGAAAGGCAAATGTTGTGTCAGATGCTTTAAGTAGAAAGGCAGGAAGCATGGGATGTCTAGCTCATTTGCAAGTTTCCAGACGCCCGTTGGCTAGAGAAGTACAAAACTTGGCTAATGACTTTATGAGGCTAGAAGTAAATGAGAAGGAGGGATTTTGGCTTGTGTGGCGGCGAGATCTTCTTTTCTTGAAAAGATCAAGGGAAAACAGTTTGATGATGAGAAACTAAGTCGAATTCGGGATATGGTGTTGCGAGAGAGGGGCTAAAGAGGCAATAATGATGAGGAAGGTGTTTTGAGGATTAAGGGAAGGGTATGTGTGCCCCGTGTTGATGATTTGATCCACACTATCTTACAGAGGCTCATAGTTCCGGATATTAGTACATCCTGGTGCAACCAAGATGTACCGTGACCTAAAGCAACACTTTTGGTGGAGTAGAATGAAGCACGAAATTGTTGATTTTGTTGCCAAATGTCCAAATTGTCAGCAAGTAAAGTATGAACACCAGAGGCCCGGAGGGACACTTCAGAGAATGCCCATTCCTGAATGGAAGTGGGAGAGAATCGCAATGGACTTCGTGGTTGGTCTTCCAAAGACAATGGGTAAGTATGACTCTATTTGGGTAATTGTGGACAGATTAACTAAGTCTGCTCACTTCATTCCGGTCAAAGTGACCTACAATGCGGAGAAGTTAGCCAAAATCTACATCTCAGAAATCGTTCGATTGCATGGAGTTCCACTTTCCATCATATCAGATAGAGGTACGCAGTTTACTTCTAAGTTTTGGAGAACATTGCATGCTGAATTAGGTACTAGGTTGGACCTTAGTACTGCATTTCACCCTCAAACCGATGGTCAGTCTGAGCGAACGATTCAAGTGTTGGAGGATATGTCGTGCATGTGTGATAGAATTGGTGGTCATTGGGATAACTTCTTACCCTTAGCGGAGTTTTCATACAATATAGCTATCACTCAAGTATTGATATGGCTCCATTCGAAGCATTGTATGGGAGGAGATGTAGGGAACCCATTGGTTGGTTTGTTGCATTTGAGGGTAGACCTTGGGGTACTGATCTGTTGAGGGATTCAATAGAGAAGGTGAAATCTATTCAAGAAAAGATTTTAGCGGCTCAAAGTAGGCAAAAAGAATATGCATATCGAAAGGTTAGAGACTTGGAGTTCATGGAGGGTGAACAAGTCTTGTTGAAGGTATCGCCCATGATAGGGGTGATGCGGTTTCGTAAAAAGGGGTAAGCTAAGTCCAAGGTATATTGGACCACTTGAAGTACTTAAGCGAGTAGGGGAGGTGGCTTATGAATTAGCCTTGCCTCCAGGGCTGTCAGGAGTGCATCCGGTATTTCACGTGTCTATGTTGAAAAGATACCATGAGGATGGAAACTACATCATTCATTGGGATTCAGTTCTGCTTGATGAGAATTTGACTTATGAGGAGGAACCTGTTGCTATTTTAGATAGAGAAGTTTGCAAGTTGAGGTCGAGAGAGATTGCATCCATCAAAGTTCAATGGAAGAATCGACCAGTTGAAGAGGCCACTTGGGAGAAGGAGGCTGATATGCAAGAAAAATACCCACATCTGTTTACAGATTCAGGTACTCCATTTCGCCCTTGTTTTTCTTCTTGTGATCGTTCGAGGACGAACGATGGGTAAATTGGTATCTATTGTAACGACCTATTTAGTCGTTTTGAGCAGCAGATTTTATTTCTGGAAAAACTGTCTGAGTCGACGGAACCCACCGCGGACCGTCATGGGCACGACGGACCGTCGAGGGTCTCTCGTTCCAAAACACTTAGAATTCTGAAATTTGGGTACTGAAATCGACTCTCTGAACTTCGTGACGGACCTGCAGGACGGACCGTCGTGGGTACGACGGACCGTCACAAACTCTTCAAGGAAATTGAGTCTCTGAACTTTGCGACGGACCTGCAGGACAGACCGTCACAGCCATGACGGACCATCACAGGTTGCATAATCCCAGGCTGGGTCAGATTTTTGTTTAAGTTTTAAAGGGGCGTTTCGGACTATTCCTGCTATAATTATGAATTTCGTGGGTTCATATTTATAACTCAAATTCTTGGGGGTTAAAAGAGATAACCTTGAGTTAATTAGTGGGTTAATTCCTCCTCTTTTATACTTAATTATATGCAAATCAGGGTAAAAGAAAGAGGGTTTGAATAAGAAAAATAGAAAGAACTAGAAGAGAGAGAGAGGATCGATCGAGAGAGAGGAACGAAGGGGATATCAAAGATTGTGAGGATTTGCTTGCTTGATCACGAAATCTTCGGTGGAGGTAGATTATGGTTTTGATACTATTCGTAGTAAACTCTTAATAGCGAATGATATGTATTGGTAGTATTGTAAACCCTTCTATATGCTTAATTGTATGCTTGCATGAATGTGATTATATAATTGCGATAAAATAAGCATGATGAAGCTATTGAATCCTAAATCTTGAAGAAACCCCAATCTACTTTGTTAATGATGATTCCTTGGTATAAAAGAAGGCTTGATGAACTAAAGTAATGAGATTGATGATGCCTTGGTATAAAAGAAGGCTTGATGAACTAAAGTAATGAGATTGATGATGCCTTGGTATAAAAGAAGGCTTGATGAACTAAAGTAATGAGATTGATGATGCCTTGGTATAAGAGAAGGCTTGATGAATTGATAGAATGAGATTAGTGGATCGGAGTGTCACGTTCCGAAACATAGTATTAAGGGATCGAGTGTCACGAACCAACACGTAGAATTAGGGGATCGGAGTGTCACGTTCCGACACATAGTATTAGGGGATCGGGTGTCACGAACCGACACGTAGAATTAGGGGATCGGAGTGTCACGTTCCGACACATAGTATTAGGGGATCGGGTGTCACGAACCGACACGTAGAAGTAGGGGATCGGAGTGTCACGTACCGACACATTGTAGTAGGGGATCGGAGTGTCACGTACCGACACAAGAGGAATAAAGATAATGAGTCTTGAAAGATGTTAAATATACTCAATTTAATGAACCTCATTCCCAAATGAGTATGGTATTGAGGCTTGAGTCTTCATGGGTGAACTTGGTGGTACTTATTGATGATTATAGTACTTGTTGTTGCTACATGTGGAGTATGGTAGTTGATTTATGATATTAACTGATATATACTGTTTTCTATTTTGAGTTGGCCGATGATACCTACTCAGTACTTGTGTTTTGTACTGACCCCTACTTGTATGTTTCTTTCTTTGTTATTTGTGGTGTGAAGCAAACGTGCCGTCGTCTTCAACTCAACCGCAACTCTAGCATGTCTTCATTACACCGGAATTCAGGGTGAGCTAATGCTTCTAGCTTGGACTGGATCTTCTTCTTCATGTCTTGATGCCTTGAAGTTCCGTCATGGACTAGCTTTTATTTGTTTTAGCTTTCTTAGATACTCTTAGTTTTAGTAATTTGAGGATAGATGTTCTTGTGATGATGACTTCCAGATTTTGGGGAATAATAGATGTTGAGTTTAGAAGTTATTGAATTGATTTTCATTAATGAGTTTAAGTCTTCCGCATTACTTTCTGTTGATATTATATTGAAATGTTGGGGTTTAGATTGGTTGGTTCGCTCACATAGTAGGATAAGTAAGTGTGCCAATCGCGGCTCGGTTTTGGGTCGTGACACTTCGAGCAACATTCCTTTGAGTTTTCATGCTTCCTATAGGCAGAACAATAGGATTAGATACAAAAGAACATCATAAGTCTACTCTAACGGCACGTAATAGGATTTATAGGAAAGAGAGTGATTCCTAGGCATCACATAGAATCATATTCATAAGTGTCGTGCGCATCATGAATATGAATAAAAACCTACATAGACATTGTAGAGAAAGAGAGAATAACTCAACGATATTCAATTTGATGTTTTGATACCAAGTTTGTCAAATCTGAGTTTACCCCTTGACGTAACTGGCGTTGTCATCCTTTTTGAGGACTAAGACTATTCCCTTAGTCTCATGTCATTACATTCATAGGTGTAAATGAGGAGAAACTTAAACTTTTCATTACATCTACATGGAGGTTTACATAGAGCTCTACATACATATAATATAGTTGTATCGAGTATACATAGACCCTTTGTATAGGAAGGTTACATAGCCTTCTACTTTTATTGCACATCCAACATATAATAGAAATATATTCTCAAAGATTGTCACATCTCATACCATCTAAAGTATTATCACAATATGGGCATAGGCCTATATCAGATGTAAAGAATCCACATATAGGGTTATAAAAGTCGTACACAGTGAAAGTGGAATGAACATAAAAGAGTTTAAACTCATAACAAAGAAACTTCACAGGCAAGATATTCGCATCAGCCTCGAAAAGTGAGGACCTACCAACTTGGATGATAGAGAATATCCAAGCTTTCTTCAAGTCGTTCCGAATGAGCCCTTAACAACCGGAAACTAAAACGTTTAGAAAAAATTAAAAAAAATGGGGTTAGTAGTCCATATACTGAGTATGAGACCATATGCACATATAATATCAAAACATGCTAAAAAGGGACTTTTAGTTAAAGGAGGCTATTTTACAAGTTTTAAAGTCTCATGCATAACTAAGCCAGTCATACAAATTGACCAAACATTCTTACTAACTCAAACAAATAATATGTATTCCAACATACTTGAACACATAATATACTACAACTCTACTACTCATGAATCCTTATCAAGTCAACAAGTGCAATGACCAAGCAAAGCCCCATAACCTTACTCAATCAAATAACCTCAACAATAAACCATAAACAATGTCCAACTTCACATAATATAACATTTATATGCACATTTCATCTTATCTTATAACCCAATGCATACTCATAAATGAACTTACCAACATATCATATCAACAATGTGCAAGTTCATCATGTACATGTCATATATCATTATAACATAAACATATATAAGAACATCCTCCTATGACTCCCTTCAAGGCCAACAAGTGCTTAGGTAGAGTCCCATAGCCCTACCTAGACTAAGCTAGACCCCTTAGGTTATCCAAGTTAGAGTTCAAGTACTTTAATTCATTTTACCTTTTAATAACATCTTGCCCTAACCGACATAGACCACATGAGCTAGTGTGGAGTCCGGTTTCATAAAACCCTACATCGAAATAAGGTAGACTACTTTCCAAGGTAGTACCAAAACATGAAAAATAGCAACAATGTGGATCCACTAGCTAGTATTCCTATAGGGGAGGAGCTATAGTTGGGACCCTCTCCATGCATTATAGTCTCCAATATCAAGAATAATGTAGTGTTCCTACCTTCCCTATGTGGGACAGGACACTCCTCAATATAGTTCACTCGGTGCTAAGCTAGAGTACCTTTTGAAACGTTTTTAAGCCTTTATTTATAATCATCATAGCTTAGGTTAGGTCATAGGGTCTACCCATTGTATAATCATCATCATCAATAGCTCAATAAAAATTGTATGAGTATAATTCCTTCCATTACAATTCATATAAGTAAGGTTAATACATTAGCATTTCATGGATTATCAAGGCACATTGGTCATCACCATCCTTATATCACAAATACCTTAATCAACCTCACGACATAGTCATGACATTTCAATTCAACATCATACCACCCTATTATCCTAACATCAGCATACTCCAATAAACATCATGACTTAACCACAATTAATCATAATTGGAAGTAAAAATAGAGATTACAAGACTTACCAAGTCTTCCTCATAGTTCATCATTTAGGCCTTGCCGGAAAACCTCAATTTAATCTAATTTAGATTTTTAACATCATATTTAAAAAATCAACATGATAACAATACTAGAATAAACACTATAGCATAATTCAATACTAGATCATACTTAAGTTGCATCTACTCCTATGTCTGAAAAGCTTCTAATTGAGTTGTGTTGCTGGGACATGCTCCCCACCTAAATCTTAAAAAATGAAACTAAAAATAATGGCCAAAATCAAAGCATGTCTATTAATCTCAGAATATGAGGACTTACCACAGAAGTTGTTGAATGTAGACCGAGAATCGATCTAAGAATGATCTGGATTCTAAGTAATTGAACCTACATCATGAAAGAATGTACCATAAAGCATGCGGAAATACATGGAATGCACTGAGCATATAGGATATACATACTAAGTTGAACAAAGCATAACTAAGCAATGACATAAACTTAGAAAGAACGTTAGTACTGAAACATAACTGAAAATTTAATCTGAATGTAATGATCAAGTACTAATCATGAAAATAACATACTAAATCGAATGTTGAAGTATATACTGAAAACCTGGTCAACCTGCACTAAGAGTCTTACTATGGGAGCTATTTTCAACCAACATAACCCACATGAGCTTAACGTGGAGTCCGATGTATAACCCATCGATAGGAACAATATACCTTGTAAGGATTATAAAGGCATGACTCGCATGATCACAAAATATTATGCCCTACAGAGTGGACTTATAATCCTACGTTGGCACATAATTCAGGGACTATGCAAACCTGTCCAACTTTGTGCTATGGTTACTCCCAACTGAATACATATAAGGCTCACTTCACAAAATATATAATAGATCAAAGTAATGACATGCTAACTGAAAATGCAACATTTATATACTAAGGATATGGCATTCAAAATCAGGAGCATGATTTTCTATTTAACTGACCTAGCAAACATAATTCATGAACTAAGAAACTTTACACAAACTATGGTTCTGAGTTTTTGTACAAGGAATTAAGAAAACTCCACGAAACATGATTTAGATTTAGGGATACTACAACAACCAAATCACAAAAAGCCTCCAAAATTTTGGAAACCCTAGATCTAAACAAGATATGGAGAATCAAGGAATTGACTGAATCCTAGGGACCTAGTGGATGAAATAAACCCACCACTGAATCCAAGATACCCGTTGCAAAAACTACATAGCAATCCTTTGGATTTTTGGGATGAAACTTGAAGAACACTACTGCTTGTTCTTGAAAGAAACTAACATATATTTCTCTTCTTTCTTTCTAATTTGGATTACTTTTGGAGAATGTGGGTTCTGGGTATGTACGACTAGATTATTAGGCGTAGACTGGGTAGAACAACATAGTTTAAGCATCAAATGACAGAGATTAAAAGCCCCAACTGACAGACCATCTTTTAGACTACGGGTCGTCATCTGGTGTCATCGTTAATGATCTACCCTGATAGGGCTTCACTAAATAAGCATAAATATTTACTCTGAGCTTGAACTTTAGCAAACTCAGTTGTGTAGAGAAAATGATTAAGTTATCTTTAATTTGACAGGTCATGGGCCACATAATTCATTTTGTCCTATAAAATATGATCTTTCAAAGGTTACCCAACAAACATTTGCATCTAAATTGTTGTTGAGCTCACCTACGCTTGTAATTATGGTCCGTAGGTCCAACTACGAACAGTAGAGGTCGAATATGGGTGTCATGTGAGACTAAGAAACTTTGGACCCCAACGACGAACCCAACCTATGGTTTGTGGGCCAACCGACGGGTCGTGGTTCACGACCGTAGGTGTCATTATTAGATGCCAAATTTCCCCCAAGTTAGGGACTAAACTACGGGACCCCACCTACGGTCCGTTGTCTGACACATGGTTCGTTTGTGGCTTCTAGTTCTTGCATTTTTTATATCAAATATTATGTGTTACACCACCCCATCAATAATGAATATTTGTGGTAATATATTAACTGGACATGGTCCTGAATTCCATGAGATATTAGCAGCTCTATGGGCACGAGACTTCCTAATTAACTACGCGGAACTTTTCGATAAGCTTCTTGACCACAAATTTTTCCTCAAACATGAGGACCCCAAGAAGAATTCCAAAAAGTAACAACATGTGTTTCTCAATGTGTCACACATACTTTATCAACCCAATACAACAATTGACACCCGCCAATAACAACGGGCGCCCCAAACAGACATCATAATCAAAGCACCACTTTCTAGTATCCAAAACATCACTGCATTGGTGTAACTTCACACACCACTTGATTGAGCCAATAGATAGTTTACCAATTTTTAAGTATCAGTATATCTGTATTACATTTCGTGGATTATTTAGTTGTGATAAGTTTCGATTTTAAGAAATCTGAGTCCTATAATTATACGCCACATTAGAATAGAGTATAAATCTAGTCATTCAACTTCGTTAGCCTAAGATTCTCAATAGTGAATTCAAATTAGATAGATATGATTTAGACCCTACAAAAGGTGAAAGTATGTTCAATCAGGATTATAAAGTAAACAACATGAGCTTACTATTTACTTTATACACTTAACTTATCATCATGATTCCTGAGGTATGACATCTTAGATCTATTTTAAATTTAGGCTTATAGAAACAAATTCACTATTTATTTTTGAAATTTGATTCTCAAATGATATTTAAACACTAATGTTAAAATGTCATTTATTTACTTAACTATCTTTAGGATTACTAAAAACTCATAAGTTCTTGTTACATGTTGTCACCCGAAAAGATTATGTTTAGTATCAACTTACATACTTAGTACATTTCACATATCACTTCATAGTTTTTCTCTGTGTTTCTTCCATATATAATGAAGATTCAAGCATTCTCTCTTTTGCTCATGGATAGATAGGCTGCATCTATTAAGTCATAGATTGGTAAGTCCTTATCTTTTGGGGAATGTATAGAGTAGTCAGTAGCTAATAATATTATTTCATTAGGAAACTTATTTTATTTGAGATAGATGGGGTCATCTCCCGGCAAAAACATAGTTCTTCTTTGTTCCAGTTAGTAAAGGATTTACTTCAGATATTAGTTATTCAGCTACATAGACCTTTTAGTCATATCATTAACATATCTGTTCACTATTGTTCCACTAAATTATGTTTTTCTTTGGCTTGCATTTTATATTATGTCATTTTAGTTCATTTATAGCATGTTACTACCAAGGGTCCACTTGGGGTCACATGTGATGATGTGTGTCGATCACAACCTAGGGTATAAACTTATATTGTGAAATATGTTTTCCATTGGTTGGGGGAAACCACAGATGTTACCTGGAACCTTTTATGCTAATACCATGATATAAAAGGTCCAAGAAAATGTAAAACGAGGAATTATAGTATAAAAAAAATTTGTCGAGCCCGCCGTCGAGATGATCCTACTACATCGCTAGTCCTATGGTATGAAACTGTAATCCGGAACCTCGCTAATGAAGTATATCAATGACCATGTATAGGTTGGCTGGCAAATACATTTTTGAATTAGGACTTCTCACATTCCCACTATCCAGATGCATAGGAAATGGGAAGGTTGTATCATGTTCGAGGCCCCTAAGATATTTGAGAGGGTGATATACAAAGAGTGAGGCTACTTGTACATTTACATATAACCTTTAACCCTAGAATTTAGTGACTCTTAAATTGATACCATTGCTCTTAAGATATGTAGAGCCTATCGGGATTCGGTTAGACTAAGTTGACACTATACTCTAGAGAGTGATGTGTGCCTTCAATATTAGTCCATTAATGCCAAATTAGATATTACCCTAAGACATTTAATCCTTCTTTACTCTCCACAACATTTTGATATGGAATTGTATATTTTACTCACCATAGAGTAAGAGCCCTTGTATCCATATTATACGGAAATCATGAACGCAGCCTGATAAAAAGTTGTTAGGTCATTCCTGCCAAAGATTTTGATTCGAATAGTAACATTTTGGAAGCGTGGAACAATTCTCATGAGTATTCACACTATATAGTTTCCTTCTCTTCTAAGCCTATACTATTAGTGTTGGCAAGGTTTTCACATTTTACATAGTCACCTTCTAGAAATAAATGATTTGATAAATCTATGGTACTTCCACATTGGAAAAATGTGTTTGGAAAGAGATTCTCAAACACAAAAACTAGAAATCCAAGAACCACATAAAAATCTCATATTTTGATGAATTAAATATTTTTCATTCCTATTATTACTTACACTTTAATATTGTTATACAATTTCCAAAGGGATTTTATCCCAGTCCAAGCACCAAGGTTTCAAGTAACCTGATTGTGGAATAAATTGTAGAAGATTAATCCTCAAGCACAAAAGGCTTCATTAGGAGACCTCAACCATAGAGGGGACTTTATATTTTTTGAGATCTTAATCCCTATCCAAAAAATTGAAGCAAAATGCCCTCCATAATGCTAGATAAAAATACCAAGCCAATATAGAATGCTTCATTCTTGCCATTGATGACTGTATAACTCCTTAAAGATGAGGGTGATAAGGAGGATCTTCTTTGAGAAGGACTCTGAATATTTTTTCTAGATAACCCAATGAGATTTCAAAACTTTTTGTGGAGTCTAATATTATAAATCTGACTCATTCGTGGTATCTCTCTTTAATTGCTCCATAAAGAATAAAAAGTTTCAACTCAAGCTAGCTTAGTTGATACCCCCTCATTCCTAACTCTAGCCTCTTGGATTATTGCACCACCAACTTGGTCAATATGTTTCCTACATTGATTGAATATCCTTCTTTTAACTGGAATATCCCTCGCACAATACTAGTGGAGACCTCTCATCTTTTAATATTTGTCAGTGATGCTCAATACTTGAAACATCTTTTCATTAAAAAAGATCAAAGAAATATGAATGATGCATCTTTAATGCCTACTTTGTGAGGCGATTAAGATAGATCCCTTAATAGTGTGTTTTGATCATCTGCTATGTGCACAAATAAGGAAAATATGACATAAGTTTAAAAGTTAAAGACAATAATGTGTCATTATAAATAGTCCCTACGATCAAAAGGGTGGAAGTTGTATGATCAAGTCATGAACCAAATTATATCAATCACATCCGGGTTTAACCCTAGACGTAACCGACGTCGTCATCCTTTTCAAGGACTAAGACTAGCCTCTTAGTCTCATGTCATTACATTCATAGGTCAAAAAATGCGGAAAAATTTAAAATTTTCCGTATCACTACTTGGAGGTTTACATAAACCTCTAAAACACAAAATATATATTTATATCGAGTATACATAGTCCCTTCGTATAGGAAGGTTACATAGCCTTGTACTTTTATTGCACACACATATATATAAAATATAGAAACAGTCTCAAGGATTGTCTCATCTTATACAATCAAAAAGATTATCACAATATAGGCATAGCCCTTACATCAATCCAACAAGACCACATATAGGTCATACAAAAGTATACTACTCAATTGAAAAGGAAAGAAATGAAAGAGTCGTTAAGCTCATAGCAAGTCTGTAATATGGCATTGCCCTGGAAAGTTGAGGACCTACCCGTCTTGGATAAAAGGAAGAATCCAAGCCTTCAACGATGTCGCCTCCCAAACTCTTCAACGAATAGAACCTAGAATTTTTGGGAAAAGGGAAGAAAGTGGTGTTAGTACTCCACATGTACTAAGTATGAGACGTTATGCACATATACAAGCAAATAATGCTAAAAAGGGGGACTTTTAGTTAAAACATGCCAATCATACTTACTATCTCAACAAGTAATACTTATTCCAACATTCTTGAAACCATGATTTACTACAACCCTATCATCAAGGAATAATATCAAAAGAATGAATATGAGTCAATCATATAATAATCAGCAAGACAACTACTCATGAGTCCTTATCAAGTCAACAAGTGCAATGACCAAGAAAAGCCCCATAACCTTACTCAATCAAGTATCCTCATCAAGAAAACCATGACCAATGCCCAACTTTAATAACATAACATTTAAGTTTACTTTTCAATATATATTAATATTTTAACCCAAGGCATATTCATAAGTCCACTAATCAACATATATTATAAAAAAAAGTTCCATAGTCATCATACATACACCATATATTATCTTAAAATAAACATATATAAGAACCTCCTCCTAAAAATCCCCTCAAGGCTCAGTTGTGCAAGGTTTAGGTAGAGTCCCATACCCCTACCTAGACTACGCTAGACCTTTTAGGTTATATAAGTTAGGGTCCAACTCCTTTAATTCGTTTTACCTTTTGGGAACATCTTGCCCTAACCGACATACACCACATGAGCTAGAATGGAATCCGGTGTTACAAAACCCTACACCGAAAGAAGGTGGACTATTTACCAACACCGGATTCCATTCTAACAGTTACCATAATCAAGTTGAAATTCATGCTAATCTATTCAATATAACCTAAAGAAATAGTGAATAACTCAGTTCATAACTTCAATTTCGTAATTGAGTGAAACCCAAAAGAAAAGTCAACTTTTGAAATCTATTTTGAAGGGACCCTTTGAGGAAAGAGTGTCAAAGGTGAATATAACTCATACCTCAACTTTGAGAACAATTTGATGGTGAATTCTCCCCTTTCCAGCCCCTAAAACCTTCTTATTGCTAGTCTTCAATGTGAGTTGTGTTTCGATTAATGAGGGTTCGGGGTATTTATATTGGGACTTAATTAACTTAATTGGACTCCCTTAAACCCCCTAATTAATCACCTAACTCCCTAACTAATTAAATGAAACTAACTTAAATTGTGCAGGAAATTTGACCGTCACAGACGAGACCCCGAACTACAGGTCTCGGTCAGATACTATGCAGGCGAGGGGATTTCTCCAGTTTTATAAGTGTGGGAATACGGTGGCATCAACGCCCCGTCTGTCCACACACGGACCGTTTGTTGCCCCGTCGATGCACACTGCAGATGATATGTAGCTTGAACCTGCAGGGTCCTCCTCAAAGGCCCTTGATTGATCCTTGGGGAGTCTTACCTGGACGTTTCTGCCATGAAACAACTAAAACACCTATTGTCTACCGTTTCACCATTTCTCGTACATTTTCGACTCCGAAAAGTTAGTCAATTAGACTAAGGCACTAACACCCCTTTGAACCAACTTCCCGGACGTTCTTGGACGTTATGGTTCTTAAACTTCCTAAATTACCTATATTAGATAAAATGGACTTAAAATAGTACTTATACCTTATGACACCTAGGTTAGGCTTTACCACACATCTTGGATTTTCAAGGTGTTACATTATCCCCTCCCCCTTAGAAACATTCATCCCCGAATGACACTTATATTCTTTTAAAGGAAGGAATAATCTCAAGACTACCAGCCCAAACAATGAACAATGTCAAATCAACATAAACTATGTCATTTCAACATGGAAAATATCAAAACTCATATTACCACACATAAGTCTCAAATCACTTCATCATGAGGTATTTCTTTCTCACAACATTTATGAGCTCAACGTACATTACATGAGTTAATCAATACAAAGTTCAACTTAATAACATGATACATATAATTTCATAAAGACTCATAATAACAAAATAAACAACATAAATCAAAACAAGCAAAATCAAAATTTCAAGTTTTCGAAAGAAATATTATAGTAACTTTACTGTAAAGTTTTCAAAAATTCATAATTTGAAAAAGTTCACCCAAAAATCAAGAAACATCAATTTCTATTCATATTCATACTATTAAAAAGAATGACTAACCTTAACTCTCAAAAACATGAGGGTAACGGGACCTCATGTCGGCCTCGGCCTCCCATGTTGCACCCTCAACTAGATGATTTTTCCATAACACCTTTAGGGAAACCACTTCTTTATTACTCAACTTCTTTAATTGCCTATCAAATATTTGAACTGGGACTTCCTAATAAGAGAGGTTATATTTGATACCAAGACCCTCAATAGGAAGAATGGACTCGGGATCACTCATACACTTTTTCAACATAGAAACATGGAAAACCGGACGAATCGAAGCCAATTAACTAGGAAGTTTCAATTCATAGGCTACCTTACAAACCCTTTGCAAGATTTTATACGGACCCACATAACGAGGACTCAATTTCACTTTCTTGCCAAATCTAACCACCCCTTTCATTGGTGAAATTTTCAAAAACACCTTATCGCCTTCTTATAACTCCAAATCCCTTCTCCTATGATCCGCATAAGACTTTGGCCAACTATAGGTCGTTCGCAACCGTTTCCTTATGATATGAACCTTTCCAAAGTTTTATAAATCAACTCAGGACCGAGAAGCGATGTCTCACCCACTTCAAACCACCAAATAGGAGACCTACACCTCCTACCATACAAGGCTTCATAGGGAGCCATGGAAATAGATGAATGAAAACTATTATTTTACGCAAACTCCACCAAAGGTAAATGTTTATCCCAATTCCATTTAAAATCAATAATGCACGCCCTAAGCATATATTCAAGGGTTAATATCGTACGTTGCGCTTGACCATCTGTTTGGGGATGAAAAGTGGTGCTCAACTTCACCGAAGCACCCAACCCTTTTTGTAACGACCTCCAAAATCTAGACGTGAATAGTGCGCCCCGATTTGATATCATGGATAATGGAATGCCATGGCGGCACACAATTTTATCTAGGAATATTCTCCGCCGAATAAGTAGACTTGACGGGAATTAAGCGAGCAGACTTAGTCAATCGATCCACAACTTAGTCAATCGATCCACAACCACCCATATGGAATCATATGACTTTTGAGTCCGTGGTAAACCTACTACAAAGTCCATATTGATGTCTTCCCACTTCCAAGTAGGAATTTGGATCTCTTGTAGTAAGCCACCCGGCTTTTGGTGTTCAGCCTTTACTTGTTGGCAACTCAAACACTTAGTGACAAACTCTGCTATGTCCCTTTTTAGACCTTCCCACCAATATATCTCCCATAGGTCATGGTACATTTTTGTCAACCCCGAATGAATTGAAAAGAGGCACCCAGTGCTTCTTTTAGGATTCGATGCCTCAACCAATCTACTTATGGAAAACATAATCTCCCTTAGTACCTTAACACACCATCTCACCGAAGGAGAATGATTCATTTAACTTGTCGAGAACCAATTCATTAAACTCCATTAAGGCTAGATCAAGGTGTTGTTCTGACTTCACCTTAACCACTAAAGATGACTCGGAGTTATGACGAACTATAGCACCCCCATCCAGAGAACTATCCAACCTCACCCCCAACCTAGCCAACCTGTGTACTTCCCTTGCTAGGTCCTTCTTGGGTCTGTCAAGATGGGATACACTACCCATAGTCATATGACTTAGGGCACCCGCAACTACATTTACCTTGCTAGGGTGATAAAATGACACTCATATCATAATCTTTCAACAACTCTAGCACCTTCTTTGTTGGATATTCAACTCTTTTTGAGTAAATACATTTTGGAAACTCTTATGATCGGTAAAGACATCAACATGCCTATACAAGTAATGCCTCCAAATTTTAAAGCAAACACCACGACCGCTAACTTGAGGTCATGAGTGGGATAGTTTCTCTCATGTACCTTAAGTTGCCTAGAGGCATAGGCTATCACCTTCTCGTGTTGCATAAACACACACCCAAAACCCAGTCGAGATGCGTCACAATACACTAAAAAACCCTTTGTGCCATCCGGTAAGGTCAACACCGGAGCGGAAGTAAGCCTATCTTTCAATAATTGGAAGGTTTTATCACACGCCTCCGACCACTAAAACTTTTTACTCTTTTGGGTTAAAGTAGTCAAAGAGACGCAATAGACGCAAAACCATCTACGAATCTCTGATAATAACCCGTTTGACCCAGGAAACTACTAATGTCATTTAGAGTCAATGGTCTAGGCCAATTTTTCACTGCCTCTATTTTCCTTTGGTCTACCTCAACTCCCTAACTAAAGATGATGTGCCCAAAAAATGTCACCGACCTCAACCAAAACACACACTTACTATATTTGGCATACAATTGATGTTCCTTAAAGGTTAGCAATATAACCCTCAAATGACCCATATGATCACCCTCATTCTTCGAATATACCAAGATATCGTTGAAGAAGACAATGACAGGTGAATCTAGGTAATTTCAAAACAATCTATTCATTAGGTCTATTAACTCTGCCAAAGCATTAGTTAGATCGAAAGACATGACCAAGAAATCATAGTGCCCATACCGAGTCCAAGGCCGTCTTAGGTATATCCTCAGCTCTCACCCTAAGTTGGTGATACCTTGATCTTAAGTCAATTTTTAAAAAGTGACTCTCCGCTTGGAGTTGATCAAACAAGTCGTCAATGTGAGGGAGAGGGTACTTATTCTTAATGGTGACCTTATTGAGTTGGCAAAAATTAATACACATTATCAAGGACCCATCTTTCTTCTTCACAAACAAAATCGGAGCACCCCACGGAGAAATACTAGGCCATATAAAACCCTTATCTAGTAAATCCTTGAGTTGAGATTTCAATTCCTTCAACTCGGCTGGAGCCAACTGATAAGGAGGAATGATATGGGATTTTATCCGATAGCAAATCAATGCAAAAATCGATTTCCCATTCGGGAGGAATATCGGGAAGGTCATTAGGGAAGACCTCCAAAAACTCACTCACTACGGGTACTGACTCGATGGGAGTAACTTTAGAGTCTAGACATTTGACTCTTACTCTATGATAAAGACAACCTTTAGAGATCATTTTGCAGGCTTTTAGACAAGAAATAATATGCCCTCTAGGAATAGAATTTCTCCCCTTCCACTCAACAACGGGTTCATTTGGGAAGTTAAACCTCACCACTCTTGTCCTACAATTAATGGAGGCATAACATGCATGCAACCAATCCATACCCAATATAACATCAAAGTCAAGCATATCGAGTTATATTAGGTCAACATAAGAAACTCTATTGGGCAACATTATTAGACAATTTCTATACACCCTTTTCGCAACAACCGGCTTACCCATCGGAGTAGACACTATAAAAGGTTCATGCAGAATATCGGGTAGAGTATCAAACTATTTAGCTACTAGAGGTGTAAAAAATGATAAAGTAGCGTCGGGATCAAGTATATCATATACATCAAGGGAAAAAAATTTCAACATACCGGTCACCATATCGGGAGAAGTCGCTTGCTCATCCCTAGAGCGGAGAGTATAGAAGCGGTTCTTCTTTGGAGAATCACTAGAATCACTTGCTTGAGCTTGACCACTACCCTTGTCTTCACTCTTCAAGTTTGGGCACTCTCTCATCTTGTGACCACTCTTGCCACAACTGAAAACAATTATCCATTCCCTTAAGTCAATCTCCATAGTAGTTTTTACCACACTTTCCATAAGTTGGCTTCATATTTGGTGAATTAATACCTTTTCCCTTCTTGAATTTAGGGTTAGACACCCTACCACCACTAGCCTTTGGGAATTTGGAAGGGACTTGATTCGGAACCCGCTTCTTAAATCTTGCCTTATCTTGTATATCAAGCCTATTATTTGAAGAACCTCCATCACATGACCTTGCTCTCATATCAACTCTACTTTTTAATTTAGCCCTTGCCTCGTCAACCCTCCTTACATGCACCATAAGACGATTAATGTTCATGTTGTCATGTAGCAAGTCCGATTGGCACTTCTCTTCTAAGTCCTCTGACACCCCCATCACAAAACGACTCATTTGATCTCTAGGATCGGAGACCAAAGAAGTAGCACATTTGGACAACTTAATGAATTCCAAGGAGTACTCATAGAAGCTCCTTCCTCCTTGGCGAAGATTGATGAACTTCACCACTTTTTCCTCCCTCATCTCCCTAGGGAATAATAGATCTAGAAAAGCCACCTTAAAGATCTCCCAAGTCATCGGACCACTCCTAAATGGCCTATTATACCTCCATTGCACATACCAAGTTTGAGTCACATCCTTGAGTTGGTATGTGGCCAACACGGCTTTTTCTCTTGAGGACAACCCCATATCATATAGTATCTTATAGACCTCATCGAGGAATTCTAGGAGGTCTTCCTCAACCCTAGACGCGTAAAAGATAGGAGGGTTCATTCGAGTGAAGTCCCTTAGACGCGAAGCCATAGTAGAGACTTGTTGATGAGATCGGGGAGCAATCTCCGATTGGCTTGGGTCGTCATAGCTTGGGATTGAACCGTTGCGGCTTGTGTTTGAGTAGTAATGGCTTGAGCCATTTGAGCAAGAAAAGAATCATCTCAACCTTCATCATAGGTGGAGGGTTAGCTGGGCTTGATCAACATTGGCATTTTCCTCAAGTGGAGGAACTTGGTCACCATGGGGAGGAGCTCCCGCATAAGCAACTTCCTCCTCTAGATTCCTTGCCGCATTTCTTCGAGTATTCATGTTTCCTATAAGAACAAAAATGAGATTAGGTGCAAAAGCAAGCCATATACTCTAATGGCACAATATAAGATTTCCAAGAAAGAGAGTGATTCCTAAGAATCATATAGGTTCCTACTCATAGGTGTGGCGCACCTCACAATTATGAATACAAACCTACATAGACGTGGTAGAGAGAGAGACATAACTCAACGATATTCAACCTGATGCTCTAATACCAAGTTTGTCACATCCGGCTTTAACCCTAATCGTAACCAGCTTCGTCGTCATTTTCAAGGACTAAGACTAGCCTCTTAGTCTCATGTCATTACATTCATAGGTCAAAAAATGTGGATAAATTTAAAACTTTCATTATCACTACTTGGATGTTTACATAGACCTCTACATACACATAATATATATTTATATCAAGTATACATAGACCCTTTTTATAGGAAGGTTACATAGCCTTCTACTTTTGTTGCACATACATATATATAAATATAGAAATAGTCTCAACGATTTTATCATCTCATACCATCTAAACAATTATCACAATATGGGCATAGACCTTACAGCAATCAAACAAGACCACATATAGGTCACACAAAAGTATAGTACTCAATTAAAAAGGAAAGAAATGAAAGAGTCATTCAACTCATAACAAGTCTGTAAGCTAGATGATGGAATTGCCCTTGGAATTTGAGGACCTACCCCAATTGGATGAAAGAAAAGAATCCAAGCCTTCAACAATGTCGCCTCCCAAACTCTTCAACGACCGGCACCTTAAATGTTTGGAAAAAGGGAAGAGAGTGGGGTTAGTTCTCCACATGTACTAAGTATGAAATCTTATGCACATATACAAGCAAATCTTTCTAAAAAGGCACTTTTAGTTAAAAAATGCCATTTCACCCCTTAAAAACCTAGTGCAAAGCCATAAAAGTCATATCGACAAACCAAACATGCTTACTATCTTAACAAGTAATAGTTATACTAACATAGTTGAAACCATGATTTACTACAACCCTATCATCAAGGAATAATATCACAAGAATGAATAAGAGTCAATCATATCATAATAAGCAAGACAACTACTCATGAGTCCTTATCAAGTCAATAAGTGCAATGACCAAGAAAAGCCCCGTAACCCTACTCATAAAGTATTCTCAACAAGAAAACCATAACAAATGTCAAACTTTACATGATATAACATTTACGTTTCATCATATATCAACATTATAACCCAAGAGATACCCATAAGTGAACTAATCAACATATAGCATCAAAAATGTGCCATAGTCCTCATATATACACCATATATTATCTTACCATAAACATATATAAGAACTTACTCCTAAGACTTCCCTCAAGGTTAACTAGTGCAAGGTTTAGGTAAAGTCATACACCCCTACCTAGACTAAGCTAGACTTAGGTTAATTAAGTTAGGGTCCAAGTCCTTTAATTCATTTTAGATTTTGGGAACATCATTCCCTAAACAACATAGACCATATGAACTAGTATGGAATCCAGTGTCATAAAACCCAACACGGAAAGAAGGCGGACTACTTGACAATGTAGTACAAAAAAATGAAACATATCAACTACGTGGATCCACTAGCTTGTATTCCTATGGGGGCAACATAGTTCAAGAACTAGGAGATTTAATTGGGACCCTCTTTATGTGTCGTGCATTATAGTCTTCAATCTCAAGAGTAATGTAGTGTTCCTATCTTCCCTATGTTGTAAGGGACACTCCTCAATGTAGTTCACTCGTTTCTAAGCTAGAGTCCCTTTTTTGAAATGTCTTTAAGCCTTTAATTATCAATCTAGCTTAGTTTAGGTCATAGGGTCTACTCCTTGTATAATCATCATAAATAGCTTGATAAGAATTATAAGAGTATGTCCTTTCATCACAATCCACGTAAGTAAGGTTAACACATAAGTATTTCATAGCATATCAAGGCACATTGAGAGTTTTCACCATCCTTATATCACATACGACTTAATAAACCTCACAACATAGTCAAGACATTTCAATTAAACATCATGCCACCCTATAATCCTAATATAAGTCATACTCTAATGTAATATCATGACTTAACAACAATAAATCACAATTGGAAATAAAGATGGAGATTCTAAGACAAAGCAAATCTTCCTCATAGTCTATCACCAAGGTCTTACCATCAACCCATAAATCAACCCAATTTGGAGAGTAAAATCATCACACAATGATAAGTAATAAGATAACAAGGCCAATTACATCTCTATAACACAACTCAACACTAGATCACAACTTAAGACAAGATACATAGGCTAATTTCACATTACAATTCATAACCTAAATCACATATCAAGAAATAGAATGATAGGCCTATAATTCATATTAATTTAATCATAATAACACCATATGATTGTAATTTAATCAATAACCAACTCTTTTGAATGATCACAATACAATATAGGTCAAGACCACAACCTAGGGTAAGGGATGGAGGATCATATTCTTCAATTTTGACCATACCAAACTAACAATTACCATAATCAAGTTAAAAGTCATGTTAATATATTCAAAATAATCTAAATAAATCATTAACAATTCAGTTCATAACTTCAATTTCGTAATTGAATTAAGCCCATAAGAAAACTCAACTTTTGAAATCTATTTTGAAGGGACCCTTTGAGGAGAAAGTCTCAAAGGTGAATATAAAACATACCTTAACATTTGACAACAATTTGATGGTGAATTCTCCCTTTTCCATCCCCTAAGCCTTTGTCCTTGCTAGTCTTCAATGGTGAGTTCAAGTAGAGAGAGAAAGAAGAGAGAAGAAAGAGAGTTTATTTGTGAGTTGTGTTTATATTAATGAGGATTGGGGTATTTATCTTGGAACTTAATCAACTCAATTAGACTCCCTTAAAACCTAATTAATCACCTAACCCCCTAACTAATTAAATGAAACTAACTTAAATTGTCCAGGAAATTTGACCCTCACAAACGAGACCCCGAACTACGGGTCGTCTGTGAGTCGACGGACAGCCCCCCCCCCCTCCGACCTGCACTCTGTCGCCTCGGTCAGAGACTGTATAGGCAAGGGGATTCCTCCAATTGTCTAAGTGTGGGACGACGATGGCATTGATGACATGTCTGTCCACACACAGATCGTTTGTTGCCCCGTCGATGCACACTGCACATGCAGTGTTGCTTCAACCTGCAGGGTCCTCCACAAGGGCCCTTGATTAGTCCTTGGAGACTCTTACCTGGAGGTTTCAACCATAAACAACTCAAACACCTCTAGCTACCCTAGCTCCAATTTTCGTACATTTCTGACTCCTAAAAATTAATCAAATAGCCTAAGGCACACTAACACCCACATTCAATAAAATGGACTTAAAATGGTACTTAGACTCTATGACACCTATGTTAGGCTTTGCCATACGTGTTGGATTTTCAAGGTGTTACATTATCCCCCCTTAGGATCATTCATCCCCGAATGACACTAAAATTCTTTTAAAGGAAGGAATAAACTCAAGACTAGCAGCCCAAACAATCAACAATATCAAATCAACATAAACGATGTCATTTCAATAAGGCAAATATAAAAACTCATATTACCACATATAAGGCTCAAATCACTTCATCATAAGGTATTTCCTTCTCACAACACTTATGAGATCAACATACATTACATGAATCAATTAGCACAAACTTTGTAACAACCCTAAAAAAGGATATGCTATGTAATGCTTAATATGTCTAGAATGCCTACAATTAGAAAAGGTTCACACGGATTGATGCGTGTAGAACCAGACCTCTGAACCCTTGAGATAGCAAAGCCAACTAACTTGGGGAGTTAGTTGAGCTAGGAAATATTTGGTCCAGCCATGTAGGGCTCCCAAATTTGAAAATTAACTCGGATGAGTCTTTACTTGACTTAAAAATGGGAAATCTTCAGTATGGAGGGTCTAGGGGTAAAATGGTCTTTGTCCAGGCTAAGGGTAGTATCGCAATAACCCTAAATATATAACTAATTATTAATTAATAAGGTGGAGGTTCAATTGGTGAAGAAAGGGCTGAAATTGTCCCTTTGAGTGAAATCTTGCTCCACCCAGGTTCGAACCTAGGTGGGAGCAATGACTTAATTTGATTTATTTTATTTGATGAAATAATTTAATTAATTACTATTTAATTACTGATTAAATTAAAGGAAAAATCATATTTTGAATAATAATAATAATAATAATTATAATTATAATAATAAAAACAATAATAGTAGTAATAATAATAATAATAGTAATAGTGATAGTAATAGTAATAGTAATAGTGATAGTGATAGTGATAGTAATAGTAATAGTAATAGTAATAGTAACAGTAAAGTAATAGTATTAGTAGTAATAGTAATAGTAATAATAATAATAATAGTAATAGTAATAGTAATAGTAATAACAATAATAGTAATAATAGTATGTCGTAATATATAGTAATAATAATAGTAATAGTAATAGTAATAGTAATAGTAAAGTAATAGTAATAGTTATAGTAATAGTAATAGTTATAGAATAATAATATAATAGTAATTAATAATAATAATAAAATAATAATAATAATAATAATAATAATAATAATATCTAGTAATAATAATAGTAATAATAATAATAATAATAATAAAATAATAAATAATTAGATAATTATAATAATATAATAGTAATAGTAATAATAATAGTTTGTACTAATCTGTTTGTTCTATCTTTGCAGCATGGGAGGTAATGATCCTCCGCCATGGTCACAAGTGCGTGGTCGTGGAGGACGAAACCGCGGAAGATGAAGATCATCCTCTTCTTCGAATCAAACAAGGTCGTCATACGACTCTTCCTTTCCAGTTATAAAACTAGGAAGCAAAACTTTGATTAAATCAAAGATTGGCGAAGCTTCCTCATCAGCTTCATCTTCGATAAATCTTAAGGATATTCCTAAAGATAGTTCTTTATATGAACAAATTCAAGCATATTTGCAGACGAAAGAGCAAGGTAATACCTACGCCTCTTTAGCCAAGGAAGCTGATCTAGTCAGAGTCTCCGAAGAAACAACAACAAAAGATATTATATTTCTTTTAGAAAACTATGATATTCAGATAAGTAATGAAACTTGGAATATACTCCAAAGGTATCTAAGAAAGGGATTATATTTCCCTGGCGAGGCTTATAAGACTCGGGCCTATTATTAATCCATCCTAAAGTTATACTGGAAGTGCAGAATTTTTGCACTTCTCTGATTTTGATAAGAATGTTTATAACTTCCCCAAAATCACAGTTAAGCAGATTATATCTGCTGAAGACTAGGGAATCTCCACTATGAAGGAGAGACAGGTCTCCGTGAATGGCATAAACATGAATTTTACATACTGGGATTATATCTAGGCCTTTCACAAAATTTTTTATTATAATAACAGTATACTAAAGCACACATGGTTTTTAAAAGTATGTGCTAAAGTTTTTACTAAAAATCTGCCAAATTGGTTTATAAACTGGTGGTTTATTCATGGCCAAACAGTAAAAATTTTGCCTCATAATTTCCATACTTTATACAAAGAATGGGCAAAAGTTTCTCCGTTTATAACAAATTTATTTTTGCAAGATCATGTCTCAAATATTGAGAAAATTGATCAAATGTATTTCTTTATAGAATTTTCTATTTCTTGGATCCATAAATGGATTCCAGAAGTGGGTTATACCCCACTTGAAAACATCCCTTGTTTGTACCGAAAATATTTCACAAACTTTTGGGAGAAGTTAAACAGACAAAATCCAGCAACACAACAGTTATATGGGAAATAACTACTGGATCAAATTACCAACACTATTAAAACATATCAGAACTCCCCTCAAAAGGGCATTTCCACCGGGAGTTCAATCAAAAGAATGTCGCCAGAAGATTTTCCATTCAAGATGGAAATAAAGAAGAAATGATAAATAATTATCTGGATGAAATTAAAAAGAATTTATTGACAAACATCGTTGAATTTGATAAATCAGACACTTCAATGAGGAGTGGACAGAGTGATACATCGGATGCACAATCTGTAGATCAAGATATTGAACTGTCAGAAGGACAATACCAGAAGGTAGAAGACTTTCTGGCATCAATGAAAGAAGAAGACATTACAATAATAAAAACTTTAAAAGGAAAGGATAAGATTTAAAATCTTATCAAAAACCTTATCGAGAACAGTATATTACTGTTCAATAATATTGTTTAAAACATTATGTAGGGCCCATATGAGGACCCTATTTTACTTTTCTTCTTATATATAAGGAGCCTCATTCAGAGGAATAGACATAAGTTTTTAGAGTGTAAGTTTTTAGTTTCTCTCTCTCCCTCTCTCTCTTGTAAATCTCTCGTGAGCAATAATAAAGAATCGCTTTGGTTTGAAGACCAATCTTCAAGGTATTTTCTTTTGTTTCTTTTATTATTTTCTTTTATGATTGCCTCCTCCATGGCCGGCAAAGGTAATTTTCATATCTATGCTAGCTTCATAATTTCTGTATGATGTTCTTTTCTAATAGTTGGATCTAATCAAGTTATAATGAACTCTTATTAAAGTTCATAAATCTTTTATCACAAGTTTTGACTTGGTTTCAAGATGGTGGTACATTTTGTTAATACACTGTTAATGATAGCGAGCATGTGGTAGTGTAAGTCCCCGTTAAGAATTAAGTAAAAGTTTACCATACAGCCGAAACTTAGGATAAACTTTTAACAAAACTATAATAAGTTTCTAGTATAACTTGGTCATGTACAAAGCTAGATCTGGATGGCCGCGTGTCACGACCCAAATCGGGGACGCGACTGGCACCCACATTTACCCTCCTATTTGAGCGAACCAACCCATCTACACCTTAACATTTCAAATATATCAACAGAAAATAATGCGGAAGACTTAAACTCATTAATAAAAACAATTCAAAACTATTATTATTATCCCCAAAATCTGGAAGTCATCATCACAAGAGCATCTATCCTCAAATTACTAAACTGAGAATATCTAAGAAAACAAAATAATAGAAAGCTAGTCCATGCCGGAGTCAAGGCATCAAGACTTGAAGAGGAAGATCCAGTCCAAGCTAGACGCATTAGCTCACCCTGAATTTCCGAAAGTAGTGAAGACTGGCTAGATCTACTGTTGAGTTGAAGTTGACGGAACGTTCGCTGCATTCCACAAATAACAAAGAAGAAAAATAAAAGTAGGGGGTCAGTACACAACCCAAGTACTGAGTAGATATCATCGGCCAACTCAAAATAGAAAACAATATTACATCAAGTAATATCATAAGTCAACTATAATACTCAACATGTAGCAACAACAAGTAGTAAATCATCAATAAGTACTAACAAGTTCATCCATGAGGACTCAAGCCTCAATATCATACTCATTTGGGAATTAGATTCATTAGATTGAATTCATTAACATATTTCAAGATTCATTATCTTTATTCCCCTCGTGTCGGTACGTGACACTCCGCTCCATCACTATCCTGGTGTCGGAACGTGACACTCCGATCCTCATATACTATCCTGGTACCGGAACGTGGCACCCGATCCATATACTATCCTGGTGTCGAAACGTGACACTCCGATCCTCATTCTATCCTGGTACCGGAACGTGGCACCCGATCCATATACTATCCTGGTGTCGGAACGTGACACTCCGATCCTCATTCTATCCTGGGTACCGAAACGTGGCACCCGATCCATATACTATCCTGGTGTCGGAACGTGACACTCCGATCCTCATTCTATCCTGGTGTCGGAACGTGACACTCCGATCCTCATTCTATCCTGGTACCGGAACGTGGCACCGATCCCCTAATCTCACCACTTTCGTTCATCAAGCCTTCTTTTTATACAAGGCATCATCATTAACAAAGTAGATTAGGGTTTCTTTTCAAGATTTGGGATTCAATAGCTTCATCATGCTTATTTATTCACAATTTCATATTCATATTCGTGCAAGCATACAATTAAGCATATAGAAGGGTTTACAATATTACTAACACATATCATTCGCTATTAAGAGTTTACTACGAATAGGTGAAAAACCATAACCTACCTCCACCGAAGAATTGGAATCACAAGCAATTTCCAAGCTTTGATATTCTTCTCCTCGTTCGACTCTCAATCGATTAATCTTCTATCTCTCTCTCTTTCTTTCTCTTTTTCTTATTCAAACCCTCTTTCTTTTACCCTAATTAAACATATAATTAAGTGTAAAAGATGACAATAATACCCCACTAATTAACCCAAAGTTACCTCTTTTATCCTCAAGAATTTGAGTTATTAATGTAAACCCACGAAATCAATAATTAAGGAAAGAATAGTCCAAAACGTCCCTTAAAACGTGTGAAGAAATCCGATTCTGCCTGGGATTTGCGCAACCTGTGACGGGCCGTCGTGCCTGCGACGGTCCGTCACGCAGGTCGTCGTAAGGGCCAGAATTCCATTTTCCACCAAAGAGTCTGTGACGGTCCGTCACACCTGTGACGGTCCGTCACACCTGTGACGGTCCGTCACACCTGTGACGGTCCGTCCTGCACCTCCGTCATGACGATCAGAGACTCGATTTTCAGTACCCAATTTCAGAATTCCTAAGTATATTGAAACGATGCCTCACGACGGTTCGTCGTAGATGTGACGGCACGTCCTGCAGGTCCGTCACAGATTACAGAGAGTCGATTTTTTATATCCAAATTTAAGAATTCTAAGTGTCCTGGAACGAAACCTCCTCGACGGGTCGTCGTGACCACGACGGTCCGTCGTGACAATCCGTCGTCCCAGCCAGTTTTTCCAGAATATAAATCTGCTGCTCAAAACGACTAAACAGGTCGTTACAATAGATACCAATTTACACCCATCGTTCGTCCCCGAACGATCAAAAGAAGAAAAACAATGGCGAAAAGGAAGTACCTGAATCTGTAAACAGATGTGGGTATTTTTCTTGCATATCTGCCTCCTTCTCCCAAGTAGAGCATCTTCAACGGTCGATTCTTCCATTGAACTTTGATGGATGCAATCTCTCTCGACCTCAACTTGCGAACTTCTCTACCTAATATAGCAACCGGTTCCTCTTCATAAGTCAAATTCTCATCAAGCAAAACTGAATCCCAACGGATAATGTAGTTTCCATCTCCATGGTATCTTTTCAACATGGACACATGAAACACCGGATGCACTCCGGACAGCCCTGGAGGTAAGGCTAATTCATAAGCCACCTCCCCTACTCGCTTTAGTACCTCAAATGGTCCAATTACCTTGGACTTAGCTTACCTCTTTTGCCAAACCGCATCACCCCTTTCATGGGTGAAACCTTCAACAAGACTTGTTCACCCTCCATGAACTCCAAGTCTCTAACCTTTCGGTCTGCATACTCCTTTTGTCTACTTTGCGCCGCCAGAAGCTTTTCTTGAATAGACTTCACTTTCTCTAATGAATCCCTCAAGAGGTCAGTACCCCAAGGTCTAACCTCAAATGCATCAAACCAACCAATGGGAGATCTACACCTCCTCCCATACAATGCTTCAAATGGAGCCATATCAATACTGGAGTGATAGCTATTATTGTATGAAAACTCTGCCAAAGGTAAGAAGCTATCCCAATGGCCACCAAACTCTATCACGCATGCACGAAGCATATCCTCCAACACTTAAATCGTTCGTTCAGACTGACCATCAGTCTGAGGGTGAAACGCAGTACTAAGGTCTAACCTAGTACCCAATTCAGCATGCAATGTTTTCCAAAACTTAGAAGTAAACTGCGTACCTCTATCTGATATAATGGAGAGTGGAACTCCATGCAGTCGAACGATTTCTGAGATGTAGATTTTTGCTAACTTCTCTGCATTGTAAGTCACCTTGACCGGAATGAAATGAGCAGACTTGGTTAACCTATCAACAATCACCCAAATGGAGTCATACTTACCCATTGTCTTTGGAAGACCAACCACAAAGTCCATTGCGATTCTCTCCCACTTCTATTCGGGAATGGGCATTCTCTGAAGCGTTCCTCCGGGCCTTTGGTGTTCATACTTTACTTGTTGACAGTTTGGGCATTTGGCAATAAAGTCAACAATATCACGCTTCATTCTACTCCACCAAAAGTGTTGCTTTAGGGTCGCGATACATCTTGGTTGCACCCGGATGTATAGAATACCTTGTGCTATGAGCCTCTGTCAGAATAGTGTTGATCAAACATCGACGCGGGGTACACATACCCTTCCCTTAATCCTTCAAAACACCTTCCTCTCGTCGATTGTTGCTTCTTTAGCCTCTCCTTGCAACATTTATCTCGAATCCGGATCAATTTCTCATCATCAACTGCTTCCCTTAATCTTGTCAAGGAAGGAGGATCTTGCCTCCACACAAGCTAACAATCCTCCCTTCTCATTTACTTCTAACCTCATGAGGTCATTAGCCAAAATCTGCACTTTTCTAGCCAATGGGCGTCTAGAAGCTTGCAAATGAGCTAGACTTCCCATGCTTCCCGCCTTTCTACTCAAGCATCTGCCACAACATTCGCCTTCCCCGGATGATACAAAATAGTGATGTCGTAGTCCTTCAGTAGTTCCATCCATCTCCTTTGTCTCAAGTTCAAATCTTTCTGAGTAAAGACATACTGTAGACTACAATGATCCGTATAGAGTTCACACTTAACCCCATATAAATAATGCCTCCATTGCTTTAGTGCAAACACTACCGCGGCCATTCCAAGTCATGAGTTGGAGTTACGTTCATGCACTTTTATAATTGTCTTGAAGCATAAGCAATCACGTTCTTCTCTTGCATTAGCACTGCACCCAACCCAAATAGGATGCATCACAATAAACAATGAAGTTCTTACCCTCTACCGGCAAGGTAAGAATTGGTGCGGTAGTCAACAAAGTCTTAAGCTTCTGAAAGCTTTCCTCACATTCATCTGACCATACAAATGGAACATTCTGCTTAGTCAAGTTCGTCAATTGAGAAGCAATAAAAGAGAATCCCTTGACGAACCGGCGGTAGTAACTAGCTAACCCCACAAAACTCCTTATTTCTGACACATTAGTGGGTCTTACCCAATTCTTCACTGTCTCAATCTTAGAAGGATCTACCATCACTCCTTCCTTAGAAACCACATGCCCCAAGAAGGACACTGCATCTAGCCAAAACTCACACTTAGAGAACTTGGCATAAAGCTTTTTCTCCCTCAACATTTCCAATACAATTCTCAAATGCTCCTCATGTTCCTCCTTACTTTTAGAATATACCAGTATATCATCTATAAATACGATCACAAAGAGATCCAAATACGGCTTAAATATCCCATTCATCAGCTCATGAAAGCAGCGGGGCATTTGTAAGACCAAAGGACATCACTACAAATTCATAATGCCCATACCTAGTCCGAAAAAGCGGTCTTTGGCACATCCGTTCCCGTATTTTCAATTGATGATAACCGGATCTCAAGTCGATCTTCGAGAAGACACAAGCACCTTGTAGTTGATCGAATAAGTCATCAATGCGGGGAAGAGGATACTTGTTCTTAATAGTTACCTTGTTGAACTGCCGGTAGTCTATGCACATCCGAAAACTCCCATCCTTCTTCTTCACAAACAAAACCGGAGCACCCCAAGGAGATGCACTTGGTCTAATGAAGCCTTTGCTCAACACTCTTGAAGTTGAGCCTTCAACTCTCTTAATTCGGCGGGAGCCATTCTATACGGGGGTATAGAAATGGGGCGAGTACCCGGTTCAAGATCGATACAGAAGTCAATATCCCTATCTGGTGGCATACCAGGAAGATCTGTAGGGAACACATCCAAAAACTCACGACTACCGAAACCGACTCAATCGAAGGTACTTGGGTAGTGTCATCCTTGAGGTGTGCCAAGAAGCTAAACAAACCCTTTACTAACCATTTTCTTAGCACGAAGAAAGGATATGATACGCACCGGATTGGAGTGTAGTCGCCCTCCCACACTAACGGGTCTGTCCCAGGCTTGGCTAACGTCACCGTTTTAGCATTACAATCCAAGATCGCAAATTGCAGAGAAAGCCAAGTCATACCCAGAAATACATCGAAATCAACCATTTCTAAGATAACCAAATCTACATAAGTGTTGCTCCCCACAAAGTTCACCAAACAAGACCTATATACCTTTTCAACTACCACAGACTCACCCACCGGAGTAGAAACACGAATAGGCGTGTCATGTAATTCACAATGTAAATTTAGACCATTAGCAAATGATGAAGATACATATGAAAACGTGGAGCCAGGGTCAAATAATACAAATGCCATGCAATCACAAACCAAAAGATTACCTGTGATAACAGCATCAGATGCCTCCGCTTCAGATCTCCCAGGGAAAGCGTAACAATGGGCCCTATCACCCGTATGTCCATTGCCCCTACCATGTTGTGTCGTAGTGGCTCCAGTTTGCCCATCACCTCTGCCGTTGTGGTGACCACCATTACCTCGACCACCACGTCCTCCAGAAAAACGGCCTCTACTATGACCACCCCTACCTCTAGCTAGTGGGGTTCTGTAACTCTGATTTGGACAATACCTCTTAATGTGTCCAATCTCCCCACATCCATAACATTCTCTGGGTTCACGCATCGGCCCCTC
Organism: Solanum corneliomulleri; assembly: GCA_027704805.1. Taxonomy (NCBI): domain Eukaryota; kingdom Viridiplantae; phylum Streptophyta; class Magnoliopsida; order Solanales; family Solanaceae; genus Solanum; species Solanum corneliomulleri. The sequence goes on along the minus strand of JAKWIY010003060.1, from coordinate 32,504,618 downwards.
AGAGAAATGTTGACCGGTCTGAGGTGGACCCCCAACTACAGTCTGTAGTGAAGACTGAATTGGTCGAACTGAGTAGCCTCCAGAACTCTGTCCTCTAGTATACGAACCGTTGAACTCACCTCCCTTTCGAAACCTCTTTGATGTCGATGTTGTGGTGAAGTCATTTGTCTTCACTCCTTCCACCTCTATCACAAAGTCTACCACCTCTTGGAAGGATTTCGCCGTAGCCGCTACCTGTAAGGCTGAAATTTGCAACTCTGACCTCAACCCCTTCACGAAACGGCGAATCCGTTCTTGTGGACTGAAACAAAGTTGGGTGGCATATCTGGATAGTGCGCGAAATTTAGCCTCATATGCGTTAACCGTCATCCTACCTTGCTCGAGACTCAAGAACTCATCCCTTTTTCTATCTCTCAAAGTCCTTGGGATATACTTCTCCATAAAAAGGCTAGAGAATGATGCCCAAGTCATAGGCGTTGCCTCTGTCGGTTGACACTCAACATGTGACCGCCACCACATTTTGGCTTTCCCTTGAAACTGATAGCTTACGAACTCAACGCCAAACCGTTCCACTATCCCCATCTTGTGTAGTAGCTCATGACAGTCAACCAGAAAATCGTAGGCATCCTCTGATTTTGCCCCTTAAAGACTGGAGGTTTCAATTTCAAGAACTTACTGAAAAGTTCATGCTGATCATTTGTCATTATAGGGCCAGTAGTCAGACGTGGAAATGTGCCTATCTCCAATGATGCATCCATACGAGGAGCCCCAGCAGCAGCATGTCGTACCTCTGAAACCGGAGGTGTTGGTGCAGAAACCACTAGAGGTGCCTGACCCTGATCAGATAAACCGCTAAGATAGGCCAGAACCTGATTAATCATTTTTGGGGTAGGTTGGGGTGGCAGTTCCTCATTTTGCACTTGCTCATTCTCCCCTTCCTCACCCTCTCTTATCACCTCCTCAGTTGGTGGAGGAGTCACCACCCTAGCATCAGATGGGCTAGGGGCTCGTCCTCTTCCTCTAGAGGACGTCCTCCCACGACCTCTTCCACGGACTCTTGCCATTGCTCTTCCTCGAGCTACAGCCCCAGTGGCTGGCTCAGTCGTTTCTTGTCTTTCCGTTGTCGCTGCTGGTGCGGTCGTTGCTCTAGTTCTAACCATCTGCGAAATAGAATGAAGATGGTCAGATACCAATTCGTATCACCTAGATACCAATTGGACTCAAGTAGTAGCACGAAAGAAGAATGAAAGAATGGAATTTTCCTAAAGTCTTATAGCCTCTCAAAGAAAAGTAAAGTGTCCCCCCACGTTCCTTAAGACTCTACTAGACTCGTTCTTTGTGTGATGAGACCAATGAACCTAATGCTCTGATACCAAGTTTGTCACGACCCAAATCGGGGACGCGACTGGCACCCACATTACCCTCCTATGTGAGCGAACCAACCCATCTACAACCTTAACATTTCAAATATATCAACAGAAATAATGCGGAAGACTTAAACTCATTATAAAAGCAATTCAAAACTATTATTATTATCCCCAAAATCTGGAAGTCATCATCACAAGAGCATCTATCCTCAATTACTAACTAAGAATATCTAAGAAAACAAAATAATAGAAAGCTAGTCCATGCCGGAAGTCAAGGCATCAAGACTTGAAGAAGAAGATCTAGTCCAAGCTAGACGCATTAGCTCACCCTGAATTTCTGAAAGTAGTGAAGACTGGCTAGATCTACTGTTGAGTTGAAGTTGACGGAACGTTCGCTGCATTCCACAAATAACAAAGAAGAAAACATAAAAGTAGGGGGTCAGTACAACCACAAGTACTGAGTAGATATCATCGGCCAACTCAAAATAGAAAACAATATACATCAAGTAATATCATAAGTCAACTATAATACTCAACATGTAGCAACAACAAGTACTAAAATCATCAATAAGTACTAACAAGTTCATCCATGATGACTCAAGCCTCAATATCATACTCATTTGGGAATTATATTCATTAGATTGAATTCATTAACATATTTCAAGATTCATTATCTTTATTCCCCTCGTGTCGGTACGTGACACTCCGCTCCATCTACTATCCCTGTGTCGGAACGTGACACTCCGATCCTCATATACTATCCTGGTACCGGAACGTGGCACCCGATCCATATACTATCCTGGTGTCGGAACGTGACACTCCGATCCTCATTCTATCCTGGTACCGGAATGTGGCACCCGATCCATATACTATCCTGGTGTCGGAACGTGACACTCCGATCCTCATTCTATCCTGGTACCGAAACGTGGCACCCGATCCATATACTATACTGGTGTCGGAACGTGACACTCCGATCCTCATTCTATCCTAATGTCGGAACGTGACACTCCGATCCTCATTCTATCCTGATACCGGAACGTGGCACCCGATCCCCTAATCTCACCACTTTCGTTCATCAAGCCTTCTTTTATACCAAGGCATCATCATTAACAAAGTAGATTAGGGTTTCTTTTCAAGATTTGGGATTCAATAGCTTCATCATGCTTATTTTATCACAATTTCATATTCATATTCATGCAAGCATACAATTAAGCATATGGAAGGGTTTACAATATTACTACACATATCATTCGCTATTAAGAGTTTACTACGATATGGTGAAAACCATAACCTACCTCCACCGAAGAATTGGAATCAACAAGCAATTTCCCAAGCTTTGATATTCTTCTTCCTCGTTCGACTCTCTCAATCGATCAATCTATCTCTCTCTCTTTTCTTTTCTCTTTTTCTTATTCAAACCCTCTTTCTTTTACCCTAATTAACATATAATTAAGTGTAAAAGATGACAATAATACCCCACTAATTAACCCAAAGTTACCTCTTTTATCCCTCAAGAATTTGAGTTATTAATGTAAACCCACGAAATCTATAATTAAGGAAAGAATAGTCCAAAACGTCCCTTAAAACGTGTGAAGAAATTCGATTCTGCCTGGGATTTGCGCAACCTGTGACGGGTCTTCGTGCCTGCGACGGTCCGTCACGCAGGTCGTCGTAAGGGCCAGAATTCTATTTTCCACCAAAGAGTCTGTGACGGTTCGTCACACCTGTGACGGTCCTCCTGCACCTCCGTCATGACGGTCAGAGACTCGATTTTCAGTACCCAATTTCAGAATTCCTAAGTATATTGAAACGATGCTCCTCACGACGGTTCGTCGTAGCTGTGACGGCACGTCCTGCAGGTCCGTCACAGATTACAGAGAGTCGATTTTAATATCCAAATTTAGAATTCTAAGTGTCATGGAACGAAACCTCCTCGACGGGTCGTCGTGACCACGACGGTCCGTCGTGACATCCGTCGTCCCAACCAGTTTTTCCAGAAATAAAATCTGCTGCTCAAAACGACTAAACAGGTCGTTACACCGCGCGGACTACCTCCAGCCCCTAGATCCTATTATGGTATCAGAGCCAGATATTTTATAAGAACATATAACATATCTGATGAATGCTAAGCATGGATATGAAATTTTTTCAAGTTTATGAATTTTGGTGATAATAGTATTAAAAGTACTAGATTGGAAGAGCTAGATATACCTCTAAACCTTGATTTGTTAAACAAATGGACTATCCCTAAAGTGGATACAAGATTAATTTATGATTATGGTTGGTTTGACAAATTGTCTACTAAGTAGGTGGTTAAAACTACTGAGCAATCGTTAGCTCTAAATTCTGATGAACAGGTTATTCAATTATTGAACAAAAGAGATATTGATATTTATAAATCTAGATATAACTGGATGCATATTGGTATGGTGCAGATTGCTTTTAAACCGTAACTCTTAAAGGGTTACCTGAAACATTTTTAGCAGCTCTTCGAGACGCTAGAAATTTAAATTTTAGACAATCTCTTATGGGTTCGATTGAATCTATTGTTGCTTATGGACCAGTTTATTTCAATACGCAGCTCAATTCGCAATTATCTTTATCTAATAGAAATATTCTTGATGCATTAACATTAAATGTTAAGACTGAGCTTATTGGCTTATCATATAGATTTTATTATAAATTGTTAACTACTTTAAATCCTAGATGTAAATTATATGATTCGTCTAATGAAACAATTCTAGTTGAAACCAATTTTATTAAGTCTAAAATTACTACTAGAAGTCCTATTAAATTGGATGAAATTAATTTTCCTGATAAATGGATTTTACATGATGTTGTATCTCAAAGACAAGTTGCCGAAGAAGTCACTAATAGTGACTATTCTCATATTACTCAAAATCCATATGGTATGGTTTGTATTGAATTTTCTGATAATTCTTCGGTTTATAACTCTCCTGTTTATAATAGGAGATCCTTCTCTGGTTAAGGAAAGTTACCTGAAATTCAGCACATCTCTCCTATAAGTCATGAAGGTCCTAGTTATGGATGAGCAAGGAGAAGACCTTTTTCTCTTCACACTTTGAGTGATACTTTGAGTGAAGGATTGGTTGAAAGGGTAAGGATAAACCCTAAAACAAATATTGTTCAAGCAACAGATAAGTTGTCAGATTTGGATCCAACTCAGTCATAAATGGATTTCAGTGTTGATAAATCAACAGATCTCAACGATGTTTAATGATGATAAGTCAGCTTATTGATTTTAGTCCAGGATCCTTGGCTCGAAACCATATTCAAAAAGAATATTATAATAAAAAATGGAACCAGTTTAGAACTTGGTTTTTTGAAACTTATAGTAAAAACGATTTAAATTATATTTCTCAAGAGTTTTATGAAATTTGTACTTCGCATAACAAAATTATTTATTTTGTTCCGTGGTTTATAACCACATATTTTCCTTTATATATCAAAGTTATAGAAAGAACTTTTAAAGAAAGTGATGGTACTATTACTAAAGTCATCTATCCTCCTCAAGCTCCTTTAATTTTACCAAATAATACTAGGTTAACTTTTCAGCTTTTCAAAAGTTTGTTCAAATAAATGTTGCCCAGATTACTATTCATGAGATTAATAATCTTATTTCTCAAAATAATTATTGAGTTATATAAATGTTACAAGTCTGGAGAACATATCAGTTTTTTTTTGGATAAAAAATTAAATGAATTATTATTTTTGGTCAAGGAATTTCAAAAATGCCCAAAAGAAGATAAAGCTTCTACTTCAAAACCTTTTTTCAGTGTTCCTACTCATATTCAGCGTCCTATAGATACTTCTGATTTTAAAGTTAAATCTTTTAATCATTTAGAAAATCTTCTTGACAAAAAATTGTCCGGTTTGGGTTCAAAACCTATTACAAATGATTTTCCTGAATCGAATATTAATAAAGTTTAAAATCAACTTCGTGGTATTCAAGATCCGATTCAAGATGTTTCGGAAGTAAACGCCAGAAGATTTAAAGCTGGTTACAATCAAAAGCAAAGGATTATAGTAAAAGGGGGTTATGCAACTCTCCCTTCCATGATGACTTATTATTATCCTCGTCCTACTCCTCAAGATGTGCTAGTTGAAGAAAGAGATTGGAATCAAACTAACACATCTTACAGTGGTAATGAGATGTATGAATGGAATTTGGATGCCTTGACAGAAAGGCAAGTTTCTGTTATGGTACATCGAATGTTGATGTACTCATCAATTTATCGTCATACGAATCAGAATAATGATCATGCTATATGTAAAATGATTATAGCAGGTTTTACAGGTCAACTCAGAGGATGGTGGGATAATTTCCTAACACCTGAAGAAAAGCATGCAATTATGAATGCATACAAAGAAGAAGTTAAAAGAGAAATAGTTAATGGAGAAGATGGAAAACCATAAGAAAGGATTACAACCCAAAGGGTTGAAGATGCAGTTTATACACTTGTTCTTACTATTTCGGAATATTTTAATGGAAGATTTTCCAACCAAAATGAGACTATTTGAACTTTACTAAATGGACTTAAATGTAACCATTTGGGACATTTTCGATGGTATAAGGATACTTTCATGAATAGAGTTATGGATCTACCTGAAAGTAAATCAAGCTATTGGAAGAATAGATTTATTGATGGTCTTCCTTCATTGTTCTCCGAAAGAGTAAAAAAGGTCTTAAGAGGAGATAGACCAAAAATCCCTTATGATACATTAACTTATGGAAAGTTAAGAGGGATTTGTACTCAAGAAGGATTAAATATTTGCAATGAACTTAAGATGGCTCAACAAATAAAAAGGACTCAAATGTCTGAAAGATCTCAATTGGGAGATCTTTGTACACGGTTTGGCATAGAATAACCGTCCAGTTATAAATCAAAGGCAGGTCAAACTGAAGAAAGACATCATAAAAGAAGGCATCGTTCAAAATGATACAAAGAAAAGAAAGAAGAAAAGAAAGCTCATAGGAAGGCAACAAGGTTTGCCCGGAATTTCTCAAAAAGAGATTTGAAAAACATTAAATGTTACAAGTGTGGACGATTTGGTCATCTTGCAACAAATTGCAAGGCAGATAAGTTTAAAGCTTTAGAGTTGGATGAACCAACTCAAGATAAAGTCTATGAGTTACTTTATGAATCTGATTCAGATTCCCATTCTTCTGGTTATTCTTCAGATTATATTACTGATAATAATGTTGATATTACTAATAATAAATGTGCTAATTGTCCATGTGATAGTTGTTCTTGTGGGCAAGATGATTTTTATAAATTGCAATCTGTAACGACCCTTTTGGTCGTTTTGAGAGTTAAAGCCTTGTGTTTCATAAAATATTTTTTGTTATATTCTAAATGGGTATTTTGAACTATTTCATAATAACAATTATAGAAATAATGGGGTAGTTTTGATAACTTATTTAGTTGGTGGTTAAAGAATAGAACATTAAAATTCATAGTAGGTCACTTTTAACACTTTTATAATTAGTAATATAATAAGTAGGGTAACTATTACTTGATTATCACAAACTGCTCGACATTCTTAGTTTTGGTTCTCGGCGCCACCATTACAGGTACAAGGAAAGTCTACAGGTAAAACTTGATGCAAATTCAATTTTTAATTTATATATGTATAATTGGGTGACATTAGTCTTTGTATTATTACTTTATAAGGCTTTAGAAATTCAAGGGTGGGGGAACATAATGATTGCGTAAAAATTAATGGAAAATTTCCAAATAATTGAATTTAGATAGGTTTATTATGTTTTCAATTTACTTTCTGCACTAATGTATATAATTTAATAAATTATAGAGTTGGATCTTATGTTCTATTGGTTTAAAAATTGGGAAATGCAGTTTTCCATTAAATATTTGTGTGGTACGAGTAGGCACACGTAAGTATTACATGCTTATAGGTTAGTACAAATAAAATTAGATTTCTTTGGTTTCCCTAGGGTGCTAAGCAGTTGTTTTGATTTTAGTTATGTTATTTAGTTACATGTTATAAATAGATTGAGATATATATATTCAGATAGGTGATTATTAGGTGTATTTTATTACTTGAATACAATTAAGGTTATGATAATCAGAGGAATGGAGACTTACCATTAGGCTTAATTTTTATAAACTTTATTACAGATTTGGATGAGTTATCGAGTTTAGATTATACATATGTGGATTCCTACAGACTCGTTTGTTTACGGATATTTCATACTTGATAGATTGGAAACATTCTGACATTGAGGAAAATAAAGGCATTGGAGAAGTAGTTGCTTGACTTCGGTTCTTCGGTGGAGGTAGGTTATCGTTTATACTATATCATAGTAAACTCTTAATAGCTAATGATACGTGTTGGGTAGTATTATAAAGTCTTCTACATGCTTAACTGTGTGCTTGCATGATGTGATTATGTAATTGTAATGGATTGGGAAGATGAGGCTGTGAATCTTAAATCTTAAATTTACTTGTTAATGATGATGCCTTGGTATAAAAGAAGGCTTGATGAACTAAGGTAATGAGATTGAGGATCGGATGTCACGTTTCGACACCAAGATAGTATATGGATCAGAGTGTCACGTTCCGACACCAGGATAGTATATGGATCGGAGTGTCACGTTTCGACACCAGGATAGTATATGGATCAGAGTGTCACGTTCCGACACCAGGATATATGGATCGGAGTGTCACGTTCCGACACCAGGATAGTATATGGATCGGAGTGTCACGTTCCGACACCAGGATAGTAAAGAGAATGAATCTTGAAATATGTTAATATACTCAATCTAAAGAACCTGTTGCCCAAATGAGTATGGTGTGGAGGCTTGAGTCCTCATAGATGTGCTTGGCGTTGTGACCAAGGGTTATGATAATTGTGGTTGTCGCCTGTTAAGAATATTAGTTGATTTTATGTTATTATCTCACATATATTGCTTTCTATTTTGAGTTGGTCAATGATACCTACTCAGTACTTGTGCCTTGTACTGACCTCTACTTGTATTTGTTTTTTCTTTGTAAATTGTGGAGTGCAGCAAACGTGCCATCGTCTTCAACTCAACCGCAACTCTAGCCAGTCTTCATCAAGCCAGATTTCAGGGTGAGCTATTGCTTCTAGCTTGGACTGGATCTTCCTCTTCATGTCTTGATGCCTTGAATTTCCGGCATGGACTAGCTGTTTATTTATGTTAGCTTCTTAGATACTCTTAGATTTAGTGATTTGAGATAGATGTTCTTGTGGTGATGACTTCCAGATTTTGGAAAGAATAAGTGTTTTAGTTTTTAGAAGTTATTAATCGATTTTGTTAATGAGTTTTAAGTCTTCCGCCTTATATTCTGTTATTGATGGTTGAAATGTTGGGGTTTAGATTGGTTGGTTCGCTCACATAGTAGGATAAGTGTGGGTGCCACTCGCGGCTCGATTTGGGTCGTGACAAACTTGGTATCAGAGCATTAGGTTCGTTGGTCTCATCACACAAGAACAGGTCTAGTAAAGTCTTGAGGAACGGTAGGGGGACGCCCTTACTTTTCTTTGAGAGGTTATAGGACTTTAGGAAAGCTCATTTCTTTCTTTCTTCCTTTCGTGCTACTACTTGAATCCAATTGGTATCTAGGTGATACAAATTGGTATCTGAACTTCTTCACTCTATTTCAAATATGGGTATTACTAGAGTATTTGAAGTTGAAATAGCAACAACAGAAAAAAAAAGATGTCCTTAGAAATAGATATATTTTCTCGATCGCAAAATGTGGTGGTATTCTCATGTCGAGTGTCGATTAATAAAGACACTACTATGACTTCATAGCGTGAGGGTATATTAGAGAAAATCATCGATGCTTACTTGGTTATAGTTAGAAAGTGTGTTATTTTTGTTATTGAATTGATCTAAGAAGTAAAACAGATTGTTTGGTGTAGAAAGAGAACAAATTCAATACTGTTTTGCAATTATTCAATGGGTAGAAATATGTGGGCTATTTGGGTACGATATTATGGATAGGTATGATGTGTTCTAGTGAGATATCTATCGGACTTTCACGTTGTGGCAGTTCTAGGGTTATGTGGAAACATGTACGTCGATTGTCAAGTATGAATACTAATTACTAAAAGAGTTACCAGTTGTATGACATGGTCAGATAATAAGATTTAGTGTGGCATTCACATTTGAGAAACCAACTAGTTTATTACTACAGGAACTTAGATTGAGCATTATTTTAAAGGAAAATTTTAGTGGTGGATCTTTGGGTTGTGAAATGTATCTTGAGGGTTCTGAATGAGTACTGACAATTTTATCTTAAGCTTCAAAAGGTAGATTGATACTAAAATGACAAATTTATAGGGAAAGAAAGTCCTAGTGGATATACTTGGGTGAAGTAAATTGAAGATTTAGCAAGAAAGTGCATATAAATTGGGTTAGTCTCTTGAATTTGAGTGGTATACCTAAGTTTAAGGTGTCGGATCGAGGAAAAGGTTCACTTCGTGGTGATAACAAGGACTAACTGAGCATGATGGTGAAAAGAGTTCGTGAGGGGTTGTGATTGAGATGAAACTATATAATAAGGATTTGTTGGTTAAATGATTTTGCATGGTAATAAAGACTTGTGAGCATCTAAGATTGTGAATTTTCGACTATTTTGTGAGTAATGTGGGTGTATGACAAGTTTTATGAGATGATGGGTCAACGCTCGAATAGAATTTAAAGGAGCTGAAATCATAATTAAAATAAGATGAAACTTGTGGGATGTGTAGCCTTAAGAAAATAAGTGAGTGAAGGAATATTTTCTCTGATTGTAAGAACTAAAAATGAATCTTCGAAGGGGTTGAAAATTGGGTTCAAAAATGCATAATTTTATCTATTTTGTGTTGGTAAGGTAATAACATAACAGGTTAATTAGCTTGGTTAAAAGCTATTGAATAGAACTTAAGAGAGAAGTGTACAGACGTTCAGCTTGAGTGAGATGATAAGTTCTGTTGTACTATTGAATCTAGAAATGAGTAGGGTTGGATTTTTAGTGAAGCATATGGGATGGTTGATGGAAAGACAATCAATCATAATCTAGATAAGGTAATTATAAAAGTGTTCAAAGTATAAGCAAATGTAGATACATAGGGGTATTGGGTTACACAATTGGACTTAAAATTCAAACTTTTAATTATAAGTCTGCATTCTTGGTGATATATTTTTTTTCTCAAGGTATGAATTTGTAAGGTAATAAATGATTGATTGCAGTGGTATTAAGCATGTGAAAGAACTTATGCATGTTTTGGATCATAAAGTTTATTACTTTTGATTGTTAAAGGATCTAAGAAGAGTTTCCTTCTGAATTTTGATTTAGAATGTGAAGTAAAATGTCATGGGTTGTTGGTAAAAGGATGAGATCGATGAGTGATCTAAAGAAACAAAAATATTGACATATTGAAGGGTCGAATTGAATTTTGCACCATGAGAAGAATTTGAGAAAAGTGAAGGAATAAGACCTCTCGTATAAACCCATGGGTTGTAGTTGATGGTTGTAGTGATTTTTGCCTATGAGTTTAGATATGACTGTGAGATGTGAAGTAGTTCGATATAGACTTACTAGAATTTTTCATCGACTTTTATAAAGATTGAGTTTTGATTTGGATTGCAAACAATGAGGCATGAAGAATTTGGTATTTTACATGGGGTTAGATTGCTCAAATTTGGATATATGACTTAAGAATGATGTATAAGGTGTAATATAATTCTACATGATTATTAAGAATTTAGAGTTGGAATAATACTACTCTATTGATGGGATTACATAGAATATTATGATGTGTTACATAGATAATTAATGGTGAATAGAGGTTATGAGCTAATAGGATACATATTAATTTGAATGACCAAGAAACTTCCTATGTGTTGGCATGAGATATGTGATGGTTTAGAAAGGTAGCTAAAGCATGATATGTGGAAGTGATGTGAGGTTGACTTATGGTTTGATTTAATAGTTTACCATGATGGAAAGGTACTATCAAATTTTAAATAATGTTAGTAGCCTTGTTTGGAACTCGTAATTGTCATGAAATTCTTAAATAGAAGATAATGATGGTGGTTTGGGAGTAAGGTAGATGATCGATGTGGTTATGATGTTTTGTTAGTACTAAAAGTGTCGACTTCAGTGGATGTAGGGTTCGATAAAGTAAGTATGTGTGCAATTATAATAGGGACTAAATTGGTGATTGTGGATAGCTAGAAAATCAAAGAGATAGAGTCAGATGAATGAAGATGTTTGATATGGAAACTATAAAAAAAATATCTGAAGTTATTCGACCTTGGTTATATACACTCTTACGTGAACAACTACTTCATTTCGGGTGTGATTTAGAGTATGATTTATTTTCTACGTCCACACGTTTTTTTTCACACCTATGGGTTGATTTCTAGTGGTGAATCGGATGTTAAGATATCCCTGTGTCCTATTGATAGGGTATGATCCTTGGGCAAAATTGATATTTTAGTTATGATAGAATTGGTGTTGTTTGGAATAGCTAAAGTATATCAGTAGTTCTATACGCACAAATTTGCTTATGAGAATCTATATAAGAGCTGCTATGAAGAGTTACAATTGCCTAAGAGTAATGTTAGAGGTTCTGCATTTTGAAGTGTATCCCGGTTGTATTATTGTATGTTTTTCTTTCTTTCCCAGGGTTAGATATGTTGACTCTTCCTTGATGAGTAATCGCTGTCTAAAGCTAATATTTTCATCACTTAAGCTTGTTATGAGATTGTGTTGTGAAAAGATAATTCTGATAAGATCTGTGATGGTTTGTGCATTATGAGTTTGTGGTAGTTGGTTAAAGTCCACTTCTGGTTGTAGCCACTTTTTCTTTAAAATTTTATCGTGATTATGTTAGATAATATTTGTTCAGATGGTTGTGTCAAGGTCTAGTTGGAGAATAGATCAGTTTAAAATTTCATTATTAGAAATAGTTTTGTTGTTGGTTGAGTTTACATACATTAATAATTATCCCTAGAGTAGTGAGATGGACTCATTTAAGGCATTGTTGTGAGGAGGTGTAGATCTTCAATTGATTGGTTTAACAATATTGATATAAGACCAAGGGTACTACTATTTCGAATGAACTTTTGAGACAACTACCCTTTCTTGCCTTGTCTTCCTTTGATCGTTCGAGGACGAACGATGGGTAAATTGGTATCTATTATAACGACCCTTTTGGTCGTTTTGAGAGTTAAAGTCTTGTGTTTCATAAAATATTTTTCGTTATATTCTAAATGGGTATTTTGAACTATTTCATAATAACAATTATAGAAATAATGGGGTAGTTTTGATAACTTATTTAGTTGGTGGTTAAAGAATATAACATTAAAATTCATAGTAGGTCACTTTTAACACTTTTATAAATTCTATTTATCCCTTTTCAAAATTAAATGCAAAAGGTTTAACACCAAATTATAATGGTAATACCATTAATTTTGAATTCATAACTGAACCAATTACTAGGGATATTAACTCTTTAATTTATTTAAAACAAAAGCATATTGAGTCTTTACAAATGGAAATTTATAGTCTGAATATTTCAGAGTCTTTACAATCTTCTAAAGTTCAAGAAAAAATTAAATTGATTTCTTGAAAAATAGCAGCTCATATTTGTGCAGACCATCCAAATGCTTTTTGGGACAGGAAAAAGCATATTGTGACTTTGCCTTATGAAGATTCTTTTGCTGAATTAAATATTCCTACAAAATCTCGCCCCTGTCAAATGAATGCAGACTTAGTCGATTTCTATAAAAAAAGAAATTGATAATTTATTACAAAAGGGACTTATAAAACCCTCTAAATCCCCATGGTCTTGTACTGCATTTTATGTTAATAAAGCCGCAGAACAAGAAAGAGGTGTTCCCAGGTTAGTAATAAATTATAAACCTTTGAACAAAGTTTTAAAATGGATAAGGTATCCCATTCTAAATAAGAAAGATTTTCTTTCCAAATTATATGATGCCAATATATTTTCAAAATTTGATTTAAAATCAGGTTATTGGAAGATTCAAATTTTTAAAGAACATACTTATTAAACTGCGTTTAATGTTCCTTTTGGTCAATACGAATGGAATGTTATGCCTTTTGATCTGAAAAATGCACCTTCTGAATTTCAAAAAATTATGAATTATATTTTTAATCCTTATATGGATTTCATAATTGTTTATATCTATGATACACTTGTTTATTCTAAAACATTAGAATCTCATATAAAGCATCTTTATATTTTCAAGAATAATGTTATTCAAAATGGTTTGGTTATATTTTTTAAACTAAAATGAGTCTTTTTCAAATGGATGTAAGATTTTTGGGTCATCAAATTTGTCTTGGAAAAATTACCCCTATTCAAAGATCCATTGATTTTGCATCAAAATTTCCTGATGAAATAACTGATAAAACAATGCTACAAAGATTTTTGGACAGTTTAAATTATGTTTCTCCATTTTATAAAAATTTATCTAAAGATCTTGCTCCTTTGAATGACAGGTTAAAGAAAGGTAAAATGTTACCTTGGAATAATGATCTTACTAATTTGGTTAAATCCATCAAGCAAAGGGTGAAATATTTGCCTTGTCTTACTCTTGCAAATCCAAAAAGGATTAAGGTTATTAAAACTGATGCTTCAAATATTGGTTATGGTGGGATCTTAAAGCAAGTTAATCCCCATGACAAATTTGAATATCTTGTTCGATTTCATTCGGGCAAATGGTCTGAATCTCAGCGCAAATATGCGACTGTTGCGCATGAAATGCTTTGTATTGTTAAATGTGTTTTAAAATTTCAGGATGATCTATATAATCAGAAATTTATTATTAGAACTGATGCTCAATCAGTTAAATACATGTTTGATAAAGACTTTAAGCATGATATTTCGAAATTAATGTTTGTCAGGTGGCAAGCACAATTAGCTCCTTTCTACTTCAAAATCCATTATAAAAAAGGAACTGATATTCACTTCCTGATTTCCTATCAAGAGAATTCTTGAATTATTAATTTCTTTGTTTAGAATGTCCACTTATCAGTATTTTCTTGGATACTAAACTCTTATTACAATTCTAAGAGTTCTACCTTTAGATAATGATTTAAAGGAAAATATCTTAGATATAATTATCGATGATCTTGTTATGGATTTCTTTATTCAAGGGTTTCAGGCTGCCCCTTTCTTCATCTTAACGGAACTTGATTAGATCCAGATATTAGACAAGAACATCATTCAGAAATTATGAAGCTAGCATAGATATGAAAATTATCTTAGCTGACCATGGAGGCGGCAATCATAAAAGAAAATAATCAAAGAAACAAAAGAAAATACCTTGAAGATTGGTCTTCAAATCAAAGCGATTCTTTATTATTGTTCACGAGTGATTTACAAGAGAGAGAAGGAGAAAGAGAAACTAAAAACTTACACTCTAAAAACTTATGTCTATTCCTCAGAATGAGGATCCTTATTGTAACGACCTGTTTAGTCGTTTTGAGCAGCAGATTTTATTTCTGGAAAACTGGCTGAAACGACGGACCCCACGACGGACCTTCATGGTCACGATGGACCGTCGCAGGGTCTCGTTTCAAAAAACTTAGAAATTCTGAAATTGGGTACTGAAAATCGATTCTCTGAACTTCGTGACGGACTTGCAGGACGGACCGTCACAGGCGTGACGGACCGTCACAGACCCTTGGTGGAAATTTGGGTCTCTAAACCTTGCGACGACCTGCAGGACGGACCGTCGCAGGCACGACGGCCCGTCACAGGTTGCGTAATCCCAGTCTGGGTCGGATTTCTTTACACGTTTTTTAAGGGACGTTTGGACTATTCCTACTTTAATTATAAAGTTAGAGGATTAAGGATTATAAGTCTAATTACTTGGGGGTTAAAAGAGGTGACCTTAAGTTTTAGTGGGTTATTATTGCCATCTTTCATTCTTAATTATATGCTAATTAGGGTAAAAGAAAGAGGGTTTGAATAAGAAAAATAGAAAGAACAAGAGAGAGGAGAGAGGATCGATCGAACGAGAAGAAGAAGAAAGCTTTGGGGAAAATTCTTGCTTGATCACTAGTCTTCGGTGGAGGTAGGTTATGGTTTCTATACGATATTCGTAGTAAAACTCTTAATAGCGAATGATATGTATTGATAATATTGTAAACCCTACTATGTGTTTGATTTGTATGCTTGCATGAATGTGATTATATAATTGTGATTATATTAAGCATGATGAAGTTATTGAATCCCAAATCTTGCAAAACCCTAATCTCTTTGTTAAAGATAATGCCTTGGTATGAGAGAAGGCTTGATAAACTAAAGTAATGAGAATGATGATGCCTTGGTATAAGAGAAGGCTTGATTAACTAAAGTAATGAGAATGATGATGCCTTGGTATAAGAGAAGGCTTGATGAATTGATAGAATGAGATTAGGGGATCGGAGTGTCACGTTCCGACACATAGGATTAAGGGATCGGGTGTCACGAACCGACACGAGTATTAGGGGGACCGGGTGTCATGAACCGACATGTAGATTTAGGGGATCGGGTGTCACGAACCGACACGTAGATTTAGGGGATCGGGTGTCACGAACCGACACGTAGATTTAGGGGATCGGAGTGTCACATTCCGACACATAGTAGTAGGGGATCGGAGTGTCACGTACAGACACAAGAGGATTAATGAATATGAGGGAGCGGAGTGTCACGTACCGACACAAGAGAAATAAAGATAACGAATCTTGAAAGATGTTAATATACTCAATCTAATGAACATAATTCCCAAATGAGTATGGTATTGAGGCTTGAGTCCTCATGTGTAAACTTGACGGTAATTGTTGATGATATAGTACTTGTTGTTGCTACTTGTTGAGTATCATAGTTGATTTTATGATATTACTTGGTATATACTGTTTTCTATTTTGAGTTGGCCGATGATATCTACTCAGTACCCGTGTTTGTATTGACCCCTACTTTATATTTTCTTCTTTGTATTTGTGGAGTGCAGCAAACGTGCCATCGTCTTCGACTCAACAGTAATTCTAGCCAGTCTTCACTACATTGGAAATTCAGGGTGAGCTAATGCTTCTAGCTTGGACTGGATCTTCTCCTTCAAGTCTTGATGCCTTGAACTTCCGGCATGGACTAGCTTTTATTTGTTTTAGCTTCTTAGACATTTTTATTTAGTAATTTGATCATAGATGTTCTTGTGATGATGACTTCCACATTTTGGGGAATAATAGTTATTGAATTGGTTTTTATTAATGAGTTTAAGTCTTCCGCATTATTTTCTGTTGATATTATATTGAAATGATAAGGGTTAGATTGGTTGGTTCGCTCACATAGGAGGGTAAATGTGGGTGCCAGTCGCGGCTCGGTTTTGGGTCGTGACACTTATATAGAAGAAGAAAAGTAAAATGGGGTCCTCATATGGGCCCTACATAATGTTTTAAACAATATTATTGAACAGTAATATACTCTTCTTGATAAGGTTTTAAGAAGATTTTAAATCTTATCCTTTCCTTTTAAAGATTTTATTATTGTATTGTCTTGTTCTTTCATTGATGACAGAAAGTCTTCTACCTTCTGCAATTATCCTTCTGAAAGTTCAATATCTTGATCTATATATTGTGCATCCGCTGTATCACTTTGTCCACTCCTCATTGAAGTGTGTGATTTATCAAATTCAGCGATGTTTGTCAATAAATTCTTTTTTAATTTCAGCCAGATAATTATTTATCATTTCTTCTTAGAGCAAGTTATAACTCTCCTTTTTATAATAGGAGATCCTTCTCTGGTTATAGAAGGTTACCTGAAATTCAGCACATCTCTCATATAAGTCATGAAGGTCCTAGTTATGGATCAGCAAGGCGAAGGCCTTTGTCTCTTCACACTTTGAGTGATACTTTGAGTGAAGGATTGGTTGAAAGGGTAAGGATAGAACCTAAAACAAATATTGTTCAAGCAACAGATAAGTTGTCAGATTTGGATCCAACTCAGTCAGAAATGGATTTCAGTATTGATAAATCAACAGAACTCAACTATGCTTAGTGATGATAAGTCAGCTTATTGATTTCAGTCCAGGATACTTGGCTCGAAAACATATTCAAAAAGAATTTTATAATAAAAAGTGGAACCAGTTTAGAACTTGGTTTTTTGAAACTTATAGTAAAGACGATTTAAATAATATTTCTCAAGAGTTTTATGAAATTTGTACTTTGCATAACAACATTATTTATTTTGTTCCTTGGTTTATAACCACATAGTTGCCTTTATATATCAAAGTTATAGAACGAAATTTTAACGAAAGTGATGGTACTATTACTAAAGCCAACTATCCTCCTCAAGCTCCTTTTATTTTACCAAATAATACTAGGTTAACTTTTTCAGCTTTTCAAAAGTTTGTTCAAACAAATGTTGCCCAAATTACTATTCATGAGATTAATAATCT
>JAKWIY010003060.1:32388178-32486686 GCA_027704805.1 Solanum corneliomulleri | reverse complement strand
TGGGCAAGAACTACTGGATCAAATTACCACACTATTAAACATATCAGAACTCCCCTCAAAAGGGTATTTTTTACCGGGAGTTCAATCAAGAATCTTATCAAAAACCTTATCAAAACAGTATATTACAGTTCAATAATATTGTTCAAAACATTATGTAGGGCCCATATGAGGACCCCATTTTACTTTTATATAAGGAGCCTCATTCAGAGGAACAGACATAAGTTTTTAGAGTGTAAGTTTTTAGTTTCTCTCTCTCTTTCTCTCTCTTGTAAATCTCTTGTGAGCAAAAATAAAGAATCGCTTTGGTTTGAAGACCAGTCTTCAAGGTATTTTCTTTTGTTTCTTTTATTATTTTCTTTTATGATTGCCGTCTCCATGGACGGCTAAGATAATTTTCATATCTATACTAGCTTCATAATTTTTGTATGATGTTCTTGTCTAATATCTGGATCTAATCAAGTTATAATGAACTCTTATTATAGTTCTTAAATCTTTTATCACAAGTTTTGACTTGGTTTCAAGATGATGGTACACTCTGATAATAACTATTATGATAGCGAGCATGTGGAGTGTATGTCCCCGTTAAGATGAACAAGGGCAGCCTGAAACCCTTGTTAGAACTGCTATCCATTAATAGTTTATTATTAAGACAGGCTCCATGCTTGAGTAAAAATTTACATACTGCCGAAACTTAGGATAAACTTTAAAACAAACTATAACAAGTTCGAGTATAACTTGGTCATGTACAAAGCTAGATCTAGATGGCCGCGAGGACTACGACCAGAATAATATAATAATAAAATAATAAAATAATAAGAATAATAATAATAATAATATAATACTAATAATAATACTAAGCATTAATAATAATAATATCGATAATAATAATAATAATACAGTAATAATAATAATAAGAATAAAATAATAATAATAAAATTTAATCATCATAATAATTATAATAATTATACTAATATAATCATACTAAATACCATAATAATAATCCTATAATGATGACTAATCATAATTATCCTAATAATCCTAACTACTAATCCTCATATTCTGTAATCCTCCTCCTCATATTATTCTTCGTATTATTATTATTATTTTATTATTATTATTATTATTATTATTATTAATCATCCTAATAATATAACAACAACAAACAACCCTAACACCTAATAATACTGATCATAATAATAACATTAATCATAATAATCATAACCATAAATAATAATAATCATAACCATAATATCCTAATCTAATCATAATTAAAATAATACCAGAATAATAATATAATAATAATAATACTAATAATAATATAAGAATCTGATATCATACTATACTAATAATACTAATACAATACAAATACTAATACTAATACTAATAATAATAGTAATGCTAATGCTAATACTATAATATACTAATAATAATAAAACTACTAATAATAATAATAATAATAATACTAATAATAATAATACTAATAATAATAATAATAATAATCATAAAATAACTTACTCTAATAATAATAAACTACTAATTAATAATAATACTCCTACTCATATTCTTATTCTTCTTATTCTTATTATTATTATTATTATTATTATTCTTATTATTATATTATTATTATGACATGAGTATTTTTACCACCCCGGTAAGGTAATGTGATTGTTAATGTCTTAAGCACGTTATCCACGAGGAGTACCACCCATGTTGAGGAAGAAAGATGGAGTTAGATAAGGATGTACACAGACTTGCACGCTTGGGAGTCATACTTATGGATTCCACAGAAGGAGTAATAATGGTGACCAATGGGGTTGATCATCATTAGTGTCAGAGGTGAAAGAGAAACAAGACCAAGATCCCAGTTGCTTGATCTGAAGGCGAATGTTCAAAAGTAAAGAGTATTCGCTTTTGAACAAAGGGAGATGGTGTGCTAAAGTATCAAGGTAGGTTGTGTGTACCTAGGGTGGTCCAAGAGAGGATCCTGGAGGAGGCTAATAGCTCCAGATATTCCATTAATCCGGGTTCTACCAAGATTTACCACAATTTGAGAGAGGTATATTGGTGGGAAAGCCTGAATAAAGATATTGTTGAGTTTGTTACTAAGTGTCCGAATGGTCAACAAGTGAAAGTAGAGCAACAAAGGCCTGGAAGTTTGTCTTAGACATTGGAACTTCCAGAGTGAAAGTGGCAGATTATTAATATTTACTTTTTCACAGGGTTGTCAAGATCTCACAGGAATCATGATTCTATTTGGTTGATTGTCAATAGAATGACAAATTCATCCAGTTTATTATCGATAAAGACTACCTATTCGGCAGAGGATTATGCTATGTTGTACCTTCAATAGGTAGTGAGACTTCATGCAGTCCCAATCTCCATTATTTCAAATAGAGGTGCGCAATTTATTGCAAAAATTTTGGAAGACCTTACAGAAAGGTTTGGGTTCGAAGGGGAACTTAAGTACTGCTTTTCATCCTCAGACAGAAGGACAAGCAGAGCGTACTATACAGACCTTAGAAGATGTGTTGACAGATTGAGTGATCGACTTTAAAGGTAATTGGGATGATCACATACCTCTCATTGAGTTCGCTTACAACAACAGTTATCATTCGAGTATCCAAATGAATCCATATGAGGCCCTTTATGGAAGAAGATGCAGATCTCCTATTAGGTGGTTCCAAGTTTGTAAAGCAGGGTTGATAGGACTAGATCTAGTTCACCAAGCTATGGAGAAGGTGAAAGTGATTCAAAACAGATTGAAAATGGCACAGAGTTGCCAAAATTCCTACACAGATATTAGCAGAAAGACGTTAGAGTTTGAGGTGGACGATTGGGTGTATCTAAAAGTATCACCCATGAAGGGTATTACGAGTTTTGGTAAGAAGGGGAAACTTAGTTCCAGGTATATTGGACCTTACAAAATCTCCAAAAGAGTTGGCAATGTAGTTTATGAGTTGGAGCTACCCCAAGAGTTAGAATCGGTTCATTAGGTATTCCATATGTGTATGTTGAAGAAGCCTTGTGTGATCCTTCCTTGATTGTACCAACTGAGAATGTTGGGATTAAGGATAGCTTATCCTATGAGGAGATTCCGGTTGAAATTTTGGATCGGAAAGTTCGCAAGTTAAGGACTAAGAAAGTGGCATCAGTAATGATCCTTTGGAGGAACCAATTCATTGAATAAGCAACTTAGGAAGCGGAAGAGGATATGAGGAAGAGATATCAACATCTGTTTGAATACAGAGAGAATGCAGGTCAAGGTACTAAATTCTCTTCTTAGCACTTTATAGGACTATGTGCAAGCAAGTTATTACTTGTCTTTTTTGGTTGAGTGTTGAAAATTTTGTTACTACCCTTAGCTTAGTGAAAAAGTTCTCATTTGAGGAGAAATGTTCCCAAGGGAAAGATATTGTAACATCTCATAAACTGAAATAGCTACGATTAAACAAGGAAACAAAGAATAATTATTTTTGGAAAGAATAGGAAAATCAGGAAATTTCCCAAGTGTAAGACTAAATTTTTGGTCATTTTCAAACGGATATAAATTCTATCTCAGGATAAGTTAGGGTCATTTCTTTATATGGTTGGAAATACCTTGAAGATATATTTCCAACGCCGCTGAGTTTGTGTAATTTTGATTTTGTACGAGGGAGATATGACTATTGAAAATTGGGTTGTTGGATTGAGAAAAATTCAATCCTAATTTTAGTAAGGGTAAAGTAGTCTTTTCACCTTACTATTTCCTAATTTATATTTTAAGGGTTTATTAGGGGTAAAATTAAGCCTTAATTCAGTTTTTAGAAGACTGAATAAGCTTAAGGCTTGGGACAAAAGAGAAGAAAAGAAGGAGAAAAGAGAAAAGATCAAGATTTCGCCTAGAGATCCAATTTTCCCCCATCTTTTCGTACGAGTTCCTAAGTGATGTACCTACAATTTGTAGTTGATTCAGACACTCTCAAGTCACTAAACATCATGAAGTCATCCATAAACATCATATCATGGTCCTTGAATCCATAATCCAATTAAAGGAAAGTTAAGATCAAATCAAAAAAGTTAAGAGTCAAGTCTAAAAGTTAAGAAGCAAGTCAAAGTATGTTTTAAAGTTTTCTAGAGTCTTAAACAAACATTTTAACTTTTTTCTAAGGCTTAAGCTACAAACTGAGCAAAGAGTAAAGAGTTGAGTTAAATTCTCAAAAAGTATAAGGGAACTAACTATTCCCTAAGAGTTAAGTTTCAAGTTAACCAAAGAGTAAGAGTTGAGTTCATCTCTCAAAAGATATACGGGAACTAAGTATTCTCTAGGAAGTTTATAAATGTTTTTAAATTTGAATAAAGTGGAAACTAAGATTTTCCAACAGAGTTTTAAAAACAAGAAGGGGACACAAATTTCAAGAGGGTTTTTTTAAATTAAAAAGGGTTGAGCTAATTATTGTAACCCTGAGGAAGGAGGTTATTTTAAAAGTATGAGCTAAAATATATTTTGGGAGTAGTATTGAGCACCGATATGGGGATGCGAGTTCATATTAACTCAAGTATCCATGTAAACCATGTAGCCACCATGGGTATTAACGGGTCATACTTTTTAGATGATCATGTGGATTTTATCCAGTGCATCCACTAGGTTGAGGATGTCCTATACGACGGCAAAGTATAGAAAGTTCTAGAAGCGTGGGCGAGACGTTGTATCACCACTTACGCTCATAGTGGTGGTTGTTGGTTAGAGAAACTCTCACAGAATTATATTACTTTCATATATAAATAAAGTTGAGTTGATATTGCATTTTCTTTGATGAACTGAGTTGCTTTACCGTTTTTACAAGTTATATATATATATATATATATATATATATATATTGCATATGTTTTAAATTTCTTATTTCATATATTGAGTTGAGTACTTCTTGAGTTGACCATAGCTATAAGTTCATCTAATTCTCATCAAGCCTAAGTTGTGTGTTTAGCATTCCAACTCGCATATTCGTACATTCAATGTACTGATGTCAGTTGGCCTACATCGTCTTATTATGCAGATGATGGTAACCAGGATCAACACCCAGCGCATAATTGATCAAGTTTAAGCGCTCAGAGTCAGTGGGGAGACTCTCTGTATTCTAGAGAATCCTTTTTATGATTTTCAGTTTTGTTTCTTTGTTAGAATGTTGTGGGGTCTGTCCCAACATTCATCTTAGTGCTTATAGAGGATTCATAGAGAGATAGTCAGGTTGTTCAGCTAAGTCTCTTTTATTTCAGATATATCATTTTGAGACGGAATTGCCATTTTGGGCTAAGATATTAATTAAAGCATTTTATGAAAATGTTCTTACTTTCCTATTGAGTTGATTTAGCCCTCCGTTGAGTTAAGAAAGTCAAGCCAAAGGTTCGCTCAAGACCAGCAATGGTCATTGGGTGCCGACCAAGTCCAAGGTGTAGGCTCGGAGAGTGACAGTCATATTGCATAAACATTGATGACATAACTATATACCATACTAGTTAAACATTGATGACATACTCTATTGTCATACTACTGATGTTTTAGAAACTCTTTCTCAAATCTCATCTTTATATCATCAAAAACTCAGTTTATAGCTCAAGTGTGGACATTAAAAAGTTTTTGAAGATTTAAAACTCAATTCATAGGGTTAATACATAATTATGGACATGAACGAGTCAACTCAAGAATCTTAATATATAACATATAATAATTAAATAATTAAAAAAAAAAATCAAAAGAAAATAGGAGAACTTAAAATCAACTTATCTCAAGAATACTCAATTTTAGGGGATAGAATCCTAGATTACTCTTTTACTGACTAGAATGTAAATGTAGGGCGTTAGAACGAACTAATCCAATATTATGATAGTGTTATATACCTTAAAGAACAAGGTTCATGAAAAATTTTGAAGCACAACTTGAGATGAATGTGCTAAAGTCTTTGCCTCTCTTTCTAAAAAATGAGCATAGATGTGAATCTCTATGGAGTGTATAAACATAGATTATACATAAAATTGTCAAAAAGATGTTTAATGACTTGACTTGATGAATACATAAAATTGTGAACGGATTGGTATATCTCTAAAACTTTTTCCGAAGACATCACTTTCTCATTCTCAACACTTGACTTTACTTCTAAGCTTATCATCTCCCCCGTAGGTCTAAGGCTGACACTTGAAAGTTATGGATCTATTATGTCATCTCTAAACTGGTCTACATTCCCTTTACTCTAATATTCAGGAAAGGCTTATGTCATGTCTACTAAACTTTTCATAAGCAAGTAGTAAGACTTATTATAAGACCTCTTTCTAAGATGCTTCTATTAACCTCTTTTCATTGGCATATAACGTTGCTTCATCTAAGTCGTTAAGGGAAAAATAATTCTTACTTTAACCTATTCCACATTGATAGCTCAATTATACCCTCTATACATACATGAGAACAAGAAACTTAATTGGAAACCTCGGGTGACTACATAAAATCTCATTACACATCTTAATACTCATGCTCTTGTTAGTCTTTTGACTTAGCCACTTTACTTGACTTATCTAAAAGTAAGGATCTATAAGTTGTACCACTCATTTCATTGTAGCTAACATATTGATTCCTCACCTACTCTATGTCAAGTCTACCAAATCATATCTCAAGACTAACATCATCACCCTCATGTTTTCATTCTTTTGATCACGACACTCATCTCTTCAAGCCTAATGTTTATTAAAAATACTAGATATCAATGTAAGTTCTCATTTATTATACTATCTTACATATACTAGACAAAAATTATGAAACACTCGTTCATTAAGACATCACGACAAATAATCAATCTTTATCTCACAGTCTACATAGTTACAGTTTACCATCACATTTCCTTTCACAATTAAAGTACTATTTGCCCATTCGATATACATAATTGCCTAATTAGTTCTGTAACCCTTTTAATATTATAGGCTCTCCCTTAAAATCGTAATCCTTGTTTAGAGCTATCACCTCATGAATACTCCTACTCTTTTATTTCACACTCACACTTGGTCATTACTAAACACAATGAAACATTATCATAAACTCTTTTCTAGTTAAGTGTACTTCTAACTCATCCATACTAGTAACTCTTACTCTACCTCCTATCATGAAATCTATATAAACTTATATCTTCTTAGTCTACCCATAAGGGAAAACTCTTCATTAATAACTTATCAGGTGCATGACTACAATAACATAGTTTGACTCATCACTATCTCCGTTTCTTATATTATTGACCCTATGCATGCATTTCCTCTAACTTTGGGAACTTTTACTACTAGTGCTTATAATCTCATAACTCGTACTACGTTTTATGGTTAAAACACTACCTACGCTCTAAAACGCACTTCCCTATAACGGTATCAAAGCAAAAAAGGTTTAGGGAAAAGAGTCTGTTAATACATATGTTTTGAGCTCAAACGCACGATTCATATAAATAGGAGTTCAATCTTTTGATATCAACACTTCAGCTCACTTATGGGCTTCTCTCAAACTCCTCTGCAGTCTCTTGAATTTCTAAATATTTTTGTAGAGTAACTCACTGACAAGGATTTGGGATTTCTATTTCAACTATCTTGAGTATGAGGGGTAGTCAAATAGATATGATAAAAGCACAAGTTTGAATAACTTCCTTATGACACGGTGCTATTGCATGATTTACAATATGAAAGAATTGAAAGTTTTCTTAAATGTTTGCAGTCCCTCATTTATAGAAGTAAGGCCCTCATAACCATAAATAAGATTCAACTGACACGGCTTCATAGACACCCTAGGACACTTGAACTCTATATTCTGATATCAAGTTTGTCACAACCACAACTTACACGTTGGATGTGGCTAGCACTCGACAACTATTGCAGATCCCCAAGAGATAAGTCTAAGATTTGGACTCATTTAGGGCTTTACTTACAGTGATTTAGTGCCCTCAAATGCTTATTTTGTATCAATAACGGATGCAAAACCCGTAATATCCAAATATATCGATTAAGGAACCAATCAAAAACACTAATTTTTAAAAAGGAATGAAGCTAGCTGAAAGAGCAAAGAAAAGAAAGTCTGGTGATTTCCTAGTCCACTTGGAGAGTCGCCAAATGTCTATTTTAATGCTGTAAGCTCCAATATTCCAAGACTTGAAAAAGAAAACCAAGTTGGCAACAGAAAGGAACAGTCGGTAGATCTCCGAGTGTTTCCGCAATCCAGTGTTGGATCACCCAAAGTTACAAACCTTCGAAAGCTTAAGGCCAAGGTAGAAGGGAGAGAATATTGACCAAATGGTGAATCATCGAGTGGATCAGCGAGCTCGACTAACTACGCCAAATGGCACTTCGCAACATGTTTTTGGCGACTGTAAATACATTTTTTAACATTTAGTTTACTATCAGACTATTATTGAATATTCAATTCCAAGTTTTTGATATAGAATTTTGAGTATAGAGACAAGTTTTTCCGTAACCTTTCCTAAGACCATCTCCAACCAAACACCAAATTTTACACTAAATCCTATATCTGGTGTAAAATTTGTTGTTTTGAGCTCCAACCCACACCAAACTTGGTGTGTGAATAGTGTTACACCAAATCTGGTGTAACACTATTCATCACACCAAATAACTTTTTGAATATTATATTATTATTTCATTATACAAACTTTTAATTGAATATTTTATAAATTGTATGTTTCAATTAAATATCTTGTATATTTAATTATTTTTATAATATTAATTTTAGATATAAAATTTAGTTTTTTTATAAATTATTTTTTCTATATATCACTTTTTTAAAAAAATTATATTTATGTTAATTCTACTATAAATTATATAAACTACAATCTCGTTTTGCAATTATCACAGGACTGTCACGTTTTTGCAGAAAGGAAGTGTTAATTGATATATTAAATTCATGTATTATAATGCAAAACACGATAATTGAGGATGAGTGTGATCTTAAGCATCAATTCAAGATGTGTTGAAAAGATCTAACTCCGACAGTAGAAATGACAATAGATGAGAATTAACAATTTCAATAATTTCTAGCTCGATGTACAAAAATAAAGGACAAAGACGCTCATTTTGAACCACGTCGCGCATTAACAAAATATTTATGGGAGCACCATAGTGATCTTGAAAGTTGAAAATATATGTAGAATTTAAAATAATTTTTTTTAATTATGTAATGTTTGTTTAATTATATTTCATTAATTATTTCACTTTTATTTGTATAATCCATTATTATTACGTATAATATATGGTAGAAATTTATATTATTTAAAAAATTATGGTACAAAATAATTTAATATTAAACGATTATAAAATGAAATAATATGAATTATACATGATGATTGTTTTAGAAAGAATTTAATTTATGAAATAAGAAAATATAAATAAATAAAAAATAACAAAATAATAATGAAGAGAGAGAAAAAGATTCTTTTTTGGTGTAAAATTTGCTATTTGGGTTGGAGATACCCTAAGCTTTGGAGAATTGAAGTTTTTCACTTTTGAGAAATTAGAAGTGGGTTTTTGAGATTCTTCGAATTGGAACATTGTAAGAACGAAATCAATCTTACCCAGTTGATAAAACTAATTTGGTAATAATTTTTATTTTTTTATAATGTCTATCTAAAACAATAATTTTTGGGATGTGATTATGTGATTATGGGTTGATTTAGTTTATGTGGATCGCTATCAAATGTTGCTTGGAAGTGAGTTTAATCATTAATTGTGGTTTAATTTAAGAATTGTAATTGAAAGTTGTAACGACCTGTTTAGTCGTTTTGAGCAGCAGATTTTATTTCTGGAAAAACTGGCTGAGTCGACGGATCCCACGACGGACCGTCATGGGCACGACGGACCGTCG
Source organism: Solanum corneliomulleri (assembly GCA_027704805.1). Lineage (NCBI taxonomy): Eukaryota > Viridiplantae > Streptophyta > Magnoliopsida > Solanales > Solanaceae > Solanum > Solanum corneliomulleri. The sequence continues at coordinate 32,476,815 of JAKWIY010003060.1, read as the reverse complement.
AGGGGGTCTCGTTCCAAAACACTTAGAATTCTGAAATTGGGGTACTGAAATCGACTCTCTGAACTTCGCGACGAAATGGCAGGACGGACCGTCACAGACATGACGGGCCGTCGCAGGCACGACGGACCGTCACAGGCTGCGTAAACCCTGACTGGGTCGGATTTCTGTTAAATATTTTAAGGGGTGTTTTGGACTATTCCTGCTTATAATTATAAAGTTAGTGGTTTAATATTAATAATTCAATTACTTGGGGGTTAAAGGAGATAACCTTGAGTTAATTAGTGGGTTACTTTTGTCATCTTTTATACTTAATTATATGTTAATTAGGGTGAAAGAAAAAGGGTTTGAATAAGAAAAAATAGAAAGAACAGAGAGAGGAAGAAACGATCGATCAAGAGGAGAGAACGAAGAGGAAAGCAAAGCTTTGAAAAAGTAGATTTCTTGATCACAAATTCTTCGGTGGAGGTAGGTTATGGTTTATGCTATTCGTAGTAAACTCTTAATAACGAATGATATGTATTGGGTAGTATTGTAAACCCTTCTATATGCTTAATTGTATGCTTGCATGAATGTGATTATATAATTGTGATAAAATAAGCATGATGAGTCTATTGAATCCTAAATCTTGAAAAACCCTAATCTACTTTGTTAATGATGAAGCCTTGGTATAAAAGAAGGCTTGATGAGCGAAAGTAGTGAGATTAGGGGATCGGGTGTCACGTTCCTGCACCAGGATAGTATATGAGGATCGGAGTGTCACGTTCCGACACTAGGATAGTATATGAATCGGGTGTCACGTTCCGACACCAGGATAGAATATGGATCGGAGTGTCACGTTCCGACACCAGGATAGTATATGTATCGAGTGTCACGTTCCGGCACCAAGATAGAATATGGATCGGAGTGTCACGTTCCAACACCAGGATAGTATGATGAGGATTGGAGTGTCACGTTGGTATTGAGGCTTGAGTCCTCATGGGTGTACTTGGTGTATTTATTAATAATTATAGTACTTGTTGTTGCTACATGTTGAGTATTGTAGTTGATTTATGATATTATCTGATATATACTGTTTTCTATTTTGAGTTGGCCGATGATACCTACTCAGTACGTGTTCCTTGTACTGACCCCTACTTGTATTCTTTTTCATTGTTATTTATGGAATGCAACAAACGTGCCATCAACTTCGACTCGTCCTCAACTCTAGCCAGTCTTCATCACGCCAAATTTCAGGGTGAGCTATTGCTTCTAGCTTGGACTGGATCTTCCTCTTCATGTCTTGATGCCTTGAAATTCCGGCATGGACTAGCTGTTTATTTATTTTAGTTTCTTAGATACTCTTAGATTTAGTAAATTGAGGATAGATGTTCTTGTGGTGATGACTTCCAGATTTTGGGAATAATAAGTATTAAATTTTAGAAGTTATTTATTGGTTCTATTAATGAGTTTTAAGTCTTCCACATTATATTTTGTTATTATGGTTGAAATTTTGGGGTTTAGATTGGTTGGTTCGCTCACATAGTAGGATACGTGTGGGTGCCACTCGCGGCTCGTTTTGGGTCGTGACAAAAGTGTAGTTCTACCTTCGTGTTTTTGTCTTACTCGATTGAGTGCTTTTTAAATCAAACTTATTGATTGAGGGTTAGTGAGTATTGGGTTGACATGGGTTCAGCTCAAGAAAGTGAATCCTAAATTCAGTCCTACATATTTAGCTTGAGAGAGTGAATAGACTAAGGTGTAGGTTGGTCTTAGTTTGCTTGCATGTTGATATTCAAGAGAAATCAACTTTATTCGGAGTAAATTTTTCGAGAGAAAATTTATTCTCTCTATGTCTTGGCTTACTCACTAAAATACAATTATTTCCTAACAGTTGCAATTACCCATTTGTTTATATTAGCCTACAATTGAATCACATCCCAAGAACCCATCTCATTATTGTAATTCATATTATATGTTGTTGTAGTTGATAACTAAAACCAAAATCCCCTTTATTTCACATTGGTGTCACCCCCTGATTTCGATAATGTTTTCATTTGATAATGTCTATTTCTATGACTGATTTGACCATATTCATACTTCCCAATTAATTATAAAAAGTGTACTTCTTCGTGCTCATTAGTTGGGTTATATACTGACTAACGATTGTTGACGCTTGAAATTGGATGAAGTTTACTTGATATGTCAAATCACCAAGAACACCCTAATCCTAGTTCACTACAAGTAGAAGACTAACTGGAGCATACATAAGCATCTAATTGATAGAAACGTTTAAAAACATCTTACTAAATCTCAAGATTTTGCTGAATATACTCAGTATGAAACATAAGTCAAATAAAATATTTGCAGTATATCTATGAACTGTAACGACCAGTTTAGTCGTTTTGAGCAGCAGATTTTAATTCTGGAAAACTGGCCAAGACCACGGGCACTGCGACGAACCGTCACAGGCACGACGGCCCGTCGAGGGTGTGCATCGTTTCAGCATACTTAGAAATTCTGAAATTGGTACTGAAATCGACTCTCTGTAATTTGTGACGACCTGCAGGGCGTGCCGTCACATCCACGACGAGCCATCGTAAGCTCCCGTTGCAAAACACTTCAACTCTTGAGAAATTGGTACGGAAAACGAGTCTTTGACCGTCAGGACGGAGGTGCAGGACGGACCGTCACAGGTGTGACGGGCCGTCACAGTTCACCTGGATTTTGGGAGGCTGCGACGACCATCGTGACGGACCGTCGCAGTCACGACGGCCCGTCATAGGTTGCGCAAATCCCAGGCAGAATAGGATTCCTCTACACGTTTTAAGGGTCGTTTTGGACTATTCTTTCCTTAATTATAAAGATTGAGGGTTAATATAAAAGTCTAATTACTTGGGGGTTAAAAGAGGTAACCTTAAGTTAATTAGTGGGTTCTATTGTCCTCTTTTAGTCTTAATTATATGATAATTAGGGTAAAGGAAAGAGGGTTTGAATAAAACAAACAGAAAGAACAAAGAGAGAAGAGAGGGATCGATCGGAGGGGAGAGAAAACGCAGCTTGAGGATTAGCTTGGTTGATCAATTCTTCGGTGGAGGTAGGTTGGTTTTCATGCTACTTGTAGTAAACTCTTAATAGTGAATGCTATGTGTTGATAGTATTGTAAACCCTACTATGTGCTTAATTGTAGCTTGTATGAATATCATATATATATATATATGTGATTATATGAGCATGATGAAGTTTTGAATCCCAAATCTTGAAGAAACCCTAATTCACTTGTGTGAGTGCATTCTTAGTGTAAAAGAAGGCTTGATAAATTATATAATGAGATTGATGATGCTTAGTATGAAAGAAGGCTTGATGAATTAGGGGATCGGGTGCCACGTTCCGGTACCAGGATAGAGATAGAGGATCGGGTGCCACATTCCGGTACGGATAGAATGAATATGAGGATCGGGTGTCACGTTCCGACACCAGGATAGAATAGGGATCGGGTGCCACGTTCCGGTACTAGGATAGAATGAATAATGAGGATCGGAGTGTCACGTTCCGACACCAGATAGAATATGGATCGGTGCCACGTTCCGGTACCAGGATAGAATGAATATGAGGATCGGAGTGTCACGTTCCGACACCAGGATAGTAAATGGATCGGTGCCACGTTCCGGTACCAGGATAATATATGAGGATCGGAGTGCCACGTTCCGGCACCAGGATAGAAATAGAGGAGCGGAGTGTCACGTACCGACACAAGAGGAAGAAAGATACTGAATCTGAAAGATAATGAATATACTCAATCTAATGGACTTAATTCCCAAATGAGTATGGTATTGAGGCTTGAGTCCTCATGTGTGAACTCGGTTTGTAGTTATTGATGAATTCATGTTGTTAGCTACATGTTGAGTATTGTAGTTGATTTACATTATTATTGATATATACTATTCCCTATTTTGAGATGGCCGATGATATCTACTCAGTACTTGTGGTTGTACTGACCCCCCCTACTTTTATGTTTCTTCTTTGTTATTTGTGTAATGCAGCAAACGTTCCGTCAACTTCACTCAACAGTAGATCTAGCCAGTCTTCACTTCATCGGAAATTCAGGGTGAGCTAATGCGTCTAGCTTGGACTGGGTCTTCTTCTTCAAGTCTTGATGCCTTGAACTTCCGGCATGGACTAGCTAGTATTTGTTTTAGCTTCTTAGACGTTTTAGCTTAGTAATTTGAGGATAGATGTTCTTGTGATGATGACTTCCAGATTTTGGGGATAATAATAATAGTTTGAATTGTTTTATAATGAGTTTAAGGTCCGCATTTCTTTTGTTGATATTGTACTAAAATGTTAAAGGTTAGATTGGTTGGTTCGCTCACATAGGAGGGTAAATGTGGGTGCCAGTCGCGGCCCCGGTTTTGGGTCGTGACAAACTTGGTATCAGAGCATTAGGTTCGTTGGTCTCATCACACAAGAACGAGTCTAGTAGAGTCTTAAGGAACAGTAGGGGGACGCCTTTACTTTTCTTTGAGAAGCTATTAGACTTTAGGAAAATTCCAATCTTTCATTCTTTCTTTCATGCTACTACTTGAGTCCAATTGGTATCTAGGTGATACAAATGGTATCTGACCATCTCCCCTCTATTTCGCAGATGGTTAGAACTAGAGCAAACGACCGCACCAGCAGCAACAACGGCAAGACAAGAAACATCTGAGCCAGCCACTGGGGCTGTGGCTCGAGGAAGAACATGGCAAGAGGCCGCGGTAGAGGTCGTGGGAGGACGTCCTCTAGAGGAAGAGGACGAGCCCCTAGCCCATCTGATACTAGGGCGGGACTCCTCCAATGACCGAGGAGGTGATAAGAGAGGGTGAGGAAGGGGAGAATGAACAAGTGCAAAATGAGAAATGCCACCCCAACCTACCCCAGAGATGATCAACCAGGTACTTTGCTTATCTTAGCGGGTTATCCGATCAGGTCAGGCACCTCCAGTGGTTTCTGCACCAACCCTCCGGTTTCAGAGATACGACATGCGGCTACCATGGCTCCCCGCATGATGCATCATTGGGAATAGGCACACATTTCCACGTCTGACTACTGGGCCTATTATGACAAATGATCAGCATGAACTTTTCAGTAAATTCTTGAAATTGAAACCTCCAGTCTTTAAGGGCGCAGAATCAGAGGATGCCTACGATTTTCTGGTGATGTCATGAGCTACTACCAAGATGGGTATAGTAGAACGGTTTGGTGTCGAGTTCGTGAGCTATCAGTTTTCAAGGGAACGCCAAAATGTGGTGGCGGTCACATGTTGAGTGTCAACCAACAGAGGCACCACCTATGACTTGGGAATCATTCTCTACCCTGTTTATGGAAAAGTATATCCCACGACTTTGAGAGATAGAAAAATGGATGAGTTCTTGAGTCTCCGAGCAAGAAGGATGACGGTTAAAAACATATGAGGCCAAATTCCGTGCATTATCAAGGTATGCCACCCAACTTTATTTCAGTCCACAAGAACGGATCCGCCGTTTTGTGAAGGGGTTGAGGTCAGAATGGGGATTCAGCTTACAGATAGCGCCAACGGCAACATCCTTCCAAGGTGGTAGACTTTGTGATAGAAGTGGAGGTAGTGAAGACAGATGACTTCCCCACGACATCGACATCAAAAAGGTTTCAAAGGGGAGGTGAGTTTAATGGTTCTCACTCCTAGAGGACGAGCTCCGGAGGTTACGCAAGTCGACCAATTCAGTCTTCACTACAACTGTAGTTGGGGGTCCACCTCAGACCGGTCAACATTTCTCTGAGGGGCCTATGCGTGAACCCAGAGATGTTTATGGATGTGGGGAGATTGGACATATTAAGAGGTATTGTCCGAACCAGAGTTACAGAACCCCACTAGCTAGAGGTAGAGGTGGTCATGGTAGAGACTGTTTTTCTGGAGGACGTGTGGTCGAGGTAATGGTGGTCACCACACAACGGCAGAGGTGATGGGCAAATTGGGACCACTAGACACAACTTGGTAGGGGCAACGGACAGACTGGTGATAGGGCCCATTGTTACGCTTTCCCTGGGAGATCCAAAGGATGGCGTCTGATGCTGTTATCACAGGTAATCTTTTGGTTGTGATTGCATGGCATCTGTATTATTTGACCCTGGCTCCACGTTTTCTTATGTATCTTCCTCATTTGCTAATGGTCTAAATTTACATTGTGAATTACTTGACATGCCTATTCGTGTTTCTACTTCCGTGGTGGTGAGTCTGTGGTAGTTGAAAAGGTATAAGGTCTTGTTTGGTGAACTTTGTGGGGAGCAACTCTTTATGTAGATTTGATTATCTTAGAGATGGTTGATTTTGATGTAATTCTGGGTATGACTTGGCTTTCTCCGCAATTTGCAATTTTGGATTGTAATGTTAAAACGGTGACGTTAGCCAAGCCTGGGACAGATCCGTTAGTGTGGGATGGTGACTACACTTCCAATCCGGTGCGTATCATCTCCTTTATTCGTGTGCTAAAAGATGGTTAGAAAAGGGTGTTTACTTTCTTGGCACATCTCAAGGATGACACTACCAAGTACCCTCGATTGAGTCAGTTTCGGTGGTCCGTGAGTTTTTGGATGTGTTCCCTGCAGACCTTCCTGGCATGCCACCGATAGGGATATTGACTTCTGTATCGATCTTGAACCGGGTACTCGCCCCATTTCTATACACCCCTTATAGAATGGCTCCCGCCGAATTAAGAGAGTTAAAGGCTCAACTTCAAGAATTGTTGAGTAAAGGCTTCATTAGACCAAGTGCATCTCCTTGGGGTGCTCCGTTTTTGTCTGTGAAGAAGAAGGATGGGAGTTTTCGGATGTGCATAGACTACAGACAACTGAACAAGGTAACTATTAAGAACAAGTACCCCCCCCCATTCCTCGCATTGATGACTTGTTCGATCAGTTACAAGGTGCTTTTGTCTTCTCTAAGATCGACTTGAGATCCAGTTATCATCAATTGAAAATACAGCAACGGATGTGCCAAAGACTGCTTTTCGAACTAGGTATGGGCACTATGATTTGTGGTAATGTTTTGGTCTTACTAATGCCCCTGCTGCCTTCATGAGCTTGATGAACGGGATTTTCAAGCCATATTTGGACCTCTTTGTGATCGTGTTTAGATGATATACTGATATATCCCAGAGCAAGAAGGAACATGAGGAGCATTTGAAAATGGTGTTAGAGTTGTTGAGGAAGAAGAAGCTCTATGCGAAATTCTCTAAGTGTGAGTTTTGGCTAGATGCGGTGTCCTTCTTGGGGCACGTGGTTTCTAAGGATGGAGTGATGGTGGATCCATCTAAGATTGAGATAGTGAAGAATTGGGTAAGGCCCACTAATGTGTCAGAAATACGGAGTTTTGTTGGGTTAGCTAGCTACTACCGCCGATTTGTCAAGGGATTCTCTTCTATTGCTTCCCAACTGACGAACTTGACTAAGCAGAATGTTCCATTTGTGTGGTCGGATGAGTGTGAGGAAAGCTTTCAGAAACTCAAGACTTTGTTGACTACCGCGCCTATCCTTACCTTGCCAGTGGAAGGTAAGAATTTCATTGTCTATTGTGATGCATCCTATACGGGTTTGGGTGCAGTGCTAATGCAAGAGAAGAACGTGATTGCTTATGCTTCAAGACAATTAAAAGTGCATGAACGTAACTATCCAACTCATGACTTAGAATTGGCCGCGGTAGTATTTGCATTGAAGCAATGGAGGCATTATTTATATGGGGTTAAGTGTGAAATCTATACGGATCATCGTAGCCTACAGTATGTCTTTACTCAGAAAGATTTGAACTTGAGACAAAGGAGATGGATGGAACTACTGAAGGACTACGACATCACTATTTTGTATCATCCGGGAAAAGCGAACGTTGTGGCAGATGCTTTGAGTAGAAAGGCCGGAAGCATGGGAAGTCTAGCTCATTTGCAAGCTTCTAGACGCCCATTGGCTAGAGAAGTGCAAATTTTGGCTAATGACCTTATGAGTTAGAAATAAATGAGAAGGGAGGATTGCTAGCTTGTGTGGAGGCAAGATCCTCCTTCCTTGACAAGATTAAGGGGAAGCAGTTTTGACGATGAGAAATTGATCCGGATTCGAGATAAGTGTCGCAAGGAGAGGCTAAAGAAGCGACAATCGATGAGGAAGGTGTTTTTGAGAATCAAGGGGAGGGTATGTGTACCCTGAGTTGATGATTTGATCAACACTATTCTGACAGAGCTCATAGTACAAGGTATTCTATACATCTGGGTGCAACCAAGATGTATCGCGACCTAAAGCAACACTTTTGGTGGAGTAGAATGAAGCGTGATATTGTTGACTTTATTGCCAATGTCCAAACTGTCAACAAGTAAGTATGAACACCAAAGGCCCGGAGGAACGCTTCAGAGAATGCCCATTTCCGAATGGAAGTGGGAGAGATCGCAATGGACTTTGTGGTTGGTCTTCCAAAGACAATGGGTAAGTATGACTCCATTTGGGTGATTGTTGATAGGTAACTAAGTCCGCTCATTTCATTCCGGTCAAGGTGACTTACAATGCAGAGAAGTTAGCAAAAATCTACATCTCAGAAATCGTTCGATTGCATGGGGTTCCACTGTCCATCATATCAGATAGAGGTACGCAGTTTACTTCTAAGTTTTTGGAAAACATTGCATGCCGAATTGGGTACTAGGTTGGACCTTAGCACTGCATTTCACCCTCAGACCGATGGTCAGTCTGAGCGAACGATTCAAGTGTTGGAGGATATGCTTCGTGCATGCGTATATAGTTTTGGTGGCCATTGGGATAGCTTCTTACCTTTGGCAGAGTTTTCATACAAAATAGCTATCACTCCAGTATTGATATGGCCCCATTTGAAGCATTGTATGGGAGGAGGTGTAGATCTCCCATTGGGTGGTTTGATGCATTTGAGGTTAGACCTTGGGGTACTGACCTCTTAGGGATTCGTTAGATAAGGTGAAGGGCATTCAAGAAAAACTTCTAGCGGCGCAAAGTAGACAAAAGGAGTATGCAGACCGAAAGGTGAGACTTGGAGTTCATGGAGGGTGAACAAGTCTTGTTGAAGGTTTCACCCATGAAAGGGTGATGCGGTTTGGCAAAAGAGGTAAGCTAAGTCCAAGGTATATTGGACCATTGAGGTACTAAAGCAATAGGGGAGGTGGCTTATGAATTAGCCTTGCCCCCAGGGCTGTCCGGAGTGCATCCGGTGTTTCATGTGTCCATGTTGAAAGATACCATGGAGATGGAAACTACATTATCCGTTGGGATTCAGTTTTGCTTGATGAGAATTTGACTTATGAGGAGGAACCGGTTGCTATATTAGATAGAGAAGTTCGCAAGTTGAGGTCGAGGGAGATTGCATCCATCAAAGTCCAATGGAAGAATCGACCGGTTGAAGAAGCTACTTGGGAGAAGGAGGCAGATATGCAAGAAAAATACCCACATCTGTTTACAGATTCAGGTACTCCTTTTCGCCATTGTTTTTCTTCTTTTGATCGTTCGGGGACGAACGATGGGTAAATTGGTATCTATTGTAACGACCAGTTTAGTCGTTTTGAGCAGCAGATTTTAATTCTGGAAAAACTGGCCAAGACCACGGGCCTGCGACAGACCGTCACAGGCACGACGGCCCGTCGAGGGTGCATCGTTTCAAGCATACTTAAAATTCTGAATTGGTACTGAAAATCGACTCTCTGTAATTTGTGACGGACCTGCAGGGCGTGCCGTCACATCCACGACGAGCCGTCGTAAGCTCCCATTGCAAAAAAATTTAACTCTTGAGAAATTGGTACGGAAAACGAGTCTCTGACCGTCAGGACGGAGGTGCAGGACGGACCGTCACAGGTGTGACGGGCCGTCACAATTCACCTGGATTTTGGGAGGCTGCGACGACCATCGTGACGGACCGTCGCAGTCACGACGGCCCGTCACAGGTTGCGCAAATCCCAGGCAGAATAGGATTCCTCTACACGTTTTAAGGGTCGTTTTGGACTATTCTTTCCTTAATTATAAAGATTGAGGGTTAATATTAATAAGTAATTACTTGAGGGTTAAAAGAGGTAACCTTAAGTTAATTAGTGGGTTCTATTGTCCTCTTTTAGTCTTAATTATATGATAATTAGGGTAAAGGAAAGAGGGTTTGAATAAAACAAACAACAGAAAGAACAAAGAGAAAGAAGGGATCGATCGAGAGGGAGGAGAAAACGCAGCTTGAGGATTAGCTTGGTTGATCAATTTTTCGGTGGAGGTAGGTTATGGTTTTCATGCTACTTGTAGTAAACTCTTAATAGTGAATGCTATGTGTGATAGTATTGTAAACCCTACTATGTGCTTAATTGTAAGCTTGTATGAATATGAATATATATATATGTAATTATATGAGCATGATGAAGTTTTGAATCCCAAATCTTGAAAGAAACCCTAATTCACTTGTTGATGATGATGCCTTAGTGTAAAAGAAGGCTTGATAAATTTATAATGAGATTGATGATGCCTTAGTATGAAAGAAGGCTTGATGAATTAGGGGATCGGGTGCCACGTTCCGGTACCAGGATAGAGATAAGAGGTTCGGGTGCCACGTTCCGGTACCAGGATAGAATGAATATGAGGATCGGAGTGTCACGTTCCGACACCAGGATAGAATATGGATCGGGTGCCACGTCCGGTACCAGGATAGAATGAATATGAGGATCGGAGTGTCACGTTCCGACACCAGGATAGAATATGGATCGGGTGCCACGTTCCGGTACCAGGATAGAATGAATATGAGGATCGGAGTGTCACGTTCCGACACCAGGATAGTAAATGGATCGGGTGCCACGTTCCGGTACCAGGATATTATATGAGGATCGGAGTGCCACGTTCCGCACCAGGATAGAAATAGAGGAGCGGAGTGTCACGTACCGATACAACAGAGAAGAAAGATAATGAATCTTGAAAGATAATGAATATACTCAATCTAATGGACTTAATTCCCAAATGAGTATGGTATTGAGGCTTGAGTCCTCATGTTTGAACTCGGTTGTAGTTATTGATGAATTCATGTTGTTATTGCTACATGTTGAGTATTGTAGTTGATTTACATTATTATTGATATATACTGTTCCCTATTTTGAGTGGCCGATGATATCTACTCAGTACTTGTGGTTGTACTGACCCCCCTACTTTTATGTTTTCTTCTTCTTTGTTATTTGTGTAATGCAGCAAACGTTCCGTCAACTTCAACTCAACAGTAGATCTAGCCAGTCTTCACTTCATCGGAAATTCAGGGTGAGCTAATGCGTCTAGCTTGGACTGGGTCTTCTTCTTCAAGTCTTGATGCCTTGAACTTCCGGCATGGACTAGCTAGTATTTATTTTAGCTTCTTAGACGTTTTAGCTTAGTAATTTGAGGATAGATGTTCTTGTGATGATGACTTCCAGATTTTGGGGATAATAATAATAGTTTTGAATTGTTTTTATAATGAGTTTAAGTCTTCCGCATTTCTTTTGTTGATATTGTACTAAAATGTTAAAGGTTAGATTGGTTGGTTCGCTCACATAGGAGGGTAAATGTATGTGCCAGTCGCGGCCCCGGTTTTGGGTCGTGACATGAACTCTCTACTATATATAGACGAATGTTGGAAAGACTCACGACTATTCAAATTGTTACTAATATTTACAACTCACAAAACTGAAGTCCATCGAAAGCAAGGGACCTCATTCGAATGTTGACAAGCCGATGAAGTGATCTGAATAGACTTTTGTTGAGGATCTTAGAAACGTGTATTTGTATAATTAAAGGATGCAACTCAAATAATACATGTACATTGAATGAAGAGTATTTAATATAGTTGAATAACAAATAATTGAAGAAAGGACTGCAATAGATAACAATGTACTCAAGATGAATGTAAAAATATAAAGGAGCTAAATTATTTCCTACAAAAAAACGTTCATTTTATGGCGGTTAATTAGTGGGAGTTTTTAAAAACTCCATTATTACATTTCGTAACGTTTTAGTCTAACTCCAACAATATAAATCATTTTGTGATATTTTTATTGAGGAGGTTAGAAAATCACCACAAGTTAGTATAGTTTGTGGCAATAACCGACCCCCAACAATTTATTAAATTTTTTACTTTGAATATATATATATATATATATATATATATAAATTAATGTTGAAACTTAATTTCATTATATATACACATCTTTTGTTTCTTCAAATCAATCGGATTAGAATTTTTTAAATCTATAAAGATAGACTTGAATATATTTTCAACTTTGTATAATCAATTTCAGTTCAACGTTTTATCTTATATGATAATGCTTTAATTTAATTAGATATTTGTATTATTTAGTGATTAGATATCTTATATAGTCATATTCATAAATTTTTATTTATGCTTGCATTTAACTTAATTTAAGCTTTTGTATATGCATTAATAATGACTTTTGAAGATAAAGTACTTTATTTAATAATTACTAATAACTAACAAACATTAAAAAGAAACTTTTTCTGTGCATCAAAAAGAAAATTTTAATAGCTTTCCTCCATGACATTAAAAATAAATTTTCCCTCTAATTCCCTAAAATCTCTCAAAACAACCAAATAAACACTCCTTCCCACCCCTTTTCATGTAACACTAACATACAATAATTTCATTATCCTTTTCCCCTTTAACCCATTACCTTTCCGTCACCCTTTTCCTTTTCCTTTTGCCTCCAACTTTTTTAACCTCATTTTCATGTAATTTTTTTAGTGTGAATATTGATGTTTTGCTAATATGATTTTTTTTTTCTTGTAGGTTTTGCACAGTAGATAGATGGTAACTATTTTTTATATATAAAGATTAGTCTTTGTTATGTGAGTTTGATGATCCATGTTAAAATTTTAAATTTTTGCTATTATTTTAAGTATTATTTAATTTGTAGATATTTTGTATTTTACAAGTTGTTTAATCTAACCATTGATGTCTTTACTTATTTCACGATTTGTTTGATTTTCACCACATCATAAAGTCATTTATTGCGAAACTTCTATTGAATTTTGGTAAGCCTCAATTTTATTTTTATTTGATTAAATATTATGTACTAATTTTATTCTTGATACAATTTGACTATTGCCAATTGAAGGACAAATTTACATACTCTTAGATTATGATCAATATAAGTATAACTTAAAGTATGTATTTTCCTATTCAATAGCTAAATTAATGTATATATAATTGTTTCCTTATTGAAGGGGGGGGGGGGGGAGGAAGTGAGAAATAGTTGAACTAATACATTAAATAAATGAGTGTTATTATATGGTTTTGAGAAAATATAAACCTAACTTTTGTTTACATAGAAATAATCATGAAATTGTTATTATTTACATTAGTGTGTACGAGAGTACATCAAAACAAATTTCTCTCGTCCATAATTTATTTATTTATTTTTCTCAAATCAAAGTTTTACATGAATTTTTTGTTGGATTGAATTAAACTTTGATTGATCTTTTTCAAGACCTACAAACTATACGTGGATCAATATATATTTATTTAATTATGTATTTTTTTTATTCAGTCTGATGCGCAGATTGACTGTACTTCACCTTGGAGAACAGATTGAGTGACAACAACTAATTAAATCACCAAATAAATGCTATAGACATTTTTTAATGTTTATTTCATGTGGATTTTTAATGATTTAAAATTTAATGTTAAAGTTATTATACACAAGTTTCTATTGTTTTTGTTTGACATTAATTTGAGCAAGTGAGGCTTATAAATATGAATTTATTTAATAAAATTTGATTTGTATTAAGTGTATTATTTAGTAAATTTTTTGTTTACATTATTTTTAAGGCTTAATGTAAATTAAATTTCACATTTCTTATTAAAATTATAATTATTTCATAAGACTTCACTAAGCAAATTATATAAATATTGATCTTATATCACACAAATTTTAAATGTACACAAATAAAATTTAAGGCTCTAAAATACGCTCAAAGTAATGGAAATGGTACAAAATTACCCTCCATCCACCTATTGGCTCCAAAATACCCTTTCCACCCACCTATTGGGTCTAAAATACCCTTGTCATCCATCTTTTGGTTCAAAATTGACCACTTATTTAACGGTTTTATATTTAAACTATTTAAATATTTTTTTAAATACGTGGCGCTCAACTATTTCTTATAATTTAACTTATTACTATAATTTTTAAATCAATCAACTACCCATCCATTACTAATTAAACCCTCCAAATTAATAAATCATTCACATTATTAATGCAACAATAGAAAAACTACTGCCAATTGAGTATTTTAAAAAGTTTAAGACGAAAAAATCTATAGAAATAAATTATCATACATTCAAGTGTCTAAATAAAAATTACCGATAAACTTAAAAGTCTGACTATATTCATCTTAATTATTCTTACGTCTCAATTATGTGATGTTACTTCATAGGTAACTTTTTTTCAAAATAATATATTAAAAGTTTTAAAACAAATCATAAATATTTATAAAATTATAATTTAAAAAAGTGCATGAATTAATTCTTGATGTATTACTTCTTTACCTTTAATCATAAATTTCTAATTCAATGTTGAAAGAGAATCAAATTGAAAGTGTACTCCTAAATAAGCAGCTCAACATAAATTTAATTGGGGCTTCGATTCGGACTCGAATAATTTTGGATGTCATTTTCATTAATCTATAATTTCATCGTGTTTTAGTAGTGTTTATGACGATTTTGATATTATAGTTGGATTTTTAATTGGGTGAATTTAGTTAGTAATGGGTGGGTAGTGGGTTGGTTTATAAATAATACAAATAAATTAAATTATAACCAATAGTTGAACATCAAGTATTTTAAAAATATTTAAAAAGTTTAGATTTAAAATCATTAAATAAGTGGTCAATTTTGAACTCAAAGGTGGATGACAAGAGTATTTTGGAGCCAATAGGTGGATGAAAAGGGCATTTTGGCGCCAATAGGTGGATGAGGGGTAATTTTGTACCATTTTCAATACTTCAAAGGTATTTTATACCCTATTCCGTTAAAAATATTAAGATCATATTGTGTAGGTTCGATATTGTCACATATTGATACTAGAAAATCTCCACAAATTTGAAAGTCATTTTGTGGGGACATCGTTAAGGTTTACTAAAATCGCTACAAATATGCTCCTGGCAAGAGTAATTGTAGCGTTTTTAAAAATCATCGCAATTTAATTTGAGGGGTTCCGAAACTGCCACAAATTTACTGAATAACCTCCATAAATTGAGCATTTTTTGTACTATTTAAAGCTTTACAAAATACTTTCTCATCTCTAAATTCTACAATATAAGTGACATATAACAAATTAACTTTATTCAGGGATTTTCTAATCGACAACCATCAATATGAGCTAGATGATAATACACTATCTTTCCCACGCTGTCAGAACTATTGTTGGGATATAGAAACCTTAACTACGTGAATCCACTAAGCTCCGCCCGAAGACACTTAGGATTCATCTTGTGTCCATGTTTGCATACATAGTTTATGAGGAATGTGAGTTGTCTAAATTTATCCCATCATCGTTGATCAATACTATCTCTATAACGACCATTTTCGGTCGTTTTGAGCACTAGAACTTTTTATGTCAGAAAATACGTCTCGATACATTCTAATGGGTGTTTTGGACTATTCATAATTATAAATATAAAATTAGTGGGGTAGTTTTAATAATTTATTTAGTTAGTGATTAAAGAAAATAATATTAAAATTATTAGTGGACCACTTTTACTATTTTTATAATTAGTCTTATATAATAATTAGGGAGTAAATATTTTATAGAAAGAATAAGGGTTTAGCCGAGTGAAACCTTACCTGCGGCAATCACGAAGCAGTTATCTCATCGGGTAATCACAATTTAACTTTGAATATGGGATACATGGGCATGGTCGAATATTTTTATTATTTTATTACAATATTAAAAAATTTGGAGATAGTGTTATGAATTAAATGCTAGCAAATTGCTTTATTGGAATTGTATAGTTATTTTCAAGGAGTATTGTTATTATGATTATTTTATTGATTGGGAAAGAGCAATTATATATCATATAATAGTTTTATGTTGGTAAAAAAAGAGATATAGAGATTTGACACTAGCGGCTTCAAATATTAGTATTTATATTTTGTTCTTGCATTATAAATTATATGTTAATATATGAAAATAGATAATTAAATATTAGGTGTATCAAATTATTTAAATTTCGTTAAAGTTATGTTAAAGGGGGGAATTTAGACTTACCTTAGGTTTGAACTTTATTAAAATGATTATAGAATTAGGTGAATTGATGGGTATAGGTTAGACACACAATAATCTGAGTGTTTATGGAATTGTCAACTTACACCGTATATATATATGTACTTGATAGATTGGAAGGGTTCGGAGGCAATAAGGAAAGGGAAAGCGTTGGAGAAATAGTTGCTTGACTTCGGTTCTTCGGTGGAGTTAAGTTATGATTTATTTCTATTAGATAGATAAACTCTCAATAGAGATTCATATGTATTAAGTGATATTGTAAAGTGTTCTATGTACTTGATTGTGTGGTTGTATGTCTTGATTGTATGGTTCATGGTTGGCCTAAAATTATGAGACTATTGAATTTCTAATCTTGAACCCTCTCTATTAAAATGACGCCTTGAATAAAGAAAGCTTGATGAAATAAAATAATGAGATAATTGGATCGGAGTGTCACGTTCCGACACGATATTATTGTATCAGAGTGTCATATTCCGACACGGTATTATGGGATTGGAGTGTCACATTTCGACACGGTATATAGAATCGGAGTGTCACGTTCCGACACAATTACATTAACGGAAAGGAATCTTGAAGTAACTTAATATACTTAATCTCAAAGAACCTATTTTCCAAATGAGTATGGTGTGGAGTCATGAGTCCTCATAGGTGTGCTTGATGTTGTGATTGATGGTGTATCTATTATGGTATTGTTGTCGATAATTCATGTGTTTGTTGTTTGTCACCTGTTGAGTATTGTAGTTTATTTGATATTATTATTCAATATATATTGATTTCTATTTTGAGTTGGCCGATGATACCTAATCAGTATGTGTTCCTTGTACTGACCCATACTTGTATTTTCTTCTTTGTTTTTTGTGGAGTGCAACAAGTGTACCATCGACTTTGACTCGCCCTCAGGTCTAGCCAATCTCCAGCATATCAGAGTTCAAGGTTAGCTATTAATTCTAGCTCGTGCTGGATTCTCTCATTCACGTCTTGATGTCTTTGAATTTCGGACATGGACCATCTTTTTGCTTATTTTGGTTTCTTAAACACTCTGAGACCTGATAATTTGAAAATAGATGTCCTTGACGTTATGACTATCAGATTTTAAGATAATAAGCATTAAAATTTAGAAACTTATTCAAATTGGTTACTTAATAAGTTTTGGAGCTTCCACATTTTTTGTATTATTTATAGTTGAACTATTGGTATATGTTGGGGTTTAGATGTGTTGGTTCGCCCACCTAGGGGGGTAAGTGTGGATGCCACTCACGACTCATTTTGGGTCATAACAGACTTGGTACTCACCCCATTTCCATTCCCCCTCATAGAATGGCTCCAGCTAAGTTGAGGGAGTTAAAGGCCCAACTTCAGGAGTTGTTAGGTAAAGGTTCTATTAGACCTAGTGCATCCCCTTGGGGTGCTCTTGTTTTATTCGTGAAGAAGAAATATGGAAGTTTTTGGATGTGCATAGACTACAGGCACTTGAATAAGGTAACTATTAAGAACAAATATCCCATTCCTCATATTGATGATTTGTTCGATCAGTTATAAGGTGCTTGTGTCTTCTCTAAAATTGATTTGAGATCCAATTATCATCAATTAAAAATACGGGCAACAGATGTGCCAAAGACTGCTTTTCAAACCATGTATGGGTATTATGAATTCTTAGTAATGTCTTTTGGGCTTATAAATTCCCCTGCTGCTTTCATGAGCCTGATGAACGGGATTTTTAAGCCATATCTGAACCTCTTTGTTATTGTATTTATTGATTATATACTGATATACTCAAAGAACAGGAAAGAACATGAGGAGCATTTTAGAATTGTATTGGGGTTGTTAAGGGAGAAAAGGATTTATGCCAAATTCTCCAAGTGTGAGTTTTGTCTCAATTTAGTGTCCTTCTTGGGGCACGTGGTTTCTAAGGATGGTGTGATGGTGGATCCTTCTAATATTGAAGCAGTGAAGAGCTGGGTAAGACCTATTAATGTTTCAGAGGTAAGGAGCTTTGTTGGTTTAGTTAGCTACTACCATCGATTCGTCAAGGGATTTTCTTCTATTGCTTCCCAGCTGACAAATTTGACTAAGCAGAATGTTCCATTTGTATGGTCAGACGAATGTGAAGAAAGCTTCCAGAAACTCAAGACTTTCTTGACTACTGCACCAATTCTTACCTTGCCAGTGGAAGGTAAGAATTTTATTGTTTATTGTGATACATATTATTCTGGTTTGGATGCAGTGCTAATGCAGGAGAGGAATGTAATTGCTTATGCTTCGAGGCAATTGAAAGTGCATGCACGTAACTATCTGACCCATGATTTGGAATTGGCTGCAGTTGTATTTGCATTAAAGCAATGGAGACATTATCTATATGGGGTCAAGTGTGAAGTTTATATAGATCATCGTAGTTTACAATATGTCTTTACTCAGAAAGATTTGAATTTGAGGCAGAGGAGATGGATGGAACTATTAAAAGAATATGATATTACTATTTTATATCACCGAGGAAAAGATAATGTGTGGCAGATGCTTTAAGTAGAAAAGCAGGGAGCATGGGTAGTTTAGACCACTTACAAGTTTCTAAACACTCATTGGCTAGAGAGGTTCAGACTCTAGCTAATGACTTTATGAGGCTGGAAGTACTAGAGGAAGGAGGATTTTTGGCCTGTCTGGAGGCAAGATCTTTTATTCTTGACAAGATTAAGGGAAATCAGTTTGCTGATGAGAAGCTGAGCCGAATTCGAGATATGATATCACAAGGAGAGGATAAAGAGGCAGTAATTGATGAAGATGGCGTCTTGAGGATTAAGGGAAGGGTATGTGTGCCCTGTGTGGATGATTTGATTCACACTATTCTTACAGAGGCTCATAGCTAAAGGTATTCTATACATCCTGGTGCAACCAAGTTGTATCGTGATCTAAAACAACATTTTTGGTGAAGTAGAATGAAGCGTGACATTGTTAATTTTGTTGCCCAATGCCCGAATTTTCAGCATGTAAAGTATGAACACCAGAGGCCTGAAAGGACACTTCAGAGAATGTCCATTCCTGAATTGAGTGGGAAAGAATTGCAATGAATTTTGTACTTTGTCTTCCAAAGATATTGGGTAAGTTTGATTCTATTTGGGTAATTGTTGACAGGTTCACTACGTCTGCTCACTTCTTTCCGGTCAAGATGACTTACAACGCAGAGAAGTTAGCCAAACTCTATATATCAAAAATTATTCGATTGCATGGAGTTCCATTTTCCATCATATAAGATAGAGGTACGCAATTTACTTCTATGTTTTGGAAGACCCTACATGTTGAATTAGGTACTAGATTGGATCTTAGTACTGCATGTCACCCTCAGACCGATGGGCACTCTGAGCGAACAATTCAAGTGTTGGAGGATATGTTTCGTGCGTGTATTAGATTTTGGTGGTCATTGGGATAAATTCTTACCCTTAGCAGAGTTTTTGTACAACAATAGCTATCACTCAAATATTGATATTTCCCCATTTGAGACACTGTATGGGAAGAGATGTCGGTCTCCCATTGGTTGGTATTATTAGAAAAAGTGAAATTTATTCATGAAAAGATTTTAGCAACTCAGAGTAGGAAGAAGAAATATGCAAATTGAAAGGTTAGGGACTTGGATTTTATGTAGTGCAGCAAGTGTACCATGACTTCGACTCGCCCTCAGCTCTAGCCAGTCACCAGCACATCAGAGTTCAGGGTTTAGCTATTAATTCTAGCTCGTGATGGATTCTCTCATTCACGTCTTGATGTCTTTGAATTTCGGACATGGACCATATTTTTTCTTATTTTTGTTTCTTAAACACTCTTAGACTTGGTAATTTGAAAATAGATGTCCTTGACGTGATGACTATCGGATTTTGGGATAATAAGTATTAAACTTTAGAAATTTATTTAAATTGGTTACTTAATAAGTTTTGGAGCTTTCACATTATTTATATTATTTATAGCTGAAATATTGGTATATGTTGGGGTTTAGATGTGTTGGTTCACCCACCTAGGGAGGTAAGTGTGGGTGCCACTCACGACTCATTTTAGGTCGTGACAATCTCAGTAATATATATAATATATATTATATATATATAAATTTATATATAATATATATATATAATATATATATATAGATATATATTATATATATATATACTTATTCTAAATGTTTACAAACATACTCTTGCTCTGATTTGAGATAATTGCTCAACCTATCTTCTTAAAAGAGGCATCTGCTCTTGAAATATTTTTGAACTCATAACTCATTTAAAAATCAAAGTTTCTCTTTTATCAATGTAAAAGCTGATACCGTTGGAAATACTTATTTCCGTTGTACTCTTACTCAATTCATACTCGAAAACTCTTTCTCAAAATATATTAAAATCATATTGTGATATGATTATTGATAACTGAGAAAGTTATATTGCGTAAACATTGATGACATAACTAGATACCATACTACTTAAACATTGATGACATACTCGATTGTCATACTAATCATGTTTTAGAAACTCTTTCTCAAAACTCATCTTTATTTACTTAAAAACTCAGATTAAAACTCAAGTTTTGACTTTGAAAAGCTACTCAAGATTTATAACTCAATTCATACGGTTCATATGGAAATATGTACATGAACTACGCAACTCAAGTATCTTAATAGAAATATGGAAACTCCACACACAAAACTCAACGATACTACTCATCTAAAAATATTCAATTCATAGGGCTCCTTCTAAAATTTAAACATGAGCATATCAATTCAAGAATCATAATGCATAAAATATAACAATTAAATCATTAGGAATAGAATTTCAAAAGGAAACAAGAACTCAAGAACAGAAAATCAACATATATTACTCTTTAACTGATAAAAAGTAGATTAGGGCGTGAGGATGAATTAGTCCAAACTATGATAGTCTTACATACTTGGAAGAACAATTCTCTTGAAGAATCTTGAAAAGAACTTAATTAGAAGACTTGAAACCCTATCTTGAAGGAGAACAATCAAGAAAAGATTTCTTAAGATTCTTGAATTAGTTTCTTAGAATCTCTATGTCCAAGAATTATGATTTTCATTAGTGATTTATAATTATATGGAGGATTTTGAGTCATAAAGAATGAAATTCTTGGAGAAAGTTTTACCTTGAAGAAGAATCTTGGAAAAGATTGAAAGAATCTTAAAACAAGTCTTCTACTTTGATTTTTTCTTACGGTTTTGTCTTAGGGTTTGAGAGAAAAGAGAATGTGAGATTAAGAGATGAAAATCTGATTGTTTTAGGTCTTCAATTAGTCAAAAAAAATTTAGGTTTCCTTAGAGGTAAAAAGATAAAAACAACAATTTTAATATTTTTCGGTGGCTAATTTGTTATTGCATTGTATCATGTTACTAAAATGGTCATACATTTTTACTCAAGATTTTTATTTGTGAAAAATTGGTAACCATGGGAAGAAGATTCATATACCTTTAGTTTGATAGGAATGGTACACGTAACTCTTTATATTCTAAGAGATATGATTATCTGAAGTTGACCCAAAGAGAATCTTACATCAAAACTTATTCGGTAAGGAAACTTTCTACTCAACTTTGCGTTGGGAGTTTCTAGTGACCTAAATTGATATCCAAAATTATTCACACACTAAAGAATATACCTTTACCAATATTGTCAATTTAAGAATCACCCGGTATGGACCTACATGTAAATGAAGAATAGCTTAAGTCTTATAAATCTTTTGGGTGTTACATAATACATCATATTGGAAGTGAGTGGAAAAACTCATACATCACATACAAAGTTTGAACATGGATATGTCACTGATACGCTCAAACTTACTTCTCAAATAAGAAGTAAAGTGGTTGTATCAAGTAAAGAACCCAACTAATGAGGTTGGGATCGTTTCCACGAGAAAAATAGTTCAGACCTAACTTCAATCTATTATTACTACTATTTAGTCAATTATTTCCTTGGAAAGCAAAGACAATAAAAGGGGGATTTTTATTTCTAAATGAATGAAAATAATTAGCTAAATCAAAGTAGACCACTAACAGATTCAAATGTTGGAAATTAATCAGTTAATAAAAGTAACTAGGGTTTACGTTTTCCCCACAGGTTCCTAACTTGATAATTCTAACTATAACAATTCTTTCGTAGTAGCTTGCATGTAAAGTGATAAGTTATGTATTTCACTCGCACCTTGGTCCAGCTACGTGTGTTTCTAACTAACCCTTACCTTTACCTCATATTAAGCATCGTATTCGATATTTGACTAAGTTATTACCTCGTACCAATCAATACTAGCCTATTAGATAATATACACTAAATCTATGTTGATAATTTTTTTGCTATTATCTACCTCCTTGGTCCGGCAAGTATCATTAAGGCGAGTTGTAACGTTGGTCATCCTTTAAAAAGACTTCTAAGCGAAAGAATTATTAATACATGCTGGACACTATTCTAGAATTGTTATTTTAGTTAGGTTTTACCTCATAATTCGCCTATGGATCCCACAACCCTAGTTATGGAGTTTAGTTACCCATAGTCATATTCACAATATTCAAATATGTAATATAAGAATTCATGCACTTACTTCAATGAGAAAGAATAAAATCCAGAATTTCACTTGGTTAGTCAACAAAATAACCAACAATCAATTACTGAAATTAATTGAAGACTAAAGATTCTCCAAAAGTGTAATAATAATCACCAAGTCTAATCCATAAAAGAACCTAAATTAAACAAGAGTCTAACTATAAGAGAGTCTAATCACCAAAGAGTCTAACCCCAAAAATAAGGTTTTTCGAACTATTTATAAAAAACAAAAACCTAAATAAAGAAGGACTCTATATGTTGGATATCTGTCAAAATGAGGCTGAGTCGACGGACCTCGAGACGGGTCGTCGTGGTCACGATGGGCCGTCATGGACTCCGTCGTCCCATACTTTGCAAATTCTTCTACTGCTCTCTTCATTTTCCTCGACGGCAGGTATGGCGGATCGTGACAGGCACAACGGTCCGTCGAGGGTCTCCGTTCCAAAACACTTGAACTCTTGGAATTTGGGTACTGAGACTACTTCTCAAATCTTCATGACGAAACCAGCAGGATGGACCATCAAGGCTACGATGGTCCATCACGCATTTTGTAACCCCACACTTGGTCAGACTTCCCCATCCTTCAGCAGCTTCACTATGATGCCACCTACAGACCGTCACGGGCACGACGGACCGTCACAAGCTCCGTAGGTGGTACTTTTCTGCATTTCTTGCTCAAAAACCTCCGTATTCATCTTTTAGACAGATTTCCTGCAAATAAAGAGAAACTTACATAAAACTAATACAAAAAGGCTTTTGGACACACACTAAACTTAAGGAAAAAGCATTAAAAATACCGTGAAACCACGGTATATCAACACCCTCAACTTAAATTCATTGGGGTTAAAATGAAAGGTCTAGTTTAAGCTCAAATCATTTGGATCAAAGAAGGATTAATTTCATTTGTTTTTTTTATTTAGGCTAAAAATGGGCTATATTGAACAAGGGCCTACTATCCTTTCCTAATTGTCTATTACAGCTTACTTTTAGCATGACTAACCAGGCAAGTTCTTGCTCAGTACAAATAGTGGACTATTCAAATCTTCCTCACACTCACTTGACATCTCATTACTCTACCAGATTATCAGACACCTAGTTCGAATTTTAGACTAAGGGTCATGCAGTGGTGTACCTCTATGTCATGCTTACAGCTACACATGTATCAATTTATATGCCTAGTCATGCATAATTTTAATTTCATCAGGATATCATTTTAGCCATCATGCTTCAGAATTAAACTATGTACACAAGATATTGACATGTCGGTTCAACAGTAAAAATAATTGTGTCTCTTGGAGAAAAAGAAAACAGGAAAGAAAATCCCAAAAGAGGATAGTGAATTGGTCTACTCAGACTTCACCCTAGCACTCACTTTCCATTTACCCCACCCTCAACAAAAGTACATGCAATTGTCCCCAATGCATAAAAAAATTAAAATACAAGAGTGGTAGGTGAAGCAAACCCGGGGCGTAAAACGCCGACGATCAGCAAGCTGGTAGGTCCAATTCCCTGGAACCCACTACCTCTGTAATCTGGACACCCTCAGTAGTGTCCTCAGCAATAACAGCACTATCAGCAGTGCCTCCCGCTATCTCCATATTTCTGGAGCTAGATGCCCCAGCAGTTGACTCTACGAACCTCATCTGACGCGCCTCGTCATCAGCAAGCGAGTCTCTCCTTGCATCCTCCATCTCACAGCACTCCTTCTTCCGTACTCTAGCCTCATCCTCCTCTCGACCCCTACGCATGCTCCAAGGGGGAGGTGGCAAAATCTCAGAAGTGGCGAATAAGGCCACCATCACTGTGTCCTCAACAGGTGCTGCAAAAGGGGCCTCATACTCAGGCACCCTAGCCTCTAAGATCATATCGATGTCTGCGCGAAGACTCTCGACCGCAGCCTGAAGGGTCGACACATCCACCCGAGGGGCTGGCCGGGCTAGCACCCGTAACTCAAAAGCGTCCAAGCGCTCATGAACCTCAGCGATCTTCTGCTCTGTGTGCTGGACCATTCTTCGCTCCATGCGCTCTTCTGTCTTAGCAATAGACCTCTACATCCAAGGCTGCATGCGATACAGAAGTGTATCCATCTGTCCGTCCTATTTCTGGACCCTAGCAAGCGGGACCAGAGCAAGGAAAGGGGAAGATCTAAAGGAGCTCGGGGTAGTGCTACTACCCAGGATAGACTCGACTAGGGTAGTGTCAGTGGAAGCAGCCTGCACAGCCGTGTGATCCTGTGCTACCGTATCAGCCAGATTGTCACCAAGTGGAGGCAACTCTGGACGGGGCCCTCTGCGTGGAGCCAACTCATTGACCTCATCCCTGATGAGGCCGATATCAACAGTGCCCAGCGGGGTCTTGAGCTGATCAATGTGCCAGATGGGCACATCTGCGGACCTGCATAACAAAAATATCATGCACGGGAAAGGGTAAGTAGTTGTGACCTTAAAAGCCCTCTCGTGCATGACCGCCTATAGAAGACAAGCAAAGTCCACCTCAAACCCGACTATCATCGCCGCCATCACTACTGCATGATCCCGTGTGACTATATTATCAGCTGATGTGGGGGAAAGGCAGTGGCGGACAATCAACCATAAGAACTTCGTCGTGAAGGTAAGGTTAGCCTTATTGATGGCTCCCTTCGGCTCGGTTACCCAGTCAGCACCCTTTCCATCAACAGACAAGTGTAGGGCCATCCACCTCTTGGTGGTCTCTCTCAGCGATGACTCACGCAAGAATTGGCCATCTTTGACAATTTAACACCTTTAGTCAAACTCCACGGTGAGAGGGGTCCGGTTGGCATCAATATCCTCGCCATGTAGATACCGACGGATGGAAGGTAGGAAGATATCAACCTGAATGCCACGTACTCGGAGATGCTCCAGTGGGGCATGTTTGGCGGGGGCAGCCCGCCTATCAATCTGTGATCTGAGAGTAGCCACGTAGCATGCGTAGAACTCTCGGACCAACTCTTCACCATAACTGCCCAACGAACGCGTTGTCCACTCTAGTTGATGTTTGGTGAAGAGATTGTTAATATTTGGCATAGTCGGGAGACTTCCCATAAAGATCCGCCTCTCCAATGTAAGGGTCCGTGTCATGACACCTTTCTTATTCATAAACTTTACGCCTGAATAAACTTGATACTGCCCGTCGACACACCACTGGAAGGGCTGGTTGGCAACCAGGGTGAGAGCACGAGTAGGTGAGTCGGGTGTGGATTCAGAGCTGTCACCCTCAACAGACGAGGCAGACTGTGTAGCTAATGGCGAGTGCAGGGACCTCAGCATATCCGGAGGCTTCCTCCGACCACGAAACTCTTAAGGAGCCAGACGCTCCTTCTTCATGAGTACCTGACCCAGAAGGTGTGCCAATCAGTGTGCGCTCCTCATCAGACTGGGAGGCAGTGACTGCGTCGAACGCCACCTTTTTGTGTGTGGCTCTGGCAGGATGTACAACTCGGGATGGGGTGGAAGTGCCTGGGGGCACGTACTCGGGGTCACGCTCATCATCAGAGCCAATGACCAGGCGGGCAAACGGGACGACAGACGTCGATCACCCACGTGCGTAGACTCGATCTTGTTTGGTGCAATAATAGATAATACCTGTAATGAATAAATATTAGTACTAGAAGGAGCAAACAAGACAAGTAAAAAAACACAAAATAAATAAAAGAGTCCATATGTAATGACATTTCTATAGTAATAGTGAAACACGACGGACCAGGTGATGGATCATCGTGAGTACGACGGACCGTCATGGGGTCCGTCATGTATAACTTAAACTATGTTTATGTGGAGACCCCTGAAAGAAAGTCTCTGACAAGTATGACGGATAAGCAGGACGGACCGTTGTGATGATGACAGTCTGTCATCGATGTGCATCGTGGGACACTTAGAAAAAAGTATGGACACCCTTAGGAGAGGGGTCTCTAAATGTGATGACGATTATGCAGGACGGACCGTCAGGGTATGATGGTTTGTCGCAGACACTTGGTAAAATTTGGAGACCCTTAGGAACAGGGTCTCTGACTACCAGAACGGTTGTGCAGGACAGACCGTCGTGGGAACAACGGTCCGTCGCATATGTCCGTAAGAGGACACTTGGAAAAAGTGAGAGACCCTTAGGAATAGGGTCTCTGACAAATAGAACAGTTGTGAAGGACGGACCGTCGTTGCAATGACAGTCTGTCGCATGTGTCCGTTGGTGGACACTTGGAGAAAATTGGACAGCGCGGTGTTAAGGATATTGGGACGGACCCTATGACGATCCGTCGTGGGTACAACAGTCCGTCATCGAGGTCTCGTTCTGTCATTAAGTGACAGAACTGCGGATGCCACATTCATCCCCTATGACCCAAATGGAATTTTTAGTGTTTTAACCTACATGTGTTTAACCCAAATACCTATTAAACTAGCAATGCTAAAGCACCTATTTCTAGAGTTTTAACAAGGAAATTTTGAGGATTCTCAACCTAGGTCAGACAGAATATGTATTAAAGAATGAACCCATCAATAAGAAATAGGCTAATACTAATTGTTAAACAAAAATGCAATGTAAATGGGTAGAAATCAAATACACATACCTGAGAATTTTGAGAAAAACAAGTGAGGAAGGTACTTGGTGATCAAGAAGAGAACCACAACAGCAGACTACGACTAGTAGAGAGTGGATTTTAGGAATTTGGGAAAATGATCGGTTGAAAGAGAGGTAGGAAGTTGGAAGTTGAAAAGGGAGGGAAATGGGAGGAAGAGGGAATGAAATGGGTGAAATGAAGGGAAGGGGGTTTTAAATGGTGAGAATTTAAAAAAAAACAGCCGGGTAGGTTCGGGTACACTTCATTAATGACGCGACGAGTCCCCAACGATGGTCCGTCGCAATTGTGACGGTCCGTCATTGGTTCCGTCACGTGTACCCTCATTTTGAAAATAACTAAAAGACGTACCTGGAACGACGGATTCATGCGACAGTCCATCGCGTTCGTGACGGACCATCGATGGGTCCATCAGTGACTGCTGCAGAGTGATTTTCTACAGAATTTCCTGGTGATGTACCTACAAAAATATAAAACCCATTAGTAGAAAATGCTAACATTACTAGAAACAAAAGCAATAAGTATTGGGTTGCCTCCCAACAAGCGCCTGATTTAACGTCGCGGCACGACTGAGGACACTTGATTACTCAGACTTTATCGAGATTGTATGCCTCAATCACTTCATTCGCCGATTCAGCATGCCCGAAATAGATTTTTATGCGTTGTCCATTCACCTTGAACCGCACACCTTCCTTAGTTTCCTACTCAACTGCTCCATGAGGGAATAGTTGGGTAACCAAGCAAGGACCAGTCCATTTGGACTTGAGCTTGCTAGGAAACAAGCTCAACCTAGAATTGAATAAAAGCACCAAATCCCCAACAACAAAACTCTCGTTTTTTAATTTTTAGGTCATGGTACTTCTTCATCTTTTCTTTGTAGAGGGCTGAGCTTTCATAAGCTTTCAGGCGAAATTCATCAAGTTCATTTAACCCAGTTAACCATTGTTCTGCAGCTTTGCTGCAATCCATTTTCAACTTCTTCATAGCCCACATGGCTTTATGCTCGAATTCAAATGGAAGATGACAAGCTTTCCCATATACAAGTTGGTATAGGGACATACCTATGGGAGTCTTATACGCTGTCCGGTAGGCCCAAAGAGAATCATCAAGCCTCCTTGACCAATCCGTTCTACTAGCGTTCACTGTTTTTTGACAATATCTATTTGATCTCCCTATTTGACACATCAACTTGCCCCTAGTTTGAGGATAGTAAGGGGTGGCTACATTATGGCGAACCCCATATTTCCCCAATTACCCCTTGAACAATCTGTTGCAGAAGTGGGAGCCCCCATCACTAATAATTGCCCTTGGGGTGCCAAAACGAGAGAATATATTCTTTTTTAAGAACGCAGTGACACTCTTACCTTCATTGTTTGCGAGGGTGATAGCTACCACCCACTTAGATACATAATCAACCGCTACTAAAATATATTTCATTCCATGAGAACTCATAAAGGACCCATAAAGTCAATACCCCAAACATCAAATAACTCAATCACAAGAATGGGGTTTAGAGGGAGCTCTTGCTTTCTTGAAATGCTGCCATCTCTTTGGCATCTATCACATGCTTTAGCAAACTCATGAGCATCTTGATGAAGAGTTGGCCAATAGTACCCACATTGTAATATCTTATGAGTGGTTTGGATACCACTATGATGTCACCAACGGGTGAGGAATGACATGCCTCTAAAACACTCAACATCTCACATTCTGGCACACAACGCCGCATAAGCCCGTTGGCACAAATCCAGTACAAAATATGGTTCATTCCAAAAGAACTTCTTCACATCGTACATGAACTTTTTTCTTTGATGAAAGGACAAGTTCGATGGAATAATATCACTAGCCAGATAGTTTGCGAAATATGCGAACCATGGAATCAAGTCTTGTGAGGCAGCCAATACATGCTCATCGGGGAAAGTATCATCAATATCAGTCTTATCCCCTAACTCTTTCATAGCTTCATCTTCTAGTCGAGACAAGTGATCGGCAACTTGATTTTCGGTCAATTTTCAATCCTTTACTTCATAGTCAAATCTTGTAGCAGTAATACCCAACCAATCAACCTCGGTTTTGCATCCTTCTTTGCCATCAAATATCTCAATGTTGAATGGTCAGTATGCACTATAACTCTAGTACCTAGCAAATAGGAGCAAAATTTTTCGAAAGGAAAGACTAATGCAAGGAGTTCTTGCTCAGTCACTGTGTAGTTCTTTTGAGCTTCATTTAGGGCTTTACTAGCATAGTAAATGGGGTGAATGATTTTGTTCTTTATTTGTCCCAATACTACACCAAGAGAAACCCCACTAGCATCGCACATCACCTCAAATGGACTATTCCAATCCAGAGAAATAATGATAGGTGCAGACACCAATTTTTCTTTTAGCTCGTCGAATGCTTTAAGACACGATTCATCAAAACAAAATTTACAATCTTTCTCCAGCAGTTTGCACAACGAATGTGCAATCTTTGAAAAATCTTTGATGAATCTCCGGTAAAAACCTACATGCCCAAGAAAGCTTCTCACACCTTTTACAGAGATAGGTGGGGGAAGTCTCTCTATTACCTCGACCTTAGCTCGATCAACCTCTATGCACTTTTCTGAAATGCGATGACCCAAAACAATACCTTCTTTCACCATGAAATTGCATTTTTCCCAATTTAGTACTAAATTACACTCTTCACATCTCGTAAGGACCTCAAATAAATTGTTCAAACACCGCTCGAATGAATCACCAACCCCAGAAAAATCATCAACAAAAACTTCTACAGTATCTTCCACCATGTCGGAAAATATCGACATCATACATCTCTGAAATATGGCGGGTGCATTGCACAACCCAAACGACATTATTTTGAATGCAAAGTCCCATATGGACAAGTAAAAGTGGTTTTATCTTGATCTTCTGGTGCAATAAAAATCTTATTATACCCCGAATATCCGTCAAGAAAACAGTACTACCCTTTTTCGGCAAATCTATCCAACATCTGATCCATGAAGGGCATAGGAAAATGGTCTTTTTCAGTCCATGCATTTAATTTGCGGTAATCCATACACACCCTCCATCCAATAACCGGTCTCATTGGAACAAGTTCATTTTTCTAATTGGGGACCACAGTCATTCCCCCTTTCTTAAGTACACACTGAACAGGACATACCCAACTACTACCGGCGATCAAATAGATTACTCCGGCATCCAACCACTTAATGATTTACTTCTTCAAAACCTCTTACATAGGTGGATTTAAGCGTCTCTGGTGCTCAATACTTGACTTATGATCAGGCATGAGTTGGATTTTATGAGGACAAATATAAGGAGGGATCCCAATAATGTCCGCAATAGTCCACCCAATAGCTCTTTTGAACCTTTTTAGCACTTTCACCAAACTCTCAACTTGTTGTTCATTCAGGTCTGATGCAATGATTACCGGCAAAGTGTCACCCTTTCCTGAGAATTCATACCTGAGATGAGGTGGGATAGATTTTAGTTATAACTTTGGAGCCTCCTCTATAGATGGTTTCGCGGGTGGAGACTCGCAATTCTTCATATCTAACTCATATTTCTTCGGTTTAAACCAAACATCACCTCGATCAAGAGCCGCGACTAATGACTCATACTCTTCAATGCAATCATCATCAAAATTCATTATCACTACCGCTAATGCTTCTACACCTAGATGTTCTTCTATTCGTGTCTCAGATGACTCACCAACGTTGTAGGATATAGCAGATACTGATTGGATCTCACCACTCTGCCTCATGGACCTAAAAATGTTAAAGGTCACTTTCTCATTGTTCAACCGAAATTTCATCTGCCCCTTTTCCATATCTACTAAGGCTCTTCCCGTAGCAAGGAATGGCCTCCCAAGAATGATGGGCACTTAAAAATTGACTTCACAATCAAGAATAACAAAGTTTGCCGGGCATATGAACGACTCCTCTTTTACTAGCACATCGTGGAGTATCCCTATAGGCCTTTTTACTGTTCGATCGTCCACCAGTAGCCGCATCGCAGTGGGCTTTGGATCACACAAACTCAGATTCTTGTAAATCAAGAGGGGCATGAGATTTATGCTTGCCCCCAGATCACATAATGCTTTCACAATATGTAATAGCCCGATTGTACAAGGAATAGTGAATGCACCCGGATCTTCTTTCTTTTGTACCAGAAATCTTGTAGCAATATCACTACAATGCTGCATTCTATCATCATCCTCAAAAGTGACCGATCTTTTCTTTGTAACCAGATCTTTCATAAACGTGGCATAACCGGTCATTTGTTCTAAAGCTTCTACCAAAGGGATATTGATAGAAAGTTACTTCAACATTGTTATATAACGTCGATATTTACCATCCTCAATCTTTTTCACTAATCTTTGAGGAAATGGTCGTGGTTGTCTAGGCATATGAGTTACCTTTTTAGGCACTTCAGCATCTTTTCCAGTGTTATCTTCTACTTCCCCATTAACCTCTACCACTTTATCAATATTTTTTGTCACCTTTATCTCATTAGACAGCATAGGTGGGTCAATGGTTTGCTTACCACCGCGAGTAGTAATTGTCATACAATGTCCATCATTTATCGGATTTTGGACAGTGTTGCTAGGAAGAGTGCCCGATTGCCGTGTGTTCACAGTCCCAGATAATTGGGCCAATTGTAACTCAAGTTGCTTAATCGATATTGGATGTTGTATCGGCTTTCTGCCCAATACCCGCTAAATCATTCCTCAACTCTTTAGTGTGATCATCACTAGCATCAAACCTCCTCATCATTTTATGCAACATATTCTCAACTCATGCCATACTACCTCCCCCATCCCTAGGAGTAACTTCACGATTTTGAGGAGGAACATAGGGCACATTCCTATCATTTCTATTACTATAGTTACCCCTGTTGAAGTTGTTGTCGCGGTTGTAATTTCCTTCTCAAACATAATGACCCTCACGGTTGTAGTTACCATAGATCCGACCTTGGTTCCCTTAACCTTGGCGCCAATTCTCCTAATTAGAGCCTTGGGCACTCGTTCGGAAACCCCCCGTCTGCTCATTTACCACATAGGAATCCTCCTCATAATGGCATTCATCATTTGGTGGTGGTGGTTTCGACAAGTAGTAGACTGCATTTATCTTTTCTGCACCCCCAGTGAGATGTTTTAATACCAACCCAAGCTCAGTTCTCATCTGAGCCATCTCTTCACGAATCTCATCTGTGGCTGGGTTGTGAGTGGATTGCACTGCAAAGGTATTTCTCCCAGTATCTGACTTTCTAATACTCTAAGCTTTATTGTTCCGGGAGATTTTCTCTAACTTTTCGACAATCTCATCATAAGGACACTCCCCATAAGAACCACCCGCTATAGTATCCAACACCGCTTTATTATCATCCTGTCCCCAATAGAAGTACTCCTTCAGTGACTTATCATCTATACGGTGATTGGGGACACTTCTCAGAAATGAGGTGAATCTATCCCAAGAACTACTAACTGACTCTCCTGATAGTGACACAAAGTTGTTCACTCTGTCTTTGTGGTTTAGTTTCTTGGAGACCGGGTAGCGTGCTTAGAAAATGTCCCTTAGTTGGTTCCAAGTGAAAATTGCGTTATAAGGGAGCTCAGTGAACCAAATAGCACCCTCTCCTGTCAGTGAGAGAGGAAACACTCTTAGCCCTATTACATCCAAGTCCAAGTCAGGCCTCCCTACACAGCTTTTACACACAGCACTTACCTTAGCTTTATGGGCATGTGGATACTCAGAAGGTAGCCCTGAAAACAAACCTCTGGCAGTTTGCATTTGCATCAGGCTACTAGTTACCACAAAGGGGTGGCCTGGTGGTAGAGGGGGCAAGACAAGTTGACCATCGAAGTCTGTTATATTGTCATAGCCTCTTTAGTATTCTTGGGACCATGGAGCGGGATTTTTTCCCCTCTGTTGGTTTTCACCCGGAGCATTGGGTAACAACTGAACATGTATATCAAACGGAGCTAGGATGTTCTGGTTTGGATCATCATCATTATTACCCAAGTTTCGATTCATGTTGCGTAGTGTACGCTCTAATTCGTGATCATAGGGAAACAAGAGTTCTCTTCCTCTTTGTATATTTGGCATACAAGGAAGATAGTTCTGCAAAAAACAAAGTAAAATTAAGAAAATATTGACTAAACTATAGTAATAAGTTTAAGTTAATCTAAAAACTACTTTCCCCGGCGGCGGCGCCAAAATTTGATGCGCTCAAACTTACTTCTCAAATCAGAAGTAAAGCGGCCGTATCAAGTAAAGAACCCAACTAATGAGGTTGTGATCGTTCCCACGAGGAAAATAGTTCAGACTTAACTTTAATCAGTTATTACTACTATTTAGTCAATTATTTCCTTGGAAAGCAAAGACAATAAAAGGGAGATTTTTATTTCTAAATGAATGAAAATAATTAGCTAAATCAAAGTAGACCACTAACATATTCAAATGTTGGAGTTTAATCACTTAATAAAAGTAACTAGGGTTTACGTGTTCCCCACAGGTTCCTAACTTGATAATTCTAACTATAACAATTCTTTCCTAGTATCTTGCATGTAAAGTGATAAGTGATGCATTTCTAAATCCATAGTCCGGCATCTAGAAAATTTCACTCTGCACCTTGGTCCGGCTACGTGTGTTGCTATACTAACCCTTACCTTAACCTCATATTAAGCATCATATTCGATATTTGACTAAGTTATTACCTTATACCAATCAATACTAGCCTATTAGATAGTATACACCAAATCTATGTGGATAATTCTTTTCCTATTATCTACCTCCTTGGTCCGGCAAGTAGTATTAAGGCGCGTTCTAACGTTGGACATCCGTTAAAAAGATTTCTAAGCAAAATAATTATTAATACATGCAAGACACTATTCTAGAATTGTTATTTTTGTTAGGTTTTACCTCATAATTCGCCTATGGTTCCCACAACCCTAGTTATGGAGTTTAGTTACCCATAGTCATATTCACAATATTCAAATATGTAATATAATAATTCATGCACTTACTTCAACGAGAAAGAATAAAATCCAGAATTTCACTTGATTAGTCAACAAAATGACCAATAATCAATTACTGAAATTAATTGAAGACTAAAGATTCTCCAAAAGTGTAATAATAATCACCAAGTCTAATCCACAAAAGAACCTAAATTAACCAAGAGTTTAACTATAAGAGAGTCTAATCACCAAAGAGTCTAACCCCAAAAATGAGGTTTTTCGAACTATTTATAAAAAAACAAAAACCTAATTAAAGAAGGACTCTATTAGCTGGAAATCTGTCAAAATTCGGCTGGGTCGACAGACCTCGTGATGGGTCGTTGTGGTCACGACGGGCCATCATGGACTCCGTCGTCCCATACTTTGCGAATTCTTCTACTGCTCTCTTCATTATCCTCGATGGCAGGTATGACGGATCGTCACAGGC
The DNA here is from genome assembly GCA_027704805.1 of Solanum corneliomulleri. NCBI lineage: Eukaryota > Viridiplantae > Streptophyta > Magnoliopsida > Solanales > Solanaceae > Solanum > Solanum corneliomulleri. The sequence goes on along the minus strand of JAKWIY010003060.1, from coordinate 32,441,913 downwards.
ACAACGGTCCGTCGAGGGTCTCCGTTCCATAACACTTGAACTCTTGGAATTTGGGTACTGAACTACTTCTCTGATCTTCATGACGAACCAGCAGGACAAACCGTCATGGCTACGACAGTCCGTCACGCAATCCATAACCCCACACTTGGTCAGACTTCCACATTTTCCTTCAGCAACTTCACTACGATGCCACCTACGGACCGTCACGGGCACAACTGACCGTCACAAGCTCCGTAGGTGGTACTTTTCTACATTTCTTGCTCAAAAACCTCCGCATTCATCTTTTCTGCAGATTTTCTCCAATAAAGAGTAACTTACATAAAAATTAATACAAAAAGGCTTTTGGACACATACTAAACTTAAGGAAAAAGCATTAAAAATACCGTGAAACCACGGTATATCAGTCACGCCCTGAGCCTACACCCTGAACGTGGCCGGCACTCGAGAACCATATGTTATCCCCAAGCGAACCCTTGATCTGGCTGATTGCTTAAGGAAGACTTACTCAAGAATAAAATAAGTTTTATAGATATAATTCATAACATTCGAACTCAAGTAAATTCTTAACTCAATTGTATGGAAAATACTTAAGTGCAACGAGAGACTCATCAACTCTTATTATCTATGAAGTATTTAGAACTAGGATAGAAGTTGGGATAAGACCAACGACAACTCAACAATAACATGAAAGAAAATATTGAAATCACCTAGAAAGCAAGAGGCTCATAAAATTTGTCTGAAGCGCAAAGTGATTTCAACGGAACGCTTGTTGATAATCCTAAACACATGTATCTGCAACATAAAAAATGCTAGCCGAATAATATCAGTACATTGATTGTACGAGCATGTAATATAGATGAACAACAAACAACTGAAACAAATAGGCTACTATAGATGTAGACATATACTCAACTGAATCTAAAGAAATAAGGAAGTGAAATCATTAAAACTTTACATAAATACTTTCTCATTCTCTTAATTGTAGCATAAGAAGCGATATGTAAAAGTACACTCTCGCTCTATTGGAAGATTTTCTAACCTACAACCATCATTATGAGCTAAGTGATGATACACATCTTACCCATGTAGCCATAACTGTCTTATATCATGTCGAGATATAGAATACCTCAACTAAGTGGATCCACTAAGCTATGCCTAAAGGCTCAAAGTATTCATGTAAAAAGTATGATTTTATACACATGTTGGAAAAATATGGTTTATGAGGGCGTTACTTGGCTGAACTCTCCCTCATATTGATGCTCAATACTACTCCAAAAAAAAAATATTTACCTTTGCTCATTGTATAAAAACATTATTCTTTCTCTAGTTGAGATAATTGCTCAATTATCCTCTTAAAAGAGGCAACAACTGTGAAATAACTTTGAACTCATTAATTATTTAGGAATCAAAGTTTCTCTTTTCTCACTGTAAAAATGATAATTTGGTAGTCAATAATTCCCTTAAGCTTTACTCAACATGTTGCTTTAAACTTTTCTCAAAAACTCATTTTTATCTTATGAGAAAATCAATTTTAGATGGTTATTTGGTTAAAAAATTCTTATCGATAACTCACTAAATACTTCAAATAATAGGGTTTATGTTGAAAAATAGGCATGAATAATCAACTCAAGAATCTCAATAGAAAATAATAGCAACTTAGAAACTAAGAATAATAACTCATAATTCAACTTCAAATTCATCTCAAGAATTATCAAAACCAAGGATGTAACCCTAGATTATTCTTTACCGATAGAAAGCATATGTAGGGAATGAGGACAAACTCAGTTTAGCACTATGATAACCTTTCATACCTAGGAAGAACAAAATTCTTGGCGAAACTGATGGAATTCGAAGAATGATAGAAAACCATAGTTTTTCTCCTCTTGAGTCCTTGCTCTAAGTCTTTGAAGTATTAAACAATGTAAAAAATGTTTTAACACTTTTTAACTTTAATTGGGTAAAAAAAAAAGTTGTAGGTTAGGCTCATAAAAGGTGGGAAAAGAATAAAATGACCGTGTAAAGAAGCTATCAAAACTCTCCACAGGAACAATTAAGGTTTCTGGTTTGAACCACGGACTGTGGATACCATCTGTGGATTATATATTGAATTTTTCAGACTCAAAAGTCCATTTACGGGTCCAAATGACGGCCAGTAGGTCCACCTACAGACCGCGATTGGGTCCGCAGGATCTGGGTCCAAAAGTTGACCCCCAGTACTCTATCGACAACTTGACACAACGGGTCATCGTTCAAACCACGTCCCAATGATTGGAGTCTTCATTCATAGATTGAGAAAACTTTGGATTGACAGTCTTTGGTAAAACAATCATATTCACTCTGATCATAAATGAGACAAGCTTGGTCGAATTGGAAAGAGGTTCCAAAGACCTTTAATTTGGTAGGTTATAGGCCACCTAATTCATTATATGCTGGAAGATATGATCGTTTGATGTTGACCTAAGTAGAATCTTATGTCAAAACTTAATCGAAAATGAAGATTTAACTCGACTTTGTTGTAGGAGTTCTTTGTGACCTTAAATCATATCCAAATCCATCCAAACACCAAAGAAATGACATTTACACATATGAGTAACTTAAGGATCACCTGATTCAATTTTATAGGCAATTAAAGAGTGGTTCGGGCCTTAGCTTATAAATTTTTAGGTTGTTACATGAAATGTCATAAAGCAACAAAGGCATCTAGACCCTCTATACATGAGGACTCACCAATCTCTAAAGTCTATAGAACCAACTATCCAAGAGTATTGAGGTCAGAGCGTCGGATCCTACACAATGTAGGCACAAGTGTGCATTAGTACATGGAATATACTACGTATGGGATAATATGCATAAAGATATGCATGGTATCATAAATGGTTTAAAGCATGTATAGTCATAAGACTAAGCAATGGACCAGAATGGGACCACCGGATCGGAACGAATCAGTACCGGACCGGAATGGGACGAGTTGACCGGTTCGTTGATCGATACCGGGATGAACCAGACCGGAATTACTGAGACGAATACTCAGTTCAGTCCCGTCCCACTATATACCGGGATGAAACCGGAATGAAACGGGATGACACATCTAGTTATTTCAAAAAATGAATTTTTTTAATTATGAATATGAATATTTTTTATTTTTCTAAGTTTAAATTAATAGTTTCTAAATTTATAATGTAATTTATACTTAAGTTATTTTAAAGAGAATTTTTTATATAAATTTTACTTATTAAGTTTGCAAGTTAAGTCTAATTAAGTTTTCAAGATTTAAATCTTTTGAAGTTTATAAGTTATTACTTATTATTTTTAATATTGTTATAATTTAAAATTAAAATATATCACTTCTAATTTAAATAAATTAAATTTGTAATTTTACAAAATTAAATAAAAATAAGGATAAAATAATCACGCAAATTAAAAAAGATCAATTTAATTTATTTAAATTTTTATTATAAATTACAATTAAAATTTCAATTTACAACTACTAGTAGAGTGCATAGTTTACGCAACCACCTTCTAGGAAGGGTTTTGTTTCAACTAAGTCTCGAATGTAATACTAATAGGGGTAGTTGGGTTACTTGGGTAGTATTTATTATTTAATATAAAATATAAATTATAATTTATAAATATATAATATAAATTAATCAAGAAAAATATAATATAAATTAACTAATAAATATTAATTAATCGGAACCTGACAAGAATCGGACCAGACCGGAACCGGAAATAAACTGGGATAAACCGGTACCAAACCTCAGTTTCATTCTGTTCCGTTTCCCAGTTTGGGATGTCCTATTCTATCCCGTACGCAACCGAAACTGGACGAATCGTAACTAACCGAAATTGTACCGGACCGATACTGGTACATCCCGTTCCGTTGACCAGCCTTATTTATAGATGATATTGCTTGAAGAATTGAAGTCTTAAAGAAGTAAAACATGAAAAACATAAGATATAGTCAATGTATTTGCAATAGTGAACATAAGAAGAGTTCGAAGAAAAAATAGTCATTTTGTGAGATGTTAACTTTAACCTAAAATAAGACCATGAGAGATATATCATGGAATCTGATATATCCCTCATACCGAAAGAAGGAGTATTGATACTCTCAAACTTACTTCTCAAATGAGAAGTAAAGCGGTCGCGTCAAGTAAATAACCCAACTAGTGAGGTTGGGATCGTTCCCACGAGGAAAATAGTCTAGGCTTAACTTCAACTTGTTATTACTATTGTTCGGTTGATGACTTCCTTAGAAAGTAAAAGCATAAAAAGGGGGGTTTGTATTTCCTAATGAGTAAAAATAACTAACGAACTTGACAGAGACACTTAACAGCTTTTAATTTTGGGTTTTAATCAATTAATCAAAGTAACTAGGGTTTACGTGTTCCCCACAGGTTCATAACTTGATAATTCTAACTATAACAATTCTTTCCTAGTATCTTGCATGCAAAGTGATAAGTTATGTATTTCTAAATCCTTGGTCCGGCATCTAGAAAATCTCACTCCGCACCTTGGTCCGGCTACGTGTGTTGCTTTCCTAACCCTTATCTTTACCTCATATTAAGCATCGTATTCGATATTTGACTAAGTTATTACCTCGTACCAATCAATACTAGCCTATTAGATAGTATACACTAAATCTATGTTAATAATTCTTTTCCTATTATCTACCTCCTTGGTCCGGCAAGTAGCATTAAGGCGAGTTCTAACGTTGATCATCCGTTAAAAAGACTTCTAAGCGAAAGAATTATTAATACATGCAAGACACTATTCTAGAATTGTTATTTTAGCTAGGATTTATCTCATTATTTGCCTATGGTTCCCACAACCCTAGTTATGGAGTTTAGTTACTCATAGCCATAAACACAATATTCAAATATATTAAATAAGAATTCATGTACTTACTTCAATGAGAAAGAATAAAGTCCGAAATTTGCTTGATTAATCACCAAAAATCACTTGTAAGAATCTCCAAAAAACAAACACTAATACACAAAGTCTAATAATATGATGTCTAATCTAGCAGAGTCTAACCTCAAAAACGAGGTTTTTCAAACTATTTATAAAAAATAAAAACCTAATTAAACAAGGATTCTAATTACTGGAAATCTGCCAAAACGTGGCTGGGTCGACAGACCACGCGACGGACCGTCGTGGTCACAACGGACCGTCGTGGAATCCGTCGTCCCATACTTGGTGCAATTTCTTCTGCTGCTTTCTTCATTCCCCTCGACGACAAGTGTGACGGACCGTCATAGGCACAACGGTCCATCGAGGGTCTTCATTTCAAAATACTTCAACTCTTTGAATCTGGGTACTGGATCACTTCTCTGATCTTCACGACGAACCTGCAGGACGGACCGTCATGGCCATGACGGACCGTCACAAGCTTCGTAATCCCACACTTGGTCAGACTTCCCCATCTTCCTTCAGCAGCTGCACTACGCTGCCACCTACGGACCGTCACAGGCACGACGGACCGTCATAAGCTCCGTAGGTGGTCTCTTCTGCATTTTTTCGCTCAAAATCTCCGCATTCAGCTTTGGACAGATTTCCTGCAAAACAAAGAGAAACTTATATCAAAATTAGCACAAAAAGGCTTTCGGACACACTAACTTAAGGAAAAAGTATTAATTATACCGTGAAACCACGGTATATCAAGTATCTACTTGTCAAAGGTATAATTTTTATGCTAAAGTGGATCCACTAGGTAGGTCATTTAACAAAATCCTACGAGGACTCATAGTTTAGGACTAGAGGTTACTACTACTGACTGTCCAATTTGAGCCTCCACCTCAAAGCGCTCTCGGTTCTATGACTAAATATCAATAGAATAAATAAAAGTCATATATCAATTTAACATAGGAAATACAATGATCAACACCAATCCACATCTTTCAAGATCAAAACATAGAATAGCTCCTTAAAAATATTTAAACATAGAGAGAAAACCTTTCACTAATGTGAATTTATACGTGAGAAATACCTTTCATAATTATGTTAATAATAACATGTGACAATACCTTTCGAAATAACATTGATACTTTCCTTTCAAAGTATCCACAATTCATTTACAATGATTTAACGTGCATATATTCATATGTTCATGAGTTCATCATTTTGAAAAATCATAATTTAAGCATCAATCAACATAATTTTAACTAAATACCATATATTAACATTGATCATGCATTAGAATACTTATTTAACGATAACCAATCACAATTGAATAAAACTCATAAGGGTTGAATTGATATCCTAACTTAATCAATTGAATTAAGATTAGAAATCAAAAACCTTATGGACCCCATAGAAGAATGGATTTCTAGGGTAAATACCCACATACCTTGATACTTTAAGCCCAAAAAGAATGGAGGATTGGAGACTTGGATGAACACTAGATCTTATTCTTCTTGCTTAACCTTGAGAGAATTTGGGGAATAGAATAGAAAATGGTGATTTGAGGCATAAAAGTTTGTATAACCTACCTAAACACCATAATGTAATGACCTAAATCACATTCTATCCCTACTATTTTTCAATTTACAAAAATCCTTCAAAATAAGTGCTATCCGGATACATAGCAAACAAGTTGGATACATAAATTTCGATACATTAAAACAAATTCAGTTACACTTTTAAAGAAAGAGAATCCATTTTGAATGTGACTTCCCCAAATCATGCTAATCAATTTGATGTCAATCTCTCCCAAATGGTAACAACTTTTATCAATCAAAATTCAAATATTCTTCCATCATTTCTCTTCCAAATATTCTGTCAGATGCAAATCCTTCCATAATCAACAAATTAAAATTTCATTATTTTTTCTATTCATCATCTCATGTTCATCAAATAATCATTCAAATTTGTTGAAAATTTGATAAGATGCATAATGAATTGGAGTTGGACAAATAATTTTGTGTGGATCTCAAATTCACCATTGCAGTATATCGATGAGATGAGGAAGAACATGGAAATACGATATATAGCAGAAGGAAATCATAAGAAAATGTTGATTATGTTGCTTGGCCTCCTCTTCATCCCATCTCGATCGTGGGCACCATAGTAGGATATGATCAAAGAAGCTATTGTTCATTTTAATTTGTATTTCATAATACATTAAAATCTAGTTAATGTATCTCAAACTTCTTCTTCTAATTCTTTCTAAAAAATCTCAATTTTTTGAATCAAACTTGTCGACAAATTGTACTGATACAGTTTGAACATGTCGATCTTGTTGAGACATTTCAAAATATGAGAAAGTGATGTGAGGTATGAACGATACAAAAGTGATGAAATTGTTGTTGGTCAAAATATTGATTTGTGAATCTCAAATCAACCATTGCAGTTGAATTAAAGATCGATAAGTTGTTGAAAATTTTGTAAATCTAGTACATCGTTGATGTTAAGAAACAAGAGTTGAAATTTTCAATGTATTCGTTGTGCATTGGTATAACAAACACAAATTCTAAAAATATGTATAACTTTGATATATCATTCATACTATTTTGTAATACTGTGTAATAGTTTTTTTCGAACATTGTTTTTGATATGGATAGATCTATAAATACATTACTATATATGTATCTCGTTTAAATTGATAAGTGTTATATTTCTCTTTGATACATTAAATAAGTAATTGTTTTCAATACAAATGTTAGGTTTAAGATTGATACATTACTTTGTGATAGTTTCTACGTATCAGATACCATTAGTATAAATTCAAATTTACGTATCATATATAAAAAATTGTGCATTTGCTTATGCAAAAAATAGAATGTTGTGTATCCGATACAATATAGAGTATCACGTATCAATTATATGATTTCATAGATGTAAAATTGTGTATCTGACACACAATTTGTACAGTTGTGTTTGATAAAAGGCTATTTGATATTAACACTGTTTAAATGACAAAATATTGTGTACATGATCTTCAAGATCTTCACATACTGCCTCAAACTAAATAGACTTTTGATAATAACATTTATGTATCACAATTTATGAATCTGATACATACTTGTCTGACACTTTAAAGTATCATTTATTGTGTACGGATACATATCCTTCTAAATTTTGAACTGTACAGAATATACATAGCAACACCTAGATACATGATACATTTGGTAGAAATTTTATATCAAGTATAAAAACTAATTAAGTTTATGTATCAAAAAAAATATTTGAACATGATGTATTGTGCATATCGAATTTTTGAAACAAAGACATTATACATTAATTTGAGAAACAAAGTTAACTAGATACATTAAAAAACAGTTAATGAATCCCAAACTATAATCATAAGAATAATTTAATATTTAAACACGATCATTGTACATGATAAAATTGTAATGTATAATAATGTTGAAATTGAGGTATTATACAAGAAACAAAAACAACAAGATACATTTGAAAGCTTAACCCATATAAATCATAAAAAGATGAACAAGAAAATCAACAATTTGATCTATTTCGACTTCTCTTTCTCAACATTCACTTTAGAAGATAAACTATTAACATAGACATGATTCATGGACCTCGATTCAAAATCCTTACCAAAACCACCAGTAGATCAACTTTTTTCGTCCTTTTAAGCATTTTTTTCACAATCTATTTAGAAGTCCTAGATGTATCCTTCTTCGACTAGTTCAGTAATTATAATCCTAAAATAAGGATCTTAATCCGTATGTATCAAGAAATAAGAAGAAAAAAAATAAGATTGAAGAAGATGACTATGGACGTGACACACTTTATCAGAAAATAAAGAAGAAAAAAATTAAAATTGAAGAAGACAACTATTGAGTAGTTTAAATTTGATTTAGTGGAGAGAGAATTCTTTTGTAAATCAAATTGATATTAAAATTGTAACTAATAAGATTATGAAATGAAATTAGGGAGAGTTTGAAGGAGTGAAAAAAAGGAAGAAAATCGTGTGTTAAGGCTGTGATATATATGTATCTTGTCGACTTGAGAATTAGATAAAAATAAGGGATTTTAGAAATATTTTAAAATGATAGAGAATAATAGGAATTCTAAAAAATAAAGATGTGTATATAGGTAGTTTATCCTAAAAGTTTTATATATGGTTTAGGTAGAAAGTAAAATGACATAATTTTTATTCAAAACAATTAGGAAAAAGATTTAAAACCCCTTATAAAATAACTGTCAGACATGATCTACGGACAGTAAGACATTCTATGGTCTGTACTGGTCAACCGTAGACCAAGTACTTAGACCATGAATTCACCTATATTTTGAGGGAACATTTCTACGTCTTGTAGGTCTTCCTACGGTACATAGACACCAACCAAAGAAACCAACTTTAACCTTTGAAATTTCATTAAGTCTGAAATTCACCTTCGAGACCTATCTACTACTCGTACACAAGATGACGGATCATCCTGATGAACCGTAAAAAGGTAATGGGACTTGATTTTTGAAAAATTATTTTCCGCCTTCTTACGATTGTCATCTACGGCCCTAGAATCTTCTACGTACAATAGATGGGACCCTTAGAACCAGATTGTATCCCCAAAAGGTCATTTCTTCCTTTTCCAAAATTCAAAGTTACAGATCTGCAAAATAAAGAATATTTTGTCTTAAGAGATATAGACTTATAAGAGACTAAGTTCCTTCTCTTTTGAATATATTGAAAGAAGGGAGCCCTTTAAAGATACATATCATATGGTAGGGGGATTGTACATTGCAGAATGATAATCGGAGGAAATTAAGGAAATCAGGACTGGTCAAGTCAGTGAAAACCAAGAAGAATCATGTCGGAAGAAAGATCATGTGGGTGATTTCAAGACTAAAGAAGACAACTGGATAGAATTAAAAATAAGAGAGAAACATACTAAGTCAAGACAAAGAATATTTGAAATGATGATGTCTGGGAAAAGAAAATTCAAACTGGATCTCGAGTAGAAGGTTAGATGGGACAAGGTAAATGTTAAAAGGAGGAGTAAGTTAAATTGGCAGACTGCGTTACCAAAATGATCTAGAAACAACGTCTACCTGATCATACACTTGCTCCACAATAGACTTCAAGTTCACCTTATCACTTATCTCACAATATGACTTGTCATAACTTTTCTTTGTAAGTGCATAAGAAGTTCTTGCACAGATTGATTTACAAGATCAAGTATTACGCTAAAGGTACTGTTGTTCATCTTGTATTCCAAACATACTTAGAACAAAACTTTGAACATCTTTGGGAGAAAACAAAGTTTAAAAACATTTTCACAATTAGAAAATTAAAACTAGTAGCTAAACTAGAATTAGAAACAGATTTTTTAAAAAAAATATACGAAATATTTTTCTTAAAGAAGAATTGTTGTTAATATACGTCTAAAGAATCTTACTGATTCCAACAAACTTTGCAGAAATACAAAGTTACCAAATTTAATGAACCAGTGAAGAACAAAAGAATAGAAGAACTGAATTAATTCACTAGAAAAATTTTAATAGGAAAAAAGATCAAGTCCACTGAATTCACAGTGTCCCCTTAAGGAAATTATTCCCCTCTAGTATCCGAGGTTTAATTTGGAATATGACCTCCCAGGGTAAAATGATCTCAATCACCAGAGTATAGATACCAAAAACTCCGGTGTCAGCGAACCACTCAACGGCACTAAAGTACACTTAGAATACTAGATTTAGTAGTTGAAGAAGAAGTCCATTAATTCTCTTTAAAATGAGAGGAAATCCCTCAATTTATAGAAAACAAAGGATAGTGCGAAAAGGTTCTTATTGTGCCTTACCGAAAAGGTCACAAACCTTTGGAAAAGTCACAATCTTTCAGAAAGGTCGTCACCTTTCATAAAAGTCGCAACATTTCATAAAAGTCACAACTCTTCATAAAAGTCGCAACTCTTCATTTTTCCATTCACCCTTTTTATAATCCACAATCCCCGCATGAATGGGGAATGACTCGAACGAAAGAAAAGAAACAGAAAGTATTTGTACTTTACAAGCAAGAATTAATTGCATCTGGATAAGTAGGTTTCCCCTTGGACTTTCCGTAGTGAACATATGTCGGATATACTCGATCAATTGGTAGATGCGATATCTTTGAACCGTCGAACTTTGGTGTATACCTAGACAACCATATGTCACACAATTAGCCCTTTTACCATTTATGGTTCTTACAATGTGTTCGTTTTAGCCATAAACACCTCCTGGTTTCATGAGTGTATAGAGAGATGGGCTTTTGACAATCATCTTCTTTGAAGCGTCTTACACTTTACTCTCACATAGGTGATTTCTAACCGTGTTATCGCGTAGATACACTATTTGGTCAACTCTGCCAAACTTAGCAAATCATTAAAACCATTAAGCTTTATTAACTCATTAACAAACCTTAATGTTGTATCCTTGTCCCTGAGCATTGTCTTCATCATGAGAATGGATTGAGTTTATTGACAATGCCGAACCGTCATTCACAACTTTGTTTTTCTCCTTGAATCTTGTTCTTGGTATCTCCAGTCTGCTAGATAGAGTTACCGTCATGATGACTTGTCCAAAGCCGTAAATTCATTCCCTTAGATGATCTTTTAACTTTCTCTCTAGTTAGGCCTATTTGTAAGTGGATCCGACACATTATCCTTTTACTTTACATAGTCAATTCTGATCCACTAGAGAGTAGTTTTCTAACAGTATCATGTCTATGTTGTATATGACGAGACTTTCCGTTATACGTCATGCTCCATGTCCTACCTATTGCATCTTGACTGTGAAAGTGTATGCATACTAATGCCAATGGTTTGGGCTAAAATAGAATATCGATCAAGAAATTTCTGGAGTCTTTTAACTTATTCACCGACCTTATCTAGAGCACCTAGCTCAAAGATCATTCTAGAGCTAGCGATACATGTCTCTTTTGAAATATTTCTAAGAGACTGCTCCTCTACCAATAGTAAATACATATCCACTCGTGAATTTTACTTCATTCTTCCGATAATTCAATTTGCATCACTATATCTTTCAATGTTGTTTGATATTGTTATAATGCAAGACATAGTTTTAAGTATTATTTTAAATACTCCAAAACTCTATTTATTTTCATCTAATGAATTTATTTGGAATCACTTGTGAACAGACTCAGTTTAAAATAGCAAATGCTATATCTGATCGCACACACTATATGATATACATCATGCTTCCAAAAAATCTAGCACAATCCAATTGTGAGTCACTTTTGTTTTCACTCTTTTGAAATGTAAAGCTCACATTTATTGGACACTTGACAATATTGAAATTCAAATATTTGAACTAGTTAAGTACCTTTTCAATGCAATGAGACCGTGAAAATGCTAAACATTATCGAGTTCTACGACTTCTTATATCTAAGATCGCATTAGCAACTCCAATAATTTTCATTCCACTTGCTTTATAGCATACATTTAGTAGCATTTATGTCATTAGTGACTCTATTGATGGTCAACATATCACCAATATACAAACAAACAATGACCTTATTATTTTAAGGTGAACACATTTATCACTTCCATCATTCTTCAATCCATTTGCCGACATGGTTTGATTGAATTATGTCATTGTTTTGGTGCTTTCATAATGTGACTTAACAAGTTCACATACTTTCTTTTATTTACTAGGTATCACAAAACCCTTGGGTTGTTCCATGTAAATTTCTTCCTCCAATTCTACATTTAAGAAAGTTATTTTCACATTCATTTGATGAATTTGGAGGTCATATACCACAGTAATAATTTTTTGCATCCGAATGGATGTAATTCTTATTACTAACGAGTATATATATCAACAAGATCAAATTCTTATTATTTTTTTCTAAAATCTTTGACACAAAGTCTTGCTTTATATTTTTCAACACTTCCATCAACTGTTATTTTTCCTTCTAAAGATTCATTTTGAACCCAAAGGTTTATTTTCTTGTAGAAGATCAATTAACTTTCAATATTGTTTATTGTCACCATCTTTCCAAAGGATGAGTCTACAGAAGACACAGAAAATGTTACAAATCATATTCGAAGGAAGTAAATGTCTTTTAACATTTTATTAAGCCTTTGAATCCCTTTATTAAGTACATTATCCTTTTCATTTCCTAGTCCTTTTAGACCCTTCTCTAGACTACTCAAGTCTATACAGTCCATAGTCATAGATCCTATTTTAATTCTTTTAGGAATAGGATCTTGGACTTTGACTAGATACCCCCACACTTGGAAATATATCAAGTTGAATTTCCTTTCTTTCCATTTCTCATATGGAAAAGATTGTATTCTGATCAAACAAAATCGCTTTCTTTCTAAAAGGACAAAACTTTTTGTTGATCCTTGTCCCTTTTGCAGTAAGGATAGTTCCTCCACACAAGTTTTGTGTAAACCCGAACTTATAAATAATGCATCCATCATTCTTTCAACGTTCGATTTTTCATTAGATTGAGGTGAATATTGCAGTAGGTTGATATTTCACTTCCCCAACATATTTTTGCACAATGAGATTTATACTCTCCATTCTTATCACTCTTATATAATTTTTTCACACTAATTTCAACTCCGATATTATTACATTGTTCTAGACATTTCTATTGCGTCATCCTACCATTTAGCAATAGACAGTCATTTCTAATGCATTCTCAATAAAATTAACAAAACTATTTTCCCACCATGAGATGGTGTTAACTTCATATCGTAAATGTCAGTGTAAATCAATTCTAAGGGATTAGAATTCATTTCAACAGATTTATAAGAATGCTCAACATACTTATATTTCACAAAAACTTGACATTTTTATTTATTGCACTAAAAGTTAGGCAAAAATTCTAAGTTGATCAGTTTTTCTTACAAGATTTTGTAATTGATATGCCCCCCAAGTGTTCATGTCACAAACATTGCCTCAAGCAAGTAAAGAACAAATAAAAACATTGAGTTTGAAAAGCTCTTCGCGAGGTAGCTTTTCCTCACTAATATTTTGTTCCTATATCTTACAATTTAATGTGATACAAACATTATTTAGATTGTCAAATATCTTTTTCAGACGGACATTTCCTTAACTTTCAATGTGATTGTTATAGAACTACTATGAACATAGTTTCATCGCGTTCAATATTAGACAATATAGTCCAACTGTTATTTTACAAAAACATAACAAATGACTATTCACCAATATTCATGTCTAGCAAATATTTTATTATAATAGACATATCTTTTCATGAAAAATCACAAACATTTTAAGTGAAGTTTTTTTTTAAAAAGAACACAATTATTTGGAACAAGTAATTATATAATTTGGATGTTTCATACTAGTACACTATATACAGTAATAGAGAAACTCAACAACCACAATACCAAATATACTCCAAGAATTTGTGGGGTATAACATAATACAAAAGTATCATTGAATTTCATATCTTTTGTTCCAAAGTTAAATTAGACACAAGTCTAATCATAAGCAATAACCCCCACATTTCAAATGTGATCTCAAATATATTTTTTCAAGTATTTGAAAATAGTTTTTCCACATATTTTAAAGTTGGAAACATTATTCTACGAAAGAATTATAGTGTTGCAATTCTCTTTGACAATGTATACACAATGTCAAAGTTCATTCCATAGAGACATAAAATCACAAATTCTATGTCACTGGTATTTTTTTCTCTATCATAAGGACAAAACAAAATTGTACAATTTATTTCTATGTTACATTGAAGTTTATAAAAAATCAAAAGTACAACACTGACTTATTATGTGAAGTTTTCATATTCTTCAAACCAATTGCAGAGTCCAATTTATCCAGAGTATAAAACCACAAAAGTTTTTAGTCTACAAAACTCAGACACTAACATTTCTCATGGAGTACAAAACTACAGAAGTCTTTTTTTTTCTCCAAACAGAATAACACATATTCTTTATCACATAGAATTGTTTTTCTTATCAAATAGTCTTCCAACTATAACAATTTGACATACTACTTTATCAAATAAAAATATGCATCTCTCATTTTTGCAAACTAACAAATTTTAAAAGCAACAATATCTGCGAAGTAAAATTCATTCCACAACATATGGTTTGCAGATCTTTTTCCAAAGATACACATAATAAAAAAAAATCAAAGTTGATAACTCTTAGAAACTATTTCCTCCTTTGATAATTAAATAAGAAGGTTACCTGGTAATCTTTAAATAGAATACAATAAAAATTTTCTGTTTATATTCTCACTTCGACGTTGCTAAACAAAGCAATGATTCATGGAGAAGTAATGCATTTATCTTCTACTTCCATGATCAAATTCTCTCAATCAGTAAAATACAAAAATACTAACAGTAAATTAATTTCCTTAAGATTGTTGTTCATCTTGTATTCCAAACATACTTAGAACAAAACTTTGAACATCTTTGTAAGAAAACAAAGTTTAAGAACATTTTCACAACTAGAAAATTAAAACTAGTAGCGAAACTAGAATTAGAAACAGATTTTTTAAAAAAAATATGTGAAATATTTTTCTTAAAGAAGAATTGTTGTTAATATACGTCTAAAGAATCTCACTGATTCCAACAAACTTTGCAGAAACACGAAGTTACCAAGTTTAATGAACCAGTGAAGAACAAAAGAATAGAAGAACTGAATTAATTCACTGGAAAAATTTAATAGGAAAAAGATCAAGTCCACTGAATTCAGAGTGTCCCCTTAAGGAAATTATTCCCCTCTATTATCCGAGGTTTGATTTGAAATATGACCTCCCAGGGTAAAATGATTTCAATCACCAGAGTAATAGATACCAAAAACTCCGGTGTCAGCGAACCACTCAACGGCAGTAAAGTACTTAGAATACTAGATTTAGTAGTTGAAGAAGAAGTCCATTAATTCTCTTTAAAATGAGAGGAAATCCCTTAATTTATAGAAAACAAAGGATAGTGCGAAAAGATTCTTATTGTGTCTTACCGGAAAGGTCACAAAAAGTCGCAACATTTCATAAAAGTCACAACTCTTCATAAAAGTCGCAACTCTTCATTTTTCCATTCACACCTTTTTAAAATCCAACAGGTACAACTCACTGGTACAAGGAAAAGTTGTTATCATTGGTGATTGTTATGTAGAAGGAGTTGATTACACTGAGATGTTCGTTCCATTACTAAGATAATAATTAGGCTCAGAATTTTATGGTTATTGTCGTAGCACATAATAGGAAATCGCATAAGATGAATGTGCATAATGCCTTTTGCATCATGATTTTGAAGAAGAAATATATATGAAATTACTGCCAAGAACACAGATTGACTCTTCGAAAAGGTCTATAGGCTTCAAAAATCTCTATATGGGTTAAAACCAGCGCTACAATGTTTGAATTGTGAAAACTGTCCAATGTGTTGATCAAATATGATTTTGAACAATCATACTCAAATTATTCACTTTTACCTTGATGAGAATTAATATACTAATTATGTGGATGACTTAATTATATTCGAAAATGAGCATAATGACTACATATATCATTGGCACACTCATTTTTGTATAATAAATAAATAAGAAAAATTTTCAAAAAAAAAATAAGAAAAAAAGATGAACAGAATTTTGGCCATAGAGAGGTTCTACATATATCACTTTTCTTTAATCTAAATATTTTCTGTATAGGTAAAGAAAATAAATTGAGAGAGAACAACATTTCTAACTCATTTTTATTCTTATCAAATACTTTTGTATTTCAAGTTCAAATCCAACATGTTGTAGTAGTAATCTCTGAAAATCTCAAAAATTTGGGAACTTCTAATCATCACTAAAAGTAGGAACAAAAAACAAAGTCAAAAGTTGAAATATCAAAATAATCCTACAAAGTTGAGTTACTACAATAATGCCATTAGAACAAGAAATAAGTTTTTTTCTAATAAAATCTACAATCTAAATTATTCAGCATTAAAACATGAAATAAGTTATTTTTTAATAAAATCAAAATTGTTCTTTTATAACAAGGTATAAGACTGACTAATAATTGTTTTGCTACCTTTTCTAAAATACATGTCTTCTCTTCTTTCTTTCTTTTTTTTTTCAAAAAATAATTAATTACATCAATATTTTAATGCATCCATCTTCAGCTAACTTTTATTTTTTCAGTATATTTAATCTTCTAATTCTCATTTCTTAATCTTAATTTCGACCTTTTAAATTTCTCAAACAAATAAAAAAATCAAATGAATAACAAAAATTAAAGTAGATACATGTAGCTTTTAAAGTTGATTTTCATGCTTTATTTTTTTATAGTTATTTAATAGTATTTGACCTTTCAAATTTCCATGTAACTTTTCATATTACTACAAGTTTTATCCAATAAATTTAACATTTCAAAGAAGATTTTTATTTACTACTCCTACAATTTTTATGTGTTAGAACGCTAAATCGATAAAATAATGTTACAATTTGTTGTAAAAGTTCTGTGATCTCTCTTATACAATCATGTGAATAGATAATCAATTCAGTTGTCAAGGCATTAGAGCTTGATGTATTAGTTTATTCTTGTTTATAGTAATTAGAATTATAATGAGACTTTTCTATTTCTCTTTCCACAGTTGAATTTTGATTTGTTAGCAAAATTATTGTAATTTCAGATATTTTTGTATGCTGAAATATAGACTATTTGTTATGTTAATTTTTTTATTTCAATTATCATTATAGAGCAAAGCCTCTTTCCATAGTTGAATTATGATTTGTTAGCAAAATTATTGTAATTTCAGATATTTTTGTATGCTGAAATATAGACTATTTGTTATGTTAATTTTTTTATTTCAATTATCATTATAGAGCAAAGCAAACTTAACTGTCTAGCTCATGCGTTTCTTTTTTTATTGTTTTGTTTTTTGTACTTCTAATTTATATGTATGTTAACATGTACCTTTAAGAATTAATTTGATAGAATGTTTTCTCATTTTTTGTTTTAAAAAACAAAAAGGTGAAACATATAACATTAGGTTAATGGTAGATAAGTCACGTATAAGAGACAATTAAATTCTATAAAAAGTAGTAGTATGTTTATAAATATTCTAATTTTCAAACTATAAATAATATTTGTGCACATTCATTATAATTATACAAAAAGTAAATAATCGCCTATCAAGCTTTTATAACACATTCATATTGCATCAGGTTTGCATAGGATTAATCTCATGCAATCTTTTGATCTTCTAACACTATTCTATCAATAAAAAAAAACTTTTAACATTATCGACAAATTTAATTTGGGTAGCTGTTATCTTTTTCCTTTTGCTTTACGAACTCATTTTTTGACTTATAGAGTTTATTTTATTGACTTCTCATATCATTATCTCAATGCATTTACTTGGAGATCATGGAATTGGAGTATAACAATTAATAGTGAGACAAAGTAAGAAATCTCAGTTAGACACATTATTTAAAAAAACTCAAATCATGTTATTTAATAATATTTATTTTAAAAAACAACTAATATACTCATAGAGGTTACACGTACTCAGAAACTAGTAATAATAATAAAAATATGAAGACTAAACTTCCATACAATAAACAACTTTTCGATGAATTAAACAATATTTTGAAAATTACAAATTAAAAATACATTCACATGATCTATCATTATAATTATTTAAAAGTAATCCACATAACTACAAAATTATATATACATGATTTCTTGAGCTGCAAACTTGTGTAAGTTGGCTTCCTTTTGTGCTTTTGTTTTAAAAAAATATCCTAACCTAAAAACATAATAGATGACAAAAAAAACATAAAAATGAAGCTAACTAATCAAAAAAAAAAAAAAAACTTTAAAGGATGTTTAGTTATGAGAAAGAAAGACCATATTATCAAGATGAAAGAAAGACCATATTATCAGCCTAACATAATTGAATTCTTCAGAAACTACAAAGAGAAGAAAAGAGCAAAGCTAATCAAATTTTCTAGAAGCTATAGAGAGAAGAAAAAATCTCTAGACCGGACAACGAGAAGCAAAGAAAAAAACCATATTGTTTTTCCTAAAAATTCATGATTCATATTATCAAGAATAAAAAAAATACTAAATGTATAATTGTAACAAAGAAAAAACAATAATGACATTAGACATATCAAATAATTTTACCTCATATAATCGAACTAAGTAAGAATTGCAATAGTCTTCGTTATGGTTCTGAATCTATTGCAAAATCGAATTAAAGAGGACAAAAATTAATCAATCAAAAAGACAAAAGATGAAGAATAACGAAAAATGAAAATAAAATAATCATCATGTATGTCTCCAAATAGGTTTGTATATCTGTGATTTTAAGGTGTCATAAATTTGTATATTAAATTATTTAAGGGCTAACGATTTATAAATATGAAAAGTTACGAATTATGGAAATTACTAATATCAAATAAGAGTAAAATTAAGAAGATGATTTTATAAAATAAAATAATTGAAAGAAATGAGAGAAAGGGCCACAAAAATAACAAAAAGGATAAATAAAATCTTCAACCCTTAGAGAGTGTCACGTCACCTCTTTCCTATCCAACTTTATTATATATAGATTAAGATTTATATTAATGTGAAGTTACATAAATTTTATCACTAACTCTTCATGATATAAATATATGTAACTTCATTAATTATATTCATAATCATTTTTACTCTCGCTTTTCATCTATGATCTCAAATGGATCAATGTCATATCAATGATAACTTTTTGTGTTCCTTAATTTTATCCTATAAAATTATAAAAAGTGATATTTGACATAATATTACACACTTAAAACCATTAAAAAAACACCAGAAAATGTCTATGCTTTGTGCTCTATGTTCTCCTCTTGTCTCTTTATTTATTTTGTTTAATGTTTATGCTTGTTGGTATTGTATAACTTTCTAATTATTTTGTTGTTGTTTATTATTGAAAATTTGCGGTGATTTGTTGTTTAGAATACGTTTATCTGGCATGTGGTATTTTAGAATCCTCATTTGAATATTAAATTTGTATAAGAATAAGTTATTTTTACATTATGCAACTTTTAGTCAATTTATAATTAAGAATATATTCTTTTTGTAAGGGAAATTAAAAATACATGGACTTTCTATTGAGAAAATGGTCTAGAATCCTCCTAATCTATACTCGATATTTCAACTACACACTTATTCATTACGGGAGTTCTATTACCCCCCTGAATATTTTTAAAGTATAATATATAGCTCCTTACAAACACATAACCAGATTTATATGAAAAAGTGAATTGCACGCGCTCTGCCACTTAATCTAATCATTATTTTCCAAAAAAAAACTTTATTCTGCAATATTTTTTATCTGTATTTCCGTCTTTCTCTTTCACTTTCCTTTTTTCATTCCTCTCCTTCTTTGATTCACTTTCCTTTCCATTCCTCTTTTTTCTTTAATCTTGACAACAATTTTTTCAGATTTGAAAATATTTTATATGACTATCATCATCTTCTTCGAGCTTCACTGGAATTATGAACACTAGCAAAATTTTGATGATCTGTATTGAAGCTAGAATTTAACAATGTTGAGCAACTCATTTCGATTATTGGGTCTTTTTTATAAATGGGTTTGTTACCTAATGATTTCGTTGATGAGTTCTTCTTCATTGATGTATCTATAACTTAATGAATTTTTCTCCATTATAACTTTAAAGTTCGATCCTCTTGACTTTCGATTTCGATATTGAGTTCTTGTCAATTTTTTGCACTAACTATGAGAAATTTGTGATTTGAAAAAGAGAGTTAACTTAATGATTAGAGCTCGGTGAGGGCGGCGACCTGGTGATGGAGCAGAGCTGCCGCCGATGTAGCTTTGGTGAATAGAAGAAGAAAGACCATAAAATAACTTTTTTTAAAAGAAACATAAAAAAATTTGTAGAATAAAATAATTATTATATAAAATTTAAAAAATATTTGAAAAATCTAAAGTTTTAATCATTATTTTTATCTCTCATTCTCTTTGAGAGAGTAAACTTCACTTTCCTTGCCACATCATCATTCAGGGAACAAATAGTTCTACTTTAAAATAGTATAAGATGGTAATGGGACTTTCGTAATGAATAAGTGTGTAATTGAGACTTCGAATATATATTAGGGATTTTTTAGATCATTTTTTCTTTTTGAAATGATGAATTTTTTTGTAGTAAATATCAATAGATTTGAAGGGCATAAAATATCATTTGCAATTAAAAAATATATCAAGTATTTTAAGACAAACATGCAACATATATTTTAAGAACAGTATAATAAAAGATAAATGGAAGGAAAGAGACCTCTCTTTACTAATCTAGATGCAGACAAATGAGACATTTTAGTCTGCCTCTAGAGAGACCAATTACTTTTAGATTTGAATATTCTATGGAAAATGGTCTGATATTTTTCAATTTTGTCATTTAGAGTTGATATATTCCTTGTTATGAAAGTGACTCATATATACCCCTGCTTATAAACAAATGACTCACATATACTCTTTTCCGCTAACGGAAATGAAAAAAAAAATTAATTTTATCTAATTTTTATTTTTTTCTAAAAAATATAATCCAATATGAGTAAATTTAATCCTCGTCAAATATATATTTTTTCTGTTTTAATGACGAATTTAGAATTATTATTTTGATAATCAAATTTATTTATGTTTCACTAATATTCTTGTAAAACTTATTGTAGATGACCAAATTATTTTCTTCAAATACAAAAATCAAACTACAATATAGACAGAAAAAATAGTTTAATTTTTTTTTCCTTTAAACTAAGGAATGAAAGAAAAATAATAAAATAAGAATAAGAAACTCAAATAACTATAATAAAAGAAGTCAAAAAATAATTTATGTATGAAAAAAATTAAAATATACCTTAAACTTTGATAAAAGAATTATATATACCCCTAAATAATTTAAAAAAATAAAAATAAAATATATTAATTTAAAACTAATTTTTTAATTTTCGTTAAAAGAAAGGTATATATGAGCTCATTTTGTAACGGCATGGGTATATGTGAGCAGGTTTAATAACGGTAAGGGCATATATTAGCCTCTTTCACAACGAAAGGTATATCAGCTTCATATTCTATGATAGGTTGGGTGAAGCTTGCTATGATGCAAGTTCAGTTGCTTAGAGGCAGCAAGGCTTTGTAACTGAATAATAATACATGTTAAGCTTCAAAACAAGGCTTCAAGTATCTCCAGAAAATAATTGCTCATTCCAGTTTCAGGAAAAGTGGAGGGGAGAAAGAAGCATGTCTAGGAAGCTCGCCATAAGTTTCAGGCGTGCATCACCAGAAGACAAGTGACTTTACTACTCATACAACTCCCTTTTAAGTTTTATTTGTCGTAATACCTCACGACAAGCTTTTACAAGTGTTAAATGACCCCCAACTAATGCTTTGTAAACAACTTCACTCTCCATCAACCTCCACTAGGTAAATGGATAGGATCATCATTGGTCACTTCCTACGTATCCCCTAAAAAGACAAATATTTCACCTTGTAAAGTATGATCCTATTTAACCTTTTCATCATCCATCACAGGCTCAACATTCACTCTAGAAACTAAATAACAATTCTCTAGATAGCTCTAAAGCATTCAATAATTAAAACGACTTACACGCTTCTCTATTCTTACCCTGCATTAGGAAGCAACAATATACCAAATTAAGGCTAGCATAAGCAAAACCTTTAACTAGGGATATCTCTAGTTCCTTATGGATGAACTTATGATATATTTTTTGAGAAAATTACATAATCCTGACCATTTAAAGACATCTCTGCTGGAAAAGGAGAAATAGGAGTATGGTCGAAAAAGCTGATAAGCTAAAACTTAATTAGAATAAAGAAGAATATCATGTGTTTTCTTGAAAAAACCCTGCTTAAGTTGTCGATCAGTAGTTGGTGGAGGTTCCATATGAATCAGTTGAACCATGATGACCTACTTTTAATTGCATATGACTTTCTACCTTGACAAAGACATTATGAACTCTAGTTCAAAGGGATTTTCTATCATTCCAGTCTGCAAAACGTTCAACATGAGGGGGAGGGGTATTAATAAGAGATGGATGGAAAGAAGTTTTGAGCCGCACATCACTAAATCTATTTTTTCAAAAAAAAAATAAAAAAAAAAATTATATATATATATATATGTCAAGTTGAGAATTGAATATGAACTAGTTAAATGAGGAAACTTGAATAAGTTCATATGTATGAATATACAGCTATAGGTGAATCTCTGAATGCTTGATTAGGTGAAAGACAATATATCATACACTGCAAAAGTTTCATGAAATAACCAGTATAGGATTTAAGTTTTTCATCATACTTGAGAGAACTTCCTTAACAACCACACCTCAAATTAGCTAATCAGTTTCCTATTGAATAGCAATTTATTAAAAGCTAGTTCATTTGTCTCACCTAAAAGCATGATTGTCCAATATATACAGTTGATGATCAATTCAGATACGATAATTATGGAAAAACTAGAAGCTTCATTCAAATAACAATGTTGAGCACAAGTTTTGGTACAAGTTCCACTAGGTAGGTACACATAGAGGATATATGTCAACTTACTGTACTCTTGATGTTCCCTCAATTTGGATACAGAGAAATTGCCTACCTGCTAGTCGACTAGCAAATCAAGTCAACTTCTTACAGGAGCAATGTATACTGTATACAGCAAATTTTACAAAAACAGAATCATAAGCTATAAAGATTATGCAACAACGAGCTCATATAGAACCCAATCCAGTTAGTATCTTGAGCATAAATAGCATATATTAAACATTAAAAAGTGTTGTGCAAATGCCCATTTATACATTTGCTTAGAGATAGAAAAATGCTTTACAAATGAGGGGTTGTAGAAATGACTCAGCTAGCTGGTGAGAAATGAAACTATGGTCACAATGATACATATGATTGAGTATGAAGGAAATGGACTAGGTGGCATAATGGAATTGAATTGAATTCAAACAGTAATGACCTAAATGATCTCTATATTTAAAGCATGACATAGTTTTTATAGATGGAACAAAATCCAAAAAATGACTTTAGTGCAGAAATGCATATATAGCGGTAGAAATATAAACAACAAGGGCAGACGTGACCAAAACGAGCAAGGTGGAGACAGCATGAATAGCAGATTTACTTCCACAAGATAAGACCCCGAGTCGAATCTGAATGACATTGACAATTGAAAGCATCAAGAATAAACAGCCCATTACGGATCCAATAGCAGATGCCATCATTCCAAGCCTGAGCACCTTCAAATTGATGTGAGCCCTAAAAGCCTCATCAACATCTTTGCTATTCAACAAATTAATTGCCAATTTGAGACCCTGTGCAACAAGTGAGGAAAAGAGAAAGAAGCTGAATGAAACGACCTCAAAAACCAACAACTTCTTAACTATATCAATCCCAGCATCACAAGCTGTGCGATCTTCCAGACTTTTCTGTCCAGGTGTTGTTAAAGAGAGACCCACAAAGACTGCAATGGTGAAAAGTGAATTCACATTAACTAGACCATCCAAGGCAGTTACATGAACACTCGTTGTTGAAACAGATGAGGACATTGAGGTGGATCTTTTTGACAAGTATTCAGTTGGGTATGTATTCAGATCTGCAAATAAAGCAGATGAAAAGAAATGAATGAATCAGAAAAGGGAGGTAGGAAGGATTAGGATATGATAAAATCAATGTTTCAAAGACTTGCTGCAGCTGCTTAATTTAGAGATGCTTGTAATATTGGCTAGAGTACAAGGGATTGGATGGATATTTGTTGGAAAATGTAACTTTTTGCTTCAAGAGTGGCTGAAATGGAGAAACAAAACACTTAATTATAGGACTCTAGTCAAACCATCTTCAACTTTGCAATGATCATATTTATTTCGTAAGAGTTCCTTTTTTTTTTGGGCCCAAAGATGCTAAAATTTATTTATTCTTAAAAGTACTTTTAATAGAATATCATTTTTAACAAATTAACGATTTGTCTTTGGTTAATTCTTTATATATATATATATATACAAAATACAAAAAAAAAAAAAAAACAGTTTGCAATTTTTTATAATATTAAAATTATTTTATAGAGATAAATTATTTTAAATATCTATTTTTTAAATCACATAGTATAAATTTTCTATCAACATTGTATATAGATAAATCAACGAAAATATTAAAAGTTGATAATATTATCATAATGATTTGAATGTAATTAAAATCATTGAGTCAAATAAATTTAAAAAATATTCCACAAATTAAAATATAAAATAATAATATATAAATGTAAAATAAATAATTTTGGTATGTGAACTTCAAGATTAAGATTTTGAAATGAAACTTAACTAAATTTATAAGATATATTAACAAACTAACAAGGCATATGCCGGTAAATGTATTTAAATGGTAGGTGTACTTTTGTCTGAGGAAAAATAATTTTCTGTTTTTGGTTATGTTTTGCTTCTTATTAGCATATTCTCAATTGCAAAATAACTCTTTTGCTTCTATTAAAAAGTAGTTTTAGAGATAAGTTTTGGAAAACATTCCTAAATTTATTGTGAATTACTTTTTTGATTCTAGCTTATATAAATTATTTTGATTTGCAACGAAATTTAAAAAGAAAAAATAAAAATTTAAAATATCTCAAAAATATCCCCATTAATAAGTCTAAATTATTAAATACAAAATCAACGTACTTCTAATATGGAACAGACAAGTTTATGATTTTCCTCTCAGTTGATAAGTTGTTGTCAAATCAGTCATTAATGTCACATAATTATAAATTTTCAGAAGTCTTATTGTATGTTTGGTCATAATTTTAGGAGAGATATTTGACTTTTAAAAAATAACACAATTATAATGAACTTATTCTGTTAAATTTGAATCGTCATTTAGTAATAAACACGACCTGTTAAAAATAATTTTATAACATAATTGATAACAATTAATTATAACAAAATAATTATAATGAACTTATTCAGTTAAATTTGAACCTCATTTAGTAATAAACACGATATATTAAAAATAATCGTATAATATAATTGATAACAATTAATTGTAACAAAATAACTATATTTACAAGAGCAATATATTAATCGCATATTTAAACTTGTCAATAATTAAATATAACTCATTAGAAATAAATTTGTTCTTTTTTGTCACAATCTGTATAGATGGCAGAGTGGATAATTATTGATTCTTAATAGATTAATTTGGTTGAACTATATTAGATGGATTAACAAATGGTGGTGTTTTTTTTTATTAAATTTAAAATTTTTGGGTAATTTCTTAATCTTCAAAAATTTCAAAATATTAAGCTAGTACGTGGTCCCAAGTTCTCAAATACTATTCGCAAATTATGTTTAAGTAAAAATTTTAATGAAGATTTAACGTGTGTTTGGCCCAAAATTTTTCAACAATATTTGACTATTTTTAAAAATATGATTTATATTCATGAGTTCTACAAATTATTTTTGAAAACACATATATTTATATTATCGTTTTGTATGAATATGTCCCCTTTAAAATAACATTATGATATAATCGATAACAAATTAACAATATATGCAAAATAATATATCAATCGCATTCTCAAATTTGCTACTGATTCAATTATAATTATATCTCATTAAACACAAATATTTTTTCCCTCAATTTTATCACTCAAATTAGAACTCTTTTTTTTCCGAAGGAGATAGTTATAAATATTAGTTGGAATTAATAAATAATAGATATTTCTTATAAAATATAAAAAAATTGGGTAATTTTTAAAAAATTTAAAATTTCAAATATTAGAACTCGGTCCAAATACTAATTTTTTAAAGAAATACTTGATTTTAATTATAGTTTCGAGAAATTGAAAACTTCAAACATCAGTTAAAATTTTTTGTAGGATAAGACTCAAATTTCTTAATTTAAAGCATCATTTTTTCCTAATTTAATTTTTTTAGCTAATGGAGTGCATATAAGTAGAGACACCTTCTGTTTAATTTTTTTATAACTTACCTAAATCACATAGTGTAAAGAACTAAATTACATTTTATCATATCTTTTTCAATTTACAAAAATTCCTTCAAAATCAGCGTTATCCGGATACATAACAAACAAGTCGGCTACATTAATTTCAATACATTAAAACAAAAATTTTGAATTTGAGTTCCCCGTATTACGCTAATCAATTTGTTGTCAACCTTTCTCAAATGATGATAGCTTCAATTAATTCAAAATTCAAAATTTCTTCTCTCAATTCTTTTCTAAATCCTGCTAGCTTCAAACAATTCAATCAGACATAAATTTTTTCAGAATCAACAAATTCAAATTTCATTTTTTTTCTCTATTCATCGTCTCATGTTCATCGAATAATCATTCAAATTAGATTAAAATTTACCAAGAATTTGATAAGATACATAATGAATAGTTGTTGGACAAATAATTTCTTTTGTGAATCTCAAATACACCATTGCATTAGATCGATGAAATTAGGGAAAACTTCAAAATTTGATATATAAGTAAAAGAAAAACCACATATAATGTTGATTTTGGTGCTTGACATACTCTTCATCTCATCTCGATTGTGACGCCACAGTGAGAGATGATCAAAAAGTTACTGACTATTTCAATTTGTATTTCAAAATACATTAAAAATCTAGTTAATGTATCACAAAATTGTTTTCTCATTCTTTCTGAAAAATCTCCATTTTTGAATCAAACTTGTCGATAAATTGTATTGATACAATATGAACATGTACTTGTTGAGACATTTCGAAATGTGAGAAAGTGAGGCGAGGTATGAATGATAAAAAAAGTGATGAATTGTTGTTGGTCAAAGAATTGATTTCTGACTTTCAAATCAATCATTGCAGTTGAATTAAAGATTGATGAGTTGAGAAAAAAATTGTAGATTTGATGCATCATTGAGGTGAAGATACAAGAGTTTGGATTTTCAATGTATCTGATACATACTTGTGTGACACTTTAATGTTTTATGTATAGTGTATGGATACATATCCTTCTAAATTTGAATAAGATGGAAAATATATATCAACACCTAGATAGATGATAAATGACACATTTGGTAGAAATTTTATATCAAGTATCAAAACTAATTATGTTTATGTATCAAAACTAATATTTGAACACGATACACGGTGTATGATGAATTTATAATATATCATAGTGTTGAAACAAAAGCATTATATATTAATTTAAGAGATAAAATTAACTAGATATATTAAAAATCTAGTTAATGCGTCTTAAACTATAAGCATAAGATATTTTAGTAATTTAAACACGATACAGTGTAAATAATGAAATTTTGACGTATCATAATGTTGAAAATACAACATTATACATTAATTTAATAAACAAAAAATAAATTAATACGTTAAAAATCTGAACCCATATATATCAGAAAAAGATGAACAAGAAAAAATTAGGAAAAAAAATCAACAATCTGATCTATTTCGACTTTTCCTTCTCAACAATCACTTTAAAAGACAAATGTACATCCACTTTTTTCTACATTTACTTTAGAAAACGAAGGTACAACCTTCTTCTTATTCTTGTTCTCAAAAATCACTCTTGTGGTGAATCTCGATCCAAAGTCCTTACCAAAGTAATCAGTAGATCAATTTTTTTTTTGTCTTTTTAAGCTTTTTCCACAGTCTATTTAGAAGATGGAGATGCATCCTTCTTTGACTAGTTAAGTAATACCAACACTAAAAGAATGATCATGATTCATATGCATCACGGAATAAAAAAGAAGAAAAATAAAATTGAGGACGACGACTATGGCGAAGAAACAATATATCAATTGAGTAGTTTGAATTTGATTGACCAGAGAGAGAATCCTTTTGAAAAAAAATTGATGTAAAAATTCTAATTGATAAGATTGTACATATGAAAATTGTAACTGACAAGATTGTAGAGTGAAATTAGGGAGAAAATGAAGGAGTGAAAAACGAAAAGAAATCATGTGCTAAGGCTAGGATACTTATGTATCCGGTTGACTTGAAAATTGGAAGAAAATAAGAGATTTTGAAATATTTTTAAATGGTAGGAAATGACGAAAATTATGAAAAATAAAGGTGTGTATATTTGTAATTATCCTTAATTTTTCAACTCTTCCTTTCAGATTTTTTAGTACTGAACCAGTGATATAAAATGTATATTGAAATGAGTATTGCATTTCGGGAAACTTAATTGCCACAAAGAAATAAGTAAATTTGAAAGAACTTGAGTAGGAAAAGAAAACATAATTGTGTAAAATGAGCAATTCTTTTGTTCAATATATGAAGAAGTATTATTGAATATATTTAGAGAGAATCTAGATTATGTGTTAATAATGGTGATGTATTAAATGGTTCTAGTAATATTGCACGCAGAGTCAAAGAAAACGCACATATAAGTCGATGTTAATCAATTTAAAGAAATTTCACTACGTCGGCGAATAAATATTAGATCTTTGACTTTTGCAATTAATATGGCTAATTCAATTGCTTTCCAACATAAAAATATAAGATGCAATTAGACCACACACAAATATCATAAAGATGCACATAACCAGAAAAAGAAAAGAAAAGGTGAGACTTCATTTTTTTCCTCTTTATGATTGATTAGGGTATACATCACTCAAAATTCATGTTTATAGATAGATTTAATTACATTCATATAGAAGAAAAATGAAT
The DNA here is from genome assembly GCA_027704805.1 of Solanum corneliomulleri. Taxonomy (NCBI): domain Eukaryota; kingdom Viridiplantae; phylum Streptophyta; class Magnoliopsida; order Solanales; family Solanaceae; genus Solanum; species Solanum corneliomulleri. The sequence goes on along the minus strand of JAKWIY010003060.1, from coordinate 32,412,288 downwards.
TTACTTATTGAAAAAATCTTAAAGGTATTATCTATTTCCTAAAGAAGAAGATTTTAATCTGTATCATTCTTACAAAAGTAAAAATTTATCACAAATTTTTATGTTTATGTTGATTTTTTCATGACCTAGATTTGATGCTAAAGGAGTGGATTTTTTTAAAAAAAAATATACAAATTTTTCCATTAATAGTTAAGGAACCAACTGAGCGGAATAACAAAAATTGAATAGCAGAAACTATCAAAACATAATTAATTTTATCTGTGACTAAAGATATCACAAGAGCTTGTTTGATAAAGAAAGTTCTTTAGGTTATTGTATCAAAATGGTCAACTTCAATGTCAAGTGCTTCATTTTCATTCAACAAAATAAAGCAAGATCGCATATAGGTGTTCAGAAGCGGATTTAGAAAGATGAAAAAGGTACCATGTGACACTGCATCCTCAAAAATATTTACTAAATAGATGTATATCCAGTTAAGAATCAAAAGCAGACATAGCAATTGTATATATACTACATTATAAGTGACACTACTTGAACAAGAGATATGTACAACTCAACAGATTGTATGCTAAAATTCCACATGCTAAGTTGAATTATCAAGCCTCCATATCCTGGTTTTTCCTTTCTTTTGACCTTCTTTGTTTAGTAATTAGATGAATCCATTGTTGCTACCGTAGAAATATGATTTCTCTAAGTCTCACAACAATACAACACTTACTCGATATAGAGAAAAACTCACTACTATTTTCTATTTCTTTCTTTGCTCTTATTAATTTAGTACACTTTCTTTATTTTACCACATGTAACTAGCATAAGGGAATATTATTTATGCAATTGTTTTAAAATATTGAATGAGTATTTTTTTTATTGCTCATGTTTTGTGCCGGCAAAATGAACCCATATTTTGGTGACCCACTCAAACCGCCCATATTTTAATGGATTAGGTGTGATTTTTCACATGGGTAAAATATGGATTGATACTCATATTTGACCCATAAAAATATGGGTAAAATATAAATTAGCCAATGAATTAAGCTTCTTTTATTCACTCAAAATTCAAGATATCACTAAAAATAGTGTAACTTCTCTTTCTTTTTATGTTATTCTATAGAACTAACTATTCTTCTCTTTAACCCTCCAAAAATATATATTTTAAATGTACATTTCTTTTGATAATTATAATTACATTTTATTTATTTATATATTTTCATATTGGATCATCAATAATAGTGTAAAATAAACAAATCATGTATTTGTATTGACATTGCTTAAAGTGCATTAAGTATGTTTTAGTCCTAAAATGTAAATATTTATTTACTTAGAAATTAAGAACATTTTCATCTTGGTATTCCATAAATTTATTTTATATTGAAAAGTTATAGGATTTTCTTAAAAAATATTTAGATACAATATCTTCTCCATATTGAATTATTAAGTAAAGTACTAATTATTCATGAAAATATGGGTAAAATATGAGTAAACTAGTATTTTACCCAATCCATTTTCACCCATATCAAATACGGGTGGGCTGAATGATAACTCATTTTATGTTTACCCATTTTCAACTCCCTCTCCACATTTGACCTAATCCGCCTATTTTCTACGATTACTCATGTTTAAGATAGGAATTATTTTTTGGAAAAATGCACAAGTACCGCTAGATATGTCCAAAATCTCAAAGACACACTTATACTATACTAAGGTCATATTACTCTGAACTTATTTTATAAATAATTTTCAACCACTTTTTGACCTACGTGACACTATTTTCTTGGTCCAGCGCGTGTTGATATTTTCTTAAAAGTGTCACGTAGGACGAAAAGGGATGGAAAATTATTTATAAAATAAATATAGTGAGATAATATGAACTTAATATAGTATGAGTGCGTCTCTCAGAATTCGGGCATAGGTTGGGCAGTGGCAAATCCAAGATTTTCATTAAAGGGGTTCGGAAAAAAAAAGTAGTGGTTTGAACCCTAAACCACTAAGCAAACCTCTTATCTTATATTCAGGAGATTCAAAATCAATATATAAATAGAAAAATTCTTAAAATACCTAAAATATACAACATAATATTTTATCAATGGGGTTCGAGTGAACCCCCTCGACATACTCTAGGTTTCCCCCGGGTTAGGGGTACTTATGCATTTTCCCTTATTTTTTTATTATTTCTATTATTCTTGAATATTGATGTACCATGATTTCAAGGTGTTTCTAATGCATTTCACTTAAGAGTTGTGTGTGTGTCTAGAGTCATTTTGTATGGGTTTTAACAAATTTTGTGTCTTATTTTACAGAAAAGATGTTCAGGCAGATAACGGAGAAGACAATTGAAAAAAGTGCAGAAACAGACCTATGGAGGCAATCGACGGAGCGTCGTTCAATTATGCTCCATAGGTGAAGGTCGTAAATGAGCAACCCATGATTTGGAGGTATCAGGGAAGTCTGACCAAATGTTGAACCACGATTGGCATCAACGGTCCGTTGATCTAGTGAACTATAGTTTGTGACTGCGAGGGTTTCAGTGCCTGATATTTGAATAATCTAACTATGGAGTGACGGAGGAGCATCGACAGGTCGTAGATGGAATGACAGACTGTGTTGTTGGTTCGTCGTTTGATTCAGAGAGGGTGCCATAGGAAGATCAAAAATATTTTACAAATCCTGGGTGACGGAAGCAAACCACGGACCTTCGACCGATAAATGGCCCGTCATTGTCTCGTCGTTTGAAAACACGTGCCTAAACAAAAATTTCCTTATTTGAATTCCTTTTCCATTCAGACTTTGTTTTCAATAAATAAGGGATAAAAATCTCGTTTTGGGGGTTGACTTCTATTACTTTTGTTCTAGTTCTTTCTTTTGGAATTGTTCTTTGCAACGTTGGCAAATTATTGAATTCCGGTTTTATTTGAAGAATTTTATTTGAAATTCCAGTTGCTTTCTGGGTATATTCGTCTGGCTTAGTAAGTTCATGAATTCTTTATATGAAAACATGTTGTGATCTTGCTAACATGGGTAACTAAATCTACAACTAGGGGTGTGGGAACCATCAGGATTAACAATATATAACTAGTAATTAACCAATTCTTGAATAGTTTTTTTGCATGCATTAATAATTCTTTCGTTTAGAAGTCTTTTTAACGAGCGCAGACGTTAGAACTTGCCTTATAGCTACTTGCCGGACCAAGGAGGTAGTTAATAAGAGAATAATTATCAACATAGATAAAATATTATCTAATAGGCTAGTGTCTATTGGTATGAAGTAGTAATTAAGTCATACATAGATGATGATATCTAAGATGAGGTAATGGTAAGGGTTAGTAAATTATACACACGTAGCCGGACCAAGGTGTGGCGTGAAATTCTATAGATGCCGGACCAACGATTTAGAGATACCTAACTTATAACCTTTCATGTAATACATTAGGAAAGTGTCACGACCGGGGAGCACCCCCCAGAAGTAACATGGTGTCTTGACCTCTCGGAGGTCTTATACAATCCCATAGTTACATTCATCGCGTTGTCATAGGTAAATTGTAAGGATCCTCAAAATAAATAAAGGTGCTTAGAGCCTCACATGTGTCTAAAAAGGTTTAAAATATGTTCATGAAGGGTTTTTATGGTATGTAAACTTGATTTGAGGTGATTTGAAAGTCAAACGTCAAGGGACGACCAAGACGTTCAACGAGTAGTCACCAAAGGGGTCTTAAGTGTTTTTATGTTCTTATGAGTTCTTAACGGTATTATGAGTTCCTTATATGATTTATAATGATGTTTGTGGGCAGGGTTTTAAGTTTCATAAAGTTTGGAGGTCAAATGTCCAAGAACGTCCAAGACGTTCGAAAGTTAGCCCTTGAAACGTGTGTGTGTGTTTTAGTGTGCCTTGGTATTTTTTTATGCTAAAATTTATAGGAGAGGTTCCTAATATTTATAAAATAGTATTTGAGGTGGAAATGTTTGGTAAAAAATCCCCAAGGACCAATCAAAGGGTCCATGAGGAGGACCCAACCTTGGGCCAACAAGCTGCCCACGGCAGCAGTGTTTGTTCCTTGGTGAAATAGGTCCGTGTCGCGGACTTGGTCCACCATAGGTCAAAAATTTGGTCCACGTCGCAGACACAATGCAGACCAACAGTCTCAAAAGTTATTTAAAAAAATCATGCGGGAACAACTCCGCGTTGCGGACTTGTTCCCCAACAAAGATTTCAAAAATAGAAGTTGAGTTTGGCATGTCTAAAAGTCCAAACAAGTGTGGGGGTGTTTTGGTAATATTGGGAGACGGTTATAAATAGGTTTTAAGACTTATTTAACCCCTTTCCCAAGTCAAAACCCTAACACCCAATAAGAAAATCAAAAATCCCAAAACTCTCTTCTTCTCCAAATTCTCTCAAACCTCCATTTAAGGGAAAACTCAAGTTCAAGCTAGGGGCTGGATATTAATGGTTTATTCTCAAATTTCTCATGGTTCTTCAATCAAAAAGGTATGGTGATTCTTCATCCTTAGTTATACATTCATCTAAGGAGTCAATCAAGGATTTTCAAACGTGATTCAAAGACCAAAATTCCCAATTTTCAATCTAGCTATGGGTTCATTCTCAAATTGATTTCAAAATCATGTTTATGATAAATTGATTATTTTCTACTGTTTTTAAGATGAATTTCAATCCAATTTTATGATGAACCCATGATTCTCCTAATTTCTCAAATTGGCCTATAATGTAGGTCTTGCGATCTTGATTCTTTGTTGATTGAATTATGTTTCAATTATGTTGAATTGCCTATTACTATTTTTATTCGTGTGAATTGAATATGAATTGTTGATTATTGGTCAATTATGATCAAGGTTTAGGAATTGGTTAAATTGCTCAATATTCCTCTACTTTTTATGGGCTTGATGAAGTAGTGTATGTGATCTTGATACCATGATGTTTGAAGTAAGATTTCATTTATGTAATGGTACTTCTAGATACTTTTTTATACATTTATTGATTTTGAATTATTGGAATTGATCAATGATGATCAAAGCTTGGAGGAATTAAAAGTTGGCCCTATTATCTCTACTCTTATATAGAATTGCTAAATACTTGGCCTTGTATGACATTGTGTCGTATGGTCCACTTATGGTGGCGGTGTTTACTTTATTTTAAATCCTTATATGTGTTTTTCATGGACTTGAAGGAAATTGTATATTGAAATTATGGTTATGATGATCACACAATGTAAAGTATTATGCCTAGTCTTCAATGCTAGTTCATGATCTAGGTCATATGGATGATGCTTCTAATACATGTAAATGACTATTCTAGGCAAGGTATGGTCTACATGTTGATGTTTGAATACTCTTGTGTAGTATTATATCTACCTATGAACCTCTACATGAATGTGTGGTCTTAAGCATGATTAGGAGTCTTAGATTCAATTAATGAAGATGTCTTGTCTCCTATGTTATAATGTTGTTGTGTGTGGGCTATAGTTCCTATTACTCTATATGTGAGTTTTCAATGGTTTAGGGGAATTGAATGTGTATTGTAACCTTTGTAAGGTCTCTACCTCAATGCTAGAATTTTGGCCATTACGTGATAATGTTGTCCAATGTACACAACACACACCTCATACGTGACAATAAGTAGGATAGACTAAAGGTAGCTAATGAAAGGATTGTTCTCATATACACGTAATGTCTACTACTATGTATGTGAAGAATATGTTCATGAAATGATGATAGTGTAACTTAACTATGATGACTTGATAGGTATACTAGTATAGACAAGGGTATGAGACCTTGTCTATACATTGCACATGTGTATCTTGATAGGATAGTTCCTAGGTTTGGTTTCCTATGTACATGAATATGAATGCATGAGTATGTTATGAACATGCGTGGTTTAAAGATGTTATGTGAAAGGATTACTCACATGTATATACACACATGAATGATGATCTAGTCAATAGAGGGGAACTTGAATGGTGTTTCTCAAGAGTACCGTAAAACTAGATAGGTGCTTGAATATGCTATGTGCTAAACATATGTGGAGTCAATACCCTAAGCCTATGTTTTAAGACATAAATTAATAAAGACTTTTCATAAGGGAACTTAGCTAAACACTGAGTGAACTTGACAATGAGAGGTGTTGGCTTCCCTTGGAGGAAGATTCACCATTGGTTTCGCATAAGGTGTTGACTTTCCTTGGAGGAACATTCACCTATGGTTCCACATGAGGTGTTGACTTTCTTTTGAGGAAGATTCACCCATGGTTTCTCATAAGATTAGGCTCCAATTCTAATGAGCATGTAGAAGGTTATATATATATATATCTTAGTTCTATAAACTATGTTTGCTACATAGGATCTAGCAAGTGAATTCACTTAGTATGTTGGCATGTGTTAATTTTCTACCTTGGCTAGGTAAGAGAACCTTCCATTGGTGTAAGGCTCTACAACACCACATTCCATGTTTAGCACCCATGGTCTTAGTGTCGGTTAAGGCTATAGTTTCCCTAAAGTAAAATGGAAAATGAAAGTAAAGTAAGGACCCTAACTAGGATAACCTAAGGGTAGTTGCTTAGTGTAGGTGGAGGAATGGGACTTCACCTATGCATTACACAAGTAGCTCTTGAACGGAGTTCTAGGAAGGTGTTCTAATGTATATGGTTATGTTTATGTTCCTTAGAAATGACATTGTAGTGTTTTCTACTTGTTGTGATGATATGCATGGTATGAAAACTAATGACTCTATGTGATGTGGTCTTACGTTATATGCATAGTATAGGCCTTCTTGACTATATGATGAAGTCTTGCTTGACATGAAGGGGGTTGTCTATGCTTGTCTTGTTGATGTATGGAGGGCATGTAAGTTTGTAGTCCCTTTGTAGGTTTACTTAGTATGTGTGAGGTTATGGGACTTCACATGTACATTGCAAAAGTAGACTTAGGAAGGGATTATGAGTAGATTCTATGTGGTTCTTATAAGGTGAAGTCCAAGTATGTTAATGTGACTATTGCCTTGCTATGATTATGTTGTATGACTTGAATATGGTCTTGTACTGAGTGCATCTATGTGGTCCCTAAAGTATGTTGGGTCAAATGTTAGTTAGGTATCGTATTATATGAAATACTTCTAAATGCATGTGTTGGGTTAATGAAGGTTATATGCATGATTTCGTAGTGGCCTTAAAGTGATGGTTGAGTGTGGATAGTGTTATGGGACACTGTCTATACACTGCACCAAGCATCACTAGAGGGTTACTTGATAAGATAAGGAGTTAAAGTAAAAGGAGAGAGTTCACTGTAAAACTGAAATAAGCTCAGTGAAATTGTAAATATGCTTACTGTAAAGTGGTGACTTGTATGCCTTAAATGCAAGGTGTGGTTTTATATGATGTGTCATAATTGAATATGCCTATATGAAGTATATGAATTGTATGATTTTGTTGTATCAAGTTATATGAAGTTTTCTCAAAAAGGTATGATGCATGGTTTCAAGTAAAATGTCCCTTTTAAATGCATGTTGTTGCATGGTTACCATACTTAGTGCATTCTTGTACTAACACCATTCTTCTCTACTTTTTTACACGAAGTGTAGGTTATGGATGCTCAAAGGATGTCTATGTGGTGAAGAGCTTAATATGTGATTTCCAAGCTCAAAGAAAGGAATCCTTATGTTCCAAAATTTCCTATGTTAAGTTTATATTCAATGTATTGTAATAGCTTGAATATTATGTTATGATGTTAAATTTTCCCTAATCTATTCTATGATGTTAAGTCTAAGATGGCAAAAGAGACTTAGAGTCTATGAAGTAATATTTCTGCCATATCATGTGCTACGAAAAGTTTTAAATTTTCCACTAAATTTACTAAGACAATGCAATGAATGATAACTATGGGATTGTATAAGACCTCCGAGAGGTCAAGTATGCTCCCCGGTCGAGACATAAATTTAGTGGAATATTAAAAACTTTCATAGCACGTCATATGCTAGAACATCACTTCCAACATATATATAAAATATCATAATACATAGTTAAAGACTCTAAGCCTCTTTGCTATCTTAGACTCAATATCATTAGAGTAGAATAGAATAGTATAGTATAGGGACACGACCCTTTAACCTAATAACATAATATCTAAGCTATTACATATACTTTGAATATAAGTTTGACATAGGAAATCCTTGGAAAATAAGTATCCCTTTTCTTGATCTTGGGAAATACATATGAAGCCCTTCACCTTAGAAATATCCTTAAAGCATCCATAACCTACACTTTGTGTAAAAAGATGGAGAAGAATGGTGTTAGTATAAGAATGCATTAAGTATGACAACCATGCAAAAACATGCATTTAAAGAGGACATTTTTCATAGAAAACCATGCATCATGCCTTTTAGTATAACTTTGTACAGTAAGCACAACATAGCTCATATACTTCACATAGGCATGAACATTGTTCATAACACCACATAAGGCCATATAATTCATTTAAGGCACGTTTATCATATTCATAGTATTACCTTTCTTTTACCCTACTTCACTTACCCCCAAGTAACCCTCTAGTAACACTCGGTGCAATGCATTAATAGTATCTCATTCCGCTATCCGCACTCAAACATCACCTTAAGGTCACCAAGGTGAACATTCATACAACCTTCATTAAGTCAACAAAAACATTCATATAAGCATAGCGTATCCTTAGACACATACTCCACATGTAACCCAACATACATCATGCACCACATATAAGACTCATTCCAACACAACATACAAGTCAACATTACCAATGACATCATAACAAGACAATGGTCAACTAATGCATACTTGGACCTCATTTCATAAAGACATCATAAGACCTTACTCATAATCCCAATCTAATCCTACTAGTGCAATGTACAGTGAAGAACCATAACCTCACGAATACTACGTAAACTCACAAGGAGACCACAAGCATCATTTACATCCTACATCAACATGAAAAGTATATTCAACTATATACATGCCAATTAAGACCTTCTTCATATATTCAATAAGACCAAAATTATGCATATAAGATGATACCACATCAAATAGACACCATAGGACTCATACTATGATATTATTATAACAAGTAGGTTAATACCATAATGTCATGCATAAGAGACATATACATATACATATACATATACATATACATATACATATACATATACATATACATATACATATACATATACATATAAATATGCATTATACATATACATATGCATATACATATACATATGCATATACATATACATATCCATATACATATACATATACATATACATATACATATACATATACATACACATATACATATACATATACATTTACATATACATATACATTTACATATAGAAAACCTTCCTAAAACTCCCCTCAAGAGCTACTTGTGCAATGCATAGGTAAAGTCTCATACCCTCACCTATACTAAGCAACTTCCCTTAGGTCATCCTAGTTAGGGTTCATTATTTTACTTCCATTGTCCATTTTAATTTACGGAAACCCTGGCCTTAACTGACAATAAGACCATGTGAGATAAACATGGTATCCGGTGTTGTAGAACCTCACAACATAAGGAGGTGCTCTACTTTTCAAGGTAGAACACTAACATCATTCTAGCATATTCGGTGGATCCACTAGCTAGGTTCTATGGGGCAACATAGTTATGGAACTAAGAGATATGTTTGAACCTCTCCATTCCCATTAGCATTGGAGTCCTCATCTCATGAGACACCATGGGTGAATTTCCCTTAAAGGGGAGTCAACACCTCATGTGGAACCATAGGTGAATGTTTCCCCAAGGGAAGTCAACACCTTATGTGAAACCAATAATGAATCTTCCTCCAAGGGAATCCAACACCTCTCTTTGTCAAGTTCACTCGGTGCTAAGCTAAATTCCATTTATTGAAAAGGCTTCATTAACTTAAGTTCATAAAAATAGGCTCTAGGAGATTAACTCTTCATTTGCTTAGCTTATATGTCATAGATGAGAGTGTCCTTTTATCAATCTAAATCATGCGATAAAAACTTTTCACATGGACATAACATATTCAACCAATATCTAGTTTAGAGTACAATTGAAAATACCTTTCAAGATACCCTATTTTGCTAGATTATCGTACATGCTTCATTATATGCATTAATGTGTGTGTACATGTTCATATATGAGGAAGCCTTTCATATACCACATTAAAAACTACACATATGCATACTTTATCATATCATATACCTTCATATTTATAGCTTAATCATACATTCATATTTATGTACATAGAGTAATCACCCTAGGAGTTGTTCTATCAAGGTAGACATATGAAATATATAGGCAAAGTCTCAAAACCTTGCCTACACTAGTACACCTATCAAGTCATCCTAGTTAAGATACATATCATGTTTCATGGACATACACTTTACATGCATATTAGTAGACGATAGTGCATATGAGAATTATTATTTGATTAGACACCATGAACCTATACTACTTATAAGCATGCATGAGGTGTAAGTGTGTGTACATCGGGCAACATGATCACAATATGGATATCAACACAATATTTAGGTAACCACCCTCTTAAGACCACAGTACACATTCAAGCATGTAGTACACACCACATTATAGCATAAGAGACAACAAGACATCTTCAACATTGAATCTAAGAATCCTAACATTGGATAAAATCACACATTCATGTAGGGGACATAGGTAGGGGTCATTAATCAATAGAACTTCATCATTGATAATCATAGAAACCAATTCTAACCCTAACATAGTCGTTCGCATATAGGAAGTATCACAAACACACCTAGAACATGATACTATCATTGGAAACCTAGGCATATAACTTCACATTGTGTGATCATCATAACCACACTTCACAAAATCAATTTGCCTTAAAGTCCATCATCATAACATATAGATAAATAAACATGAATGTAAACACTGCCACCATAAGTGGACCATACCAATCAATGTCATTCAAGGCCAATTCTACTTCCACAGGCTAGCAATTAGGAACTCACCAATTATCCAAGCTTTGATCACAATTGATCAATCAACAATTCATCATCAATTGAAATAAAGTAATATAGAACTAAGTAATTCATTAAAATCCAAGTATGATTGAATCATCATCTAATCAAGATCAAAACACCCACATTATATCATAATTTCAGAATTTGGGAGGATCACGGGTTCATCATGAAATTGGATTGAAATTCATCTTTAAAAAATAGTAGATAATCATAAATTTATCATTATCATGCTTTTGAAATCAATATGAGAAAGAACCCATGCCTAGGATGAAAGATAGCAATTTTGATCATAAAATTCTCTTTAAAAACATTTGAAGGAACTCCTTAGATGATGGATAACTAAGGATAAAGGATAACCATACCTTATTGATTAAAGACCCATGAAAATTGGAAAAGAAACCATGAAAATCCAGTCCCTAACTTGAACCTTCAGTTTTCCCTCCAATGAAGGTTTGAGAGGATTTGGAAGAGAAGATAGATTTGGGATTTTGATTTCTTAATGGGTGTTGGGGTTTTGGATTGTAAAAGGGGTTAAATAGATCATAAAATAGTTTATAACCGTCTCCCAAGTTAAAAGTACACTCCCATACTTATAGGGACTTTTTAGACATTTCAAACATGACTTTAAACGACGCAACCGAATTCAGAAAGTGACTGAGCATCGTGGAGGAAGATCCCAATGATGCCTCACATAATTTTTGAGGCAGTGGACCTCGTGTAGGGCGCGCAACGCGTGACAGGTTCCAAATCTTGATGTTGCATGTTGCCTTGGACATCTTCCTTGTCCAATGTTTGGGTCCTCCTTGGGGGCCCTTAGGGTGGTCCTCGGAGACTTGTACCCAAAAATTTTGACCCTAAGCATGTCTATAAATATTATATGGTAACCCCCACTATTTTTGGACATCCAAAAACACAAAAAAAAACAAGGAAAACATACAAGGACACACTAGCACGTCTAAAGACCAATTTTTGACAACTTGGTCGTTCTTGGACGTTTGACCTCCAAGCTTCTTCAAATAAATTATACAAGATATAAAAAACTTTATTGAAAAGTTATTAACCTTTTTAAACGCATGTGAGAATCTAGATACCCTATTTCATTTTGAAGGTCTTTACAGAAAGAATTGTATTACTAGGAATATCACGTTATGAACTTATCAGGAACACACATACCCCAGTTATTTTGTCTTCTTGCTCACTTGATACTCTCACAATTGAAGGAATTTTATTTCACAACTCCCCCCTTTACTTTATTGCTTCGGAAATGTCTTGACTAAAAAGAGATAATCGTAGGCTAAAGTTAAGTCTAAACCATTTTTCTCGTGGGATCGACCCAAACATACTAATTGGGTTATTTACTTAATAACAATCACCTATGCTTCTTTAGGATGTGTAATTTGAGCATGTCAAATTTTGGCACCGCTGTCGGGGACATTGACTTTTAAATTAATTTTAACAACATTATTGAACTTTACTCAGCTAATTTTCTAATTTTACTTTTTCTTTGAGTTTTTGTCTCTATTAGGTCTATCTCTAGTGTATGTCAAGTACATTGAGCCGAGGGTAAACATGCACTCCTTACGATCCTGTATTGAATAGACCTTGTGAAGGATGGAAAATCAAGGGGTCCCAGGTAACCCAAACAGAGGGAATGTAGGTGATGGAGCAGGCTTGCAACCTCCAATATTGGTCGGTGCAAAGAACCAGGCATCCATTGATAATCATCTAGGAGATTCCTTGAGAGTGAAACCTCCAGCAGCCCCACGACCTCAGGATCATTACAGAGACAATGTGAACATTGCAGACTCAGATAGACCTCTTCTCCTACCCCTGACTCGGGGCACACATTTGTGATGATGAGTAGCCTGATATAGATGCTCACTGCGAAGGGTTTATTTTCGGGACTGCCATTAGAAGATCCACAGGCTCATATAACCAAGCTAAGGGCGGTATGCAAAAGTTACATGGGTTGACCAAACTTGGACATAGATGTCATCGGGTTGCGAGTGTTCTCTCTATCTCTGACACAAGAGGCTTCTATATGGTTTACTGAGCTGCGCTACAACTCAATATATACTTGGATCAATTGAGAGATCCGTTCTTAGCAAGGTATTATCCAATGTCCAAGAAGCTCAATCACAAGGATACGGTGAACAACTTTGTGACACTACTTGGAGAGTTAGTGAGTAGATCTTAGGACAGATTCACTCTGTTTGTGAGAGGTGTCCCGGATCATCGCATTGATGATGAGTAACTAAAGTAGCATTTCTATAGAGATCAAGATGACAACAATAAAGTGGTGCTTGATTCTATTGTTGGTGGCTCCTATGGGGAATGCACATATGGTGAGATTGCAGAGAAGTTGGAGAAGATATCTCGCAACAACAAAGATTGGATCACTATAAAGTTGAATACTGGGGGAAACACCTTCATTGTTCAGGATACAAACAACCCAACCACAAATGAGATTCGTGAAGATATGGCGCAGATGAGAATCCAGTTGGGGTTGGTCTTGAAGCATGTTAGTGGAGGCGCAAAGAAGGTGAATGCGGTAAACTATTTGAGTAGACCCCTAACACTGGTAGAAGAGTATTACTATGAATAGGATGCATACACAGTTAATGATCAGAGGGGAAGTTTCCAACCACACGCCCAAGGTCCCAATCAGGATAACTGGTGCCAAGGTCAAGGAAATCAAGGTCGGAACTAAGGAAACTACAATTGAGAGGGTAAATATGTATAATATATGAATTATAATCACGACAAGAACTTCAACCACAACAACTATTGTAACAAGAATGATTAGGTTGGGCCACATGTGCTTTCTCAAAATCGAGAAGCTTTCCCTAAGGAAGGCAGAGGTAGTATCGCATAGATTAAGAATATGGTACAGAAGATGAGGAGGAGGTTTGAGGCAAAATATGATAATTTCAAGGATATGAGAAGTGACCTATCTAGTATTGGACAAAAGATGGATGCACACGCAGTCTCAATAAAACAACTTGAACTACAGATGACTCAATTGTCTACTATAATGAACCCACGCCAACCTGGTACTCTTCCAAGAAACATTATCCAGAACCCAAAGAATGATGTACATTGCATGGAATTCACTACTCGAGGAGGTAAGAAGATCATTGATACACTTATGTCATCTGTAGTGGAAGAGGATATGAGAAAGAAAGATGAAGTAGCAGAATCTAGTGAAGAGTTGGGTGATTCAACAATTAAATAAGCAAAGTTATCGCAAAAACTGGTCCCATCGATAGACCTCCACCACTAATTCCAAATAGATTGATGAAGAAAATGGTAAATGGAAAATATCATTGATTTATCACTATGTTGAAGTAGATTTCCATAAATGTTTCGTTGATAGAAGCTTTAGAGCAAATGCTCGAATATGCTAAGTTTATGAATGATATGGTGACAAAGAAGAGGTCAGTGCATTTTGAAGATGATGACACAATGCAGCATTGTAGTGCTATTGCCACAAGGTATCTTATGTAGAAGAAGGAGGATCCGGATGCCTTCACTATTACATGATACTATAGGGTTGCTACACTTTGCGAAGGTGCTGTGTGATCTTGTTGTGATCATAAATCTCATGCCATTGTCCATTTATAAGAAGTTAGGCTTGGGGATCCAAAGCTTACCAGGATGCGGTTATTGATGGTTGATCAAACTGTGAAGAGGCCCATATGTATACTCCATGATGTGTTTGTGAAGTGGAGCCGTTCATCTTCCCGAATGACTTTATAATTCTTGTCTGTGAGGTTGATTTTGAGATTCTTAATATTTTAGGGAGACTATTCTTTACCAGTGGGTGTGCACTAGTCGATATGGAAAAAGGGCAAATGAAGTTTAGGTTAAACAATGAAGAAGCAACTTTCAATATTTGTAGGTCTATGTATCATAGTGGTGACCTCCAAATGCTCTATATTATAACCTACAGAGTTGAAAGTGTATACAGAGTGCAAATTGAAGAGCGAATTGGTGTTGAGGCACTAACAACGGTCATTATGAATTTTGACAATGATGGTATTGAATAGTATGATTCATTTGTGGCCGCACTTAAAAGAAATGAATATTTGTAAAAGCCGAAGAAGTTGGAGTTAGACGTGAAGCATCGTAAGACTCCACCTGTAAGACTTCTATTGTGGAAGCACCAAAATTAGAGCTTAAGTCTCTACCACCGCATTTGAGGTATGTATTCTTGGCGGAGATGGCACTTTATCGGTGATAATTGTAGCTGATTTAAAAGGGGCAACAAGTAGAGTGCTGAGTGACGATGTTGAAGAGGTTCAAGCGAGCTATTGAATGAACTATTGCAGATTTATTGGGATTTCTCCCGGTATTTGTTCCCACAAAATCCAACTAATACCAAATCAGAAACCTAGTATTGAGCACCAAAGAAGGTTGAATCCACCTATACAAGAAGTATTTAAAAAGGAGATAATCAAGCAGTTAGATGATGGGGTTATCTATCCTATTGTGAACAGCAGTTGGGTGTGTCATGTTCACTGCATACCTAAAAAAGGTGGGATGAATGTGGTGCCTAATGAAAGGAATGATCTTGTTCTGATGCGTCGTGTGACCGGATGGAGAGTTTGGATGGGCTACAGGAAGTTGAATGCATGGACAGAGAAGGACCATTTTCCCATGCCCTTCATGGACCAGATGTTATACTAATTTGCAGGCAAGGGTTGATACTGCTTTCTTGATGGCTATTCGGGCTATAACCAGATCTCTATCGCTCCGAAAGACCAAGAAAAGACCACTTTTACTTGGCCTTATGGGAGTTTTGCATTCAAACAGATGCCATTTGGTTTGTATGTACACCAGCGAGACGTTGTATGACGTCCATATTTTTTATATGGTGGAGGACACTCTTGAGGTTCTCATGAATGATTTTTCTATTACTGGCGACTCCTTTGATTGGTGTTTGAATAATTTGGCCGAGGTGCTCAAGATATGTGAAGATTGTAATTTGGTACTAAATTGGGAGAAGTGCCACTTTATGGTGGAAATAAGGGATAGTGTTTGGCCATCTTATTTTAGATAAAGGATAGAGGTTGATTGGGCCAAAGTTAAGGTGATAAAGAAGCTTCCACCACCCATCTTAGTCAAAGGTGTAAGAAGTTTTCTTGGGCATGCTGACGTTTATCGTAGGTCTATTATTTTTCAAAAATTGCACACCCATTGTGGAAGCTGCTCGAGAAAGGCTGTAAGATCTATTGCAACGAATCATGCCTGAAAGCATTAGGTGAGTTGAAGGAAAGTTGGTATCTCCGCACATAATTTTTCATCAAATTGAGGTGATACGTTTGAGGTGATGTGTAATGCGAGCGGAATTGCACTTGGTGTGGTATTGGGACAGAGAAGAGATAAAATGCTTCACCATATATATTAAGCGAGTAAATCCCTGAATGAGCCCAAAAGAACTACACTGTGACTGAACAAGAACTTCTTGCAATAATGTTTGCATTCTAGAAATTTCACTCATATTTACTCGGCACGAGGGTCATAGTGCATACCGACCATTCTACTTTTAGGTATTTGATGGCATAGAAGGATGCAAAGCCAAGGTTGATTAGATGGGTATTATTTCTCCAAGAGTTTGATTTTGAGGTGAAGGATAGAAAAGAGATCGAGAATCAAGCGGCCGACCACTTGTCTAGATTGGAGGATGAAACTATGTCTGTCTAGATTGCAGACTTTGCGAACTATTTGGCAAGTGATTTGGTCTCGTTGGACTTTCCACCAAAGGAAGAAGTTCATGTATGATATGAAGAAATTCTTTTGGGATGACCCTTACTTATATCGGAACTTAGCCAATAAGATTATTCACCGTTGTGTATCTGAGGTTGAAATGTTGAGTGTTTGAAGGAGTGTCATTCGTTGCTTTTTGGTGGGCACCATAGTGGTATTTGAATTGCGCATAAGATCTTATAGTGTGGGGACTATTGGCCTACTATCCACCAACATGCTCATGATTTTTCCAAATCATGTGATCGGTGCCAATGAGACAGAGGGATTTCAAGGAGGCAAGAGCTTCCCATAAATCCCATTCTTGTGATTGAGTTATTTTCTATATGGAGCATTAACTTCATGGATCCGTTTGTGAGTTCTCATGGGATGAAGTATATTATTGTGGCAGTTTACTATGTGTTGAAATAGGTGGAAGCAATTGCGCTCCCCAACAATGAAGGGAAAGAGGTCACCGCATTCCTAAAGAAGAATATCTTCTCCAAATTTTGCACACCTAGGGACATTATTAGCGACGATTGTTCTGACTTTTGCAATAAATTGTTCAAAGGGCTGCTTGAGAAATATGGTGTTCGCCACAATGTGTCTACCCCTTACCACCCACAGACTAATGAGCAAGTTGAAGTGTCTAATTGTGATATCAAGTGTCACAATCGGAAGAGCACCCCCAGACGTAACCGGCGTCGTCGTCCTCGAAGAGGACTCAGAAAATCCCTTAGCATTCATCATAACGTATCATAGGTTAAAATGCGGAAAATTAAAAATTTGTGCATATACTAAGTGAAGTATACTTAGACTTCTCGATTATCATATATTGAGGTATACATAGACCTCTCACGTAGAAGCTTACTTAGGCTTCACTTTAGCAATATAATTCACATATGATAGTCTAAGAACTATCTTATATAAAACCATCTAAACAATACGAGTCTTGGATATACCCAATACAATATCAATATGTCATATAAGCCTTACTAAAATAGAATCCAACTGATAAAAAGGAATAAATAGTATCTCTTAAACTACTATAATCTTCATGACTAGAATAATGAAAAGATAGTATCCCCGAACATGAGGGCCTACCAACACTTGGAGAAAGAGTTTCATGCTTCTTCAATCAACCTTCTTAATCTTCAATGGTCAAACCCTACATTTGTAGTTATATAAGTAAATGGGTTAGTACGCCACATGTACTAAGTATGGGGTATGCACATAAAACATTTAAAGAAATGCATGAAAAAGACCATTTCTTCATAAATCATGCTAAGTCATTTGAAAACTTTTAGTGCACATACAATAGAGCATATACACGATAAGGATCACAACAACATCAAGCATGATTATAACCAAGGACATATTATCATAAAGTCATATTAACATTTTATGTTCAATAGTTCATATCAATGTAACATAGAAAATACTAACTAATGATCCAATCCAAGCCTACAAATGCAATGATCATGTGAAACCACATAACCCCCACATAATCAAGTAAACAAGATAGGACACCATAAGAAATGCTTTGCTTCATACAACTTATATCATAAGTAGTCATCGCCACATATAACAATATAGACCAATAACATATTCATCAACATAGCCAATATCATCTAAGAACAACATCATATATCATAGGAATTATACATTTAGTGATTATCATATTACACAAGAACAATCTCTTCGGACTTCCCTTACAGTCAACTTGTGCAATGTCTAGGTAGAGTCCCATATCCCTACCTATACTAAGTAGTCTCCTCAAGTCACCCTATTCAATATTCATTTACTTTAGTATTTCATTTTACTTTAGGGAACAATCACCTTAACTGACATTAGACCATGTGAACTAAACATAGAATCCGGTGTCATTAAACCCCACGCCGAAAGAAAGTGGTGTACTTGCCAAAGTAGAACCAAAACATGAACATAGCATTCTAGGTAGATCCACTAGCTAGTATTCCTATGGTGGCAAACATAGTTCAATAACTATAAGATATATTAGCGACCAATAGTTCCACATTACATGGCATCCTCTATCTCATGAGAGTCATTGCAAACCTACCTTTCAACTAGGGAAGGGACACCTCTCATATCTAGTTCACTCGGTGAAGCTAAAATCCCTTTTTGAATTGCCTTTAAGTTATCATTAGTCATCAATATTATCAAAGGCCATAGGATATTAACTCCTTGTATAAACATGATCATTATCTTTTAGTTTAGGATGATAATTTTTCTTTCATCACAACCCTTCATTAGTGAGATTAACATATAATAGCCATATTGTGTAAGACATACAATTAAGAACATCATCAACCTGGCATTATCATATCCTTACCATGATCCCACATTTAAAATATTTATAGCCCACATATATGCATAGAAACATTATACATACTTCAATTTCATAACAACATCAATTATAGGCCAACATCAACACAAAAGAGTAATCATGAATTTAGAAGACTAACCTAATTTCTTCCAAGAATCGTCATTAAGAACTTACTCTTAATTCTCCACAATCATCCAATAATATAGTGAAATACATAATAACATACCTAATCCCAACCATTCTAGTCATATAAAAACCAATTTATAGTTAGGGTTAATGGAAAGGGTTCATTTATGAGTTCATTCTAGCTGTAGTTCCAACCCCAACATCTACATGGCATAAGTGACAGATATAATGTAATCTAATAAATGAATTAGGTAGAGAACATGATTCACATGAAAAACAAAAATACCATACGAATTATTCAACAATACTTTCTTAATTAGCCATAGAAAATCATAATGCATCATCATTAGTCATAAACTTCATGTTTGGAAGAAACCAGTTTATAGAGTAAAAACCCTAGGAGTTGAATTGTTAGAAATCACCTTTAAAAGGGCCTCTTGGGGAAAGAATCTCAAGTGTGTAGAACCCATGCCTTAATTAAGCTAAATCCACGAATTTTCAATGAAAACCTTGGTGTTCTTTAATAGTGATTGGATAGAGAAAAGGCTTTGAGAGAGATGAGTGTGATTTGGTAAATCTTACTTTGAGTGTGTGAATGTGGTTATAATCTGACCTAAAACCAATGTAAACTCGTCCACTAAATTACCCAAAAGACCCCTCACTTAAATTGACCTTTTAATGAAGTCAAACTTAAATTCCAAATTTCAAATTTTCGTCGGGGAATAAGTCCGGGATGTGGAGCTTCTCCCACAAGATTTTCTTAAAATAGTTTTTGAATCAGACGAGTCTGTGACCTGTACGCAATGCAGACTTAATTTTTTCCCAAGGTCCTACCAAGTCAGTGACGCGGACACATTCTCGCTATGTGTATTTTGGCAGCTTGCCAGGACAAGTTTGGGGTCTCTTCGTGTACCGGAATATGCCGACCCCACACTGTCCTATACTTTTCATGCAGCCAGCAGGGCCATAAGCTCGTCCTGATCCATACCATAAGTTGCAACAGTGATCCCTTTAGCTAGAGTCCAGAAGCTAGAGGTGTTGATGGCCACCTTGCTCCATCATATTCAGCTGTGGAGGCAGAGGGCTGATAGAGAAGCGGGTGTCCAAGCAAAAAGAGCAGCAAATTTAGGTTGTTCACAAATGCCTTGATGCATTTGAGTTGTGTGGTCTAGCACAACCAACCCTCGCCACTTGTCTCATTGAAATTCAGACTAAGTTGTCCAATCTGCGAGCCGATGTTGAAGCCATCTTAGAGATGTGAGGGATTGAGCCGGAGCATGCCCCCCCTCATGCTAGTCAAAGATACTATTCTGAAGGCATTATTCAAGGTGCCTGCTAATATACAGACTCAAACCCGTGTTTGTGGCAAGAGGCACAATCCTAGCCGCATCGTTGAGGGAGATGATGAGGCCCGTTCAAAAACAAAAGGAGAGGGGTGAGCTGGAACACGCTAGGAGGGCCTTATTAGTGGATGAGGAGATGCACTAGAAAAAGGTGCAAGAATTAGAAATGGGGATATCTAGTTGCACGCTTGTGAGGAGAGCATGGACCACTACTGATGGTTCGGATATAGAGGTTAATGTCACTATTGATGGTATCATCCTTAGAGATGTGGTCACTACTGATGGTGACCCAAATGTTGATCATGCGGGCTCTAGGAAAACGTATCTACCCGCTTGTTGAGAGGTCTTCACCGCTATGTGCCACAGTTTTGCTTCACCTACCATCGTGTTGCTTAAGATTTATTGTGAATTGGGAAAATTGCAAAAAGAATTTTGGGGTGGGGTAAATGCAGTGAGTGATATGGTGAAGTCTGAGTATCCCAACTCATGATCCTCTCTTGGGTTTTTTGCCTGTATTTCTTTTCCTCAAGAGACTGCTTAAATTTTTGTTGAATCGGCATATATTAGTGCGTATGTGTGTAGAAGCATGAAATACAGAAGCATGATGGCTAACGAAAAGTGATACTCCGTCCATTGTAGTGCTTGCATGTATAGATTCAAAAAAGTTGAATGTGTTGGCTCTGAACATGACATGAAAGGCACCAACTGCATGACCTTCAACTAAAATTTGAACTAGGAATTCTGATAATCTGATAGTGCAACGATGGCGAAGTGAGTGTGAGGATATTTGAGTGTTCAACAGTTGGTGCCTAACTAGAGCTTGCCGGGTTAGTTCTGCTAAGATAATCTACTCTAGAATTTAGGAAGTGATCATAGGCCCTTGTTTAAATACCCACATCTAGCCTAAAAGAAGTTGACCAAATGAAATAAATATTCCCTTTTGATCCAAATATGTTGAGCCTGTAATAGAGCATTTCTTTTCACCAACTCACCTTCCCAGGGTATAATGTTTTGGCCCTAGTCCCTCCTTGGACATGTGCACCTCGACTAAGGCCAAAAGCGTAGGTTGGGGGTGCCTAACACAAAAAGTGACCTCGTCTTGACCTTGACTCTATATCGGGTATTGTGCAAAGAAAAGAGTTTATATTGAAAACAAAAGCATAAATAAGAGAAGGATGTGATTAGAAAAAAGGAAATAACTGTTGAAAAAGAAAACAAATAAAAGGGAAGAAAAGAAAGAGTTTTATAAGAAAAGATACAAAAAGTGAAAGTCACATCTAAAAGGGAAATAAGCCAAAAGAAATAAGAGAAAATAAATAGGGGCTCAAAAATAATAAAATGAGGTGGAAAGCTTAGCTATAATGTCAAGGAGGGAAGATAATAACTAAATGTATCCAAATGTACCACAACTGACCTTAAGCCTACGTTATAAGCCAAGAAAGTCCTACCGTGATTCTAAAGTCTAGTGTGTTGAACCTTAGAAAGTGAATAGAACGGTAAGCCCATGGAGTGGAACACTAACTATATGTGAAGTTCTTTCTTAGCGCGAGTGTTGAAATAGATCCTTGTACCCAAATTCATAATCATTGTGTGAAAATGAGAATTTTTTTTGAAGTGAGGGAGCTAGTTGCATTATGAGAGAATTGGTACCTTGGTGAGAGGAAAAACAATAAAACTGTTTGTTGCATGGTGAATTCGCGTCATGATGTGATCCGCATGAGTTAGCTTGTCGATATTGAGGTGTAGGCCTACGCTAAATCAAGAAAGAGTCGGGATAGATAGCCATGTCATTACTGGATCTTAAAATGCATGCTTATATGCAAGTGTCGTTTAGGGTCATACTATCGCTTGAGGAAAAACAATGAATTTAAGTTGAGGGTGTTGATGTACCATGATTTCACAGTATTTCTAATGCATTTACTTAAGAGTTGTGTGTGTTTAGAGCCATTTTATATAGTTTTTAACAATTTATGTGTCTTGTTTTAAAGAAAGATGTCCAGGTAGAAAAAGGAGAAGACAACTTTAAAAAAATGCAAAAATAGGCCTACAGAGGCAATCGATGGACCGTCATTCAATCGATGCTCCGTAGGTGAGTGTCACAATCGAAGAGAACCCCCTAGATGTAACCGGTGTCTTCATCCTCATAGAGGACTTAGACTAGCTCTTAGCATAAATCATGGCATATCATCTGTAGAGAAAATGCGGAAAATTTAAAACTTTTACGTATGAAGTATACTTTGACTTATCACTTATCATATATGGAGTTTACATAGACTCCTTGTTTATGAACATAGCCAATGCAATTACGTAGTCTAATATTTTGTCTCACATATAAACCATCTATCATAGGATCATAAGGTTTAGGCATAGCCCTTACACTAGTACAATATGTCACATATAGGCTTACAACAAAGTCTCAAATATAAAGAAAGAACAAGTGTCTTTAGACATAGGCAATATTAATGAGGACAGAAACTGACATCATCCTCGAATTTGAGGACTCACCAACAACTTAGGAAAATATCCAAGTCTTCCTTGAAAATGGTCTTAAACTCTTCAATGCCCCGAACCTACATATTAGTAGAAATATAAAGAATATGGGTTAGTACAAAGAACATACACTGAGTATGGAACATATGCAATTAAAACCATTGAAATTACACAAAGGGACATTTTGTTCAAAACCATTCTAAGTCACTTTGAAAGCCTTTTATGCACACATAAGAGCATATACAAGTCAATTATCACAACATCACCAAGACATGTACATATATACAAGAATAACATCATCATAAGGCCATAACAACAAATCGTGTTTTATAGTTCATATCATAAAAAAATACAAGACCCTTACTCACATCCCAAGCCTACAAGTTCAATGCTCATGTGAAGCCCCATAACCCCCCATAATCAAGTAAACAAGAAAAGAGACTATAAGAAATATCTATACTTCATATAACATCATATCATGTTTAGTCATCATTCACGCAATTTAGACCAATATAAGTTCATCAAATGAATTCAACATCATATAACAACAACATTATATAAAACAAACATTAAGCATTTTATTCAAAACATTAGTTCATAAGAACATCCTCCTAGGACTCCCATCAAGGTCAACTTGTGCAATGCAGGTAAATTCCCATACACTTACCTACACTAAGTAGAACCCCTCAAGTTAACCTAATTAGTGTCCATCTTATTACTTTCATTCATTCCTTTTACTTTCGGGAACAATATCTTAACGACAATAAACCATGTGAGCTAAACATGGAATTAGGTGTCATGAAACCCTACACCGAAAGAAGGTGCTCTACTTTCCAAGGTAGAACCAAATATGAACATAGAATTCTAGGTGGATCCACTAGCTAGTTTTCCTATGGGGAAAACATAGTTAAGGAACTAGGATATTTACTAGAAACGCATGTATTCACATTGCATGGTAGTCTCCAACTTATGAGAATCATTGTGAACCTACCTTCCCATATTTGTAAGGGAGACCTCT